>CAUOFW020002480.1:370379-738838 GCA_963454935.2 Ilex paraguariensis | reverse complement strand
GGGGGGGGGGGGGGGGGAAGAGAGAGAAGTCCTATAACTAAGCCATTCAAAACATTGAAATTTGATTATGGGAATGTAAAGCAGACCAGAGAGTTAGAATAGGCATAGAAACAAGTAAGCATTACCGGATGTCGAGGATCTGCAAGCATGGGGAAAATGCCTCTGACTATAAGTGATTGCCTTGCCTACCAAAACATCGTAAGGAACAAATTGTGATGATGAGTTTCAAATTTAATTTGAAAATGCAAAGCAGAAAGCAAGAATCTCTCTGCATAAAAGTAAATCAACAAATTTAACTGAAACACAAAAAAATTAAGCATAGGTTGTTAACAGTTTAATGAATTTGTTTTTCTTTTTGATACTGAAGCATAGGTCCTAAAATATATATAGGAAGATCTCACACACGTACACATGCATATAGATATGGAGAGTCAATCAAAATTAACCCCAGAATGCAATAAAACAATTCAGAAAAATGTAAGAATAGACATACAGAGAAATTACATTTAGTAGTTTCTTTAAATCAATTTGTTTTTTTTGTGGTCAACAGATGGCCGGTGGCATGTGGTCAACAGAGGTTTGAACGTCGTCTCCCTTTCCCCTTTAAATGCTATAATTTGATTTTCGTATCCTGTCAAAAAGATTAATTAGATTTCCTTCAGCTATATCTATCTGAGTCCGGAAAAATTGAAATAGACTCAGTAGATGAGTGAAGGACCATCCTAAATCATTAAACTAACAACTCCTACAAGCAGCTTTTGCTATATTATAATCACAGGAGAGTCCTAGTGCCATTGTGCCATCTCATTTCTTAAATTCCCCCCCGCAATATGAAATAATAATTGTGCATCAAATATTGATCACTCAAAAACAAACACAACGATAATTCCCAGCACGGACCACTCATCATATGAAAACCAGTGCTACGACCAACAAAAACGTTGTTGGACAAGCCTGATCCCAAACCCATTAAACTCCTCAATAACCCCTAAAAATAGAATTACCAAGCCCACCCCAACTCTATAATTACCCCATTAGTGACGAAATCCAACTCATTTTGTACCCATCCAATCAAACTGTTAAATATAAGATGCAGTGTTATTTAAGGCATAAACCGAATTGAAGCGAACCAGTCTCCTGAGGGCCTAGGCGAGAAGCGAAGCGAGCGCTTCATTGAAGCAAAACAAACAATATAAAAAATAAGTAAATATTTTAGTTTCATACTTCGATTACTCCTAAATATTCAAGTTTTAACTTTAAAAATATAAAATATTTAAATGCAATCAAAATAATAAACATCAACATATTTTAAATAGACATGATATTAAATATTGAACATTATTGTATTTTAAAAATAATCAATTGACATAATCACGTCATCTAAATGTAAAGTTAGCAAATGTGGGTTCAACTTCCACCGTGATTGATGAATATCACTACTAAATAAATTACTCACAAATTGATTAATCAAATAGAGCATATAGCAAATTTGATTAACCAAGCAATTTGATTAACAAGAGCATTCACATCAAAACAAAGCATTCAACATTATCTAATCATAATAAGACATATTATCATATGATACTGTTACACGAATCAATCAATTTATTTTATACATATACACATATAACATCCTCTTTGCTAGAGTTTGGTTAATGTTAAAGAAAGAGGAGGAGGAGGGGGGGAGAAAATAAAAAAACTGCAGTTAGTCGTTCGTTTTTCTCACCTGGCTCGCTTTTTCCTCGCTTTACTTAACCTTGCTTTGCCTTGGATGTTCAAGGCGACCAAGGCTCGCTTCGCTTCGCTTCTCACCTAGGCTCGCTTCGCTTCGCTTCTCACCTAGGCTCGCTTTTCACAACACTGATAAGATGTAGACACCTTATACATACCTTATTCGCACCCCTTATATTCCCAATAATACCACCCAAAAGACTTTTTTGTCCACCCCATACCACACATCCCACACAAGACAACCCGGCCTCCATGTAAAAATGGGTATGTTAGAGTTCTCATTTTTCATATTTTATATTTATATAGAGTAACATTGTAATTACCCAAGATAGGGTTTAATATAAAAAAGAGAGTGTAGGGCAACACTGCTCACACACATATTATTCTTTCTTTCTCTTTCTTTTCTTCTCCTTTTCTCTTAACGTAATATTGTACTTTTTACTTTTTAACTTGGTATCAAAGCATCAATTCAACTTTTTCTTTTTTTCAACTGATGAATAATGTCGCGTGAACAGTACCTTGTGAACAACTATGGATGAACAATAACTCAGCAGACAGTGATTCCAATCCTTGCAAGTGTTTTTTATGTTTCAATCCTTACTAGAGAGGTGCAACTAGAGGATTGGAGGCTATTGATGAGCTGCCTAATTAATTTTGGGTGAATTTTTGACTTTTTTTTGGCTAAGAAGTTGTCGACAGTGACCAAATTCACTTGGGTTGCTATTCAGACTTCGGGTTGGTTTTATTTTTTGACTCCTAAGTTTGTTGTGGCGAGCTCGTGTTGTGGGTAATCTGTTTGTCCTATGGGTAATTTGCTACTAAGGTTTTTGGGCTATTCTCTTGATTTTTTTTCTTCGATTTTGTTATTTCAAACCAATATTATGGGGTGTGACTAAGGGGCCTATATGCTTAGTTGGGTAATTCAAGGTATTTGGGTGGATTTGTCAAGAAGTTTTGGTGGTTTTGATGAGTCGGCAATCTGGTTTCCACCCACTAGTGATGCCTTTCTAGCCGATTCTACATGTTACTGTTATTTTGTTGGTTTTTTTGGCTACCCTATGATGAATTGTGGTGGTTTGGCGAGTGGACACCCTTATTTTGTGCAAAGGTGATGAGGTTTTGGGTGTTTTTGACTTGATTTTGTACCATGCTACTGTTTCGCTGCTATATATTTGCCTCACTGTAGATTGCTTTTACAAATTGTTGTTTTGCTTCTCCAACCTTCAAGGCGGAGCACTGTAGTAATGGGTTCTTCACCAAAATTATTAGGTTATTGATTTACTTGATTAGCTGAGTTTGTACTTCGTGAGCTNAGAGAAGTCCTATAACTAAGCCATTCAAAACATTGAAATTTGATTATGGGAATGTAAAGCAGACCAGAGAGTTAGAATAGGCATAGAAACAAGTAAGCATTACCGGATGTCGAGGATCTGCAAGCATGGGGAAAATGCCTCTGACTATCAGTGATTGCCTTGCCTACCAAAACATCGTAAGGAACAAATTGTGATGATGAGTTTCAAATTTAATTTGAAAATGCAAAGCAGAAAGCAAGAATCTCTCTGCATAAAAGTAAATCAACAAATTTAACTGAAACACAAAAAAATTAAGCATAGGTTGTTAACAGTTTAATGAATTTGTTTTTCTTTTTGATACTGAAGCATAGGTCCTAAAATATATATAGGAAGATCTCACACACGTACACATGCATATAGATATGGAGAGTCAATCAAAATTAACCCCAGAATGCAATAAAACAATTCAGAAAAATGTAAGAATAGACATACAGAGAAATTACATTTAGTAGTTTCTTTAAATCAATTTGTTTTTTTTGTGGTCAACAGATGGCCGGTGGCATGTGGTCAACAGAGGTTTGAACGTCGTCTCCCTTTCCCCTTTAAATGCTATAATTTGATTTTCGTATCCTGTCAAAAAGATTAATTAGATTTCCTTCAGCTATATCTATCTGAGTCCGGAAAAATTGAAATAGACTCAGTAGATGAGTGAAGGACCATCCTAAATCATTAAACTAACAACTCCTACAAGCAGCTTTTGCTATATTATAATCACAGGAGAGTCCTAGTGCCATTGTGCCATCTCATTTCTTAAATTCCCCCCCGCAATATGAAATAATAATTGTGCATCAAATATTGATCACTCAAAAACAAACACAACGATAATTCCCAGCACGGACCACTCATCATATGAAAACCAGTGCTACGACCAACAAAAACGTTGTTGGACAAGCCTGATCCCAAACCCATTAAACTCCTCAATAACCCCTAAAAATAGAATTACCAAGCCCACCCCAACTCTATAATTACCCCATTAGTGACGAAATCCAACTCATTTTGTACCCATCCAATCAAACTGTTAAATATAAGATGCAGTGTTATTTAAGGCATAAACCGAATTGAAGCGAACCAGTCTCCTGAGGGCCTAGGCGAGAAGCGAAGCGAGCGCTTCATTGAAGCAAAACAAACAATATAAAAAATAAGTAAATATTTTAGTTTCATACTTCGATTACTCCTAAATATTCAAGTTTTAACTTTAAAAATATAAAATATTTAAATGCAATCAAAATAATAAACATCAACATATTTTAAATAGACATGATATTAAATATTGAACATTATTGTATTTTAAAAATAATCAATTGACATAATCACGTCATCTAAATGTAAAGTTAGCAAATGTGGGTTCAACTTCCACCGTGATTGATGAATATCACTACTAAATAAATTACTCACAAATTGATTAATCAAATAGAGCATATAGCAAATTTGATTAACCAAGCAATTTGATTAACAAGAGCATTCACATCAAAACAAAGCATTCAACATTATCTAATCATAATAAGACATATTATCATATGATACTGTTACACGAATCAATCAATTTATTTTATACATATACACATATAACATCCTCTTTGCTAGAGTTTGGTTAATGTTAAAGAAAGAGGAGGAGGAGGGGGGGAGAAAATAAAAAAACTGCAGTTAGTCGTTCGTTTTTCTCACCTGGCTCGCTTTTTCCTCGCTTTACTTAACCTTGCTTTGCCTTGGATGTTCAAGGCGACCAAGGCTCGCTTCGCTTCGCTTCTCACCTAGGCTCGCTTCGCTTCGCTTCTCACCTAGGCTCGCTTTTCACAACACTGATAAGATGTCGACACCTTATACATACCTTATTCGCACCCCTTATATTCCCAATAATACCACCCAAAAGACTTTTTTGTCCACCCCATACCACACATCCCACACAAGACAACCCGGCCTCCATGTAAAAATGGGTATGTTAGAGTTCTCATTTTTCATATTTTATATTTATATAGAGTAATATTGTAATTACCCAAGATAGGGTTTAATATAAAAAAGAGAGTGTAGGGCAACACTGCTCACACACATATTATTCTTTCTTTCTCTTTCTTTTCTTCTCCTTTTCTCTTAACGTAATATTGTACTCTTTACTTTTTAACTTGGTATCAAAGCATCAATTCAACTTTTTCTTTTTTTCAACTGATGAATAATGTCGCGTGAACAGTACCTTGTGAACAACTATGGATGAACAATAACTCAGCAGACAGTGATTCCAACCCTTGCAAGTGTTTTTTATGTTTCAATCCTTACTAGAGAGGTGCAACTAGAGGATTGGAGGCTATTGATGAGCTGCCTAATTAATTTTGGGTGAATTTTTGACTTTTTTTTGGCTAAGAAGTTGTCGACAGTGACCAAATTCACTTGGGTTGCTATTCAGACTTCGGGTTGGTTTTATTTTTTGACTCCTAAGTTTGTTGTGGCGAGCTCGTGTTGTGGGTAATCTGTTTGTCCTATGGGTAATTTGCTACTAAGGTTTTTGGGCTATTCTCTTGATTTTTTTTCTTCGATTTTGTTATTTCAAACCAATATTATGGGGTGTGACTAAGGGGCCTATATGCTTAGTTGGGTAATTCAAGGTATTTGGGTGGATTTGTCAAGAAGTTTTGGTGGTTTTGATGAGTCGGCAATCTGGTTTCCACCCACTAGTGATGCCTTTCTAGCCGATTCTACATGTTACTGTTATTTTGTTGGTTTTTTTGGCTACCCTATGATGAATTGTGGTGGTTTGGCGAGTGGACACCCTTATTTTGTGCAAAGGTGATGAGGTTTTGGGTGTTTTTGACTTGATTTTGTACCATGCTACTGTTTCGCTGCTATATATTTGCCTCACTGTAGATTGCTTTTACAAATTGTTGTTTTGCTTCTCCAACCTTCAAGGCGGAGCACTGTAGTAATGGGTTCTTCACCAAAATTATTAGGTTATTGATTTACTTGATTAGCTGAGTTTGTACTTCGTGAGCTTGTTGATTTTGCATTGTGACGTGCTGCTCCTTTCATTGTAATATGTCGCTCTTCCGCTGCGTTTGATTTAACCTACTTGTTGGTCTGTTACTTGGTGGTTTATTGATCTTANCTTGTTGATTTTGCATTGTGACGTGCTGCTCCTTTCATTGTAATATGTCGCTCTTCCACTGCGTTTGATTTAACCTACTTGTTGGTCTGTTACTTGGTGGTTTATTGATCTTATAGTTTCTTACAGTAGAATAGTTGTTTGTATTTTTATTCCTTATGGACCCTTTGAATGGTGGTCATGATCATCGATCTGGGTAGAAGTGTATTTATTGTAGTGGTACATGACATACTGAGAATTATTGTTGGGATAAGTATAAGAGACCAACATATACTTATCGGGCTTCTAATGATACTTCTCAAATATATCAAACTTCTACCAATGGTCCAATTGCTCCTATTATTAACTTTTATAATTATCTTTCATCTGAGTTTCGTCAACTTATCCAACAGATATCTTCACTTTCTATACATTTCTCTGTTCTTCCTACCGGCCTTATAATGGAGGTAACCCGGCATATTTGGTAGCTCAACTTTCTTTGTCATCTTGGATCATTGATTCATCAGCTAGTACTCATATGTCTGGTAATTCTTCTACGTTTTCTAATTTTCATTTGTGTAACTCACGTATTGTATTGGTTGATGGTTCCTTTCGACCAGTACATGGGACTGGTGATCTCCGTCCTACTCAATCCATACCCTTAACTTCTGGTTTGTTTGTTCCTAATTTTCCTTTTAACTTGTTATTTGTGAGTCAGTTAACTAAGTTCTTACAATGTTCCGTGACATTCTCTCATTCTTCTTGTGTTTTTTAAGACCTCAAAACGAANGAACATTATTGTATTTTAAAAATAATCAATTGACATAATCACGTCATCTAAATGTAAAGTTAGCAAATGTGGGTTCAACTTCCACCGTGATTGATGAATATCACTACTAAATAAATTACTCACAAATTGATTAATCAAATAGAGCATATAGCAAATTTGATTAACCAAGCAATTTGATTAACAAGAGCATTCACATCAAAACAAAGCATTCAACATTATCTAATCATAATAAGACATATTATCATATGATACTGTTACACGAATCAATCAATTTATTTTATACATATACACATATAACATTCTCTTTGCTAGAGTTTGGTTAATGTTAAAGAAAGAGGAGGAGGAGGGGGGGAGAAAATAAAAAAACTGTAGTTAGTCGTTCATTTTTCTCACCTAGCTCGCTTTTTCCTCGCTTTACTTAACCTTGCTTTGCCTTGGATGTTCACGGCGACCAAGGCTCGCTTCGTTTCGCTTCTCGCCTAGGCTCGCTTTTCACAACACTGATAAGATGTCGACACCTTATACATACCTTATTCGCACCCCTTATATTCCCAATAATACCACCCNGTCAACATATTTTAAATAGACATGATATTAAATATTGAACATTATTGTATTTTAAAAATAATCAATTGACATAATCACGTCATCTAAATGTAAAGTTAGCAAATGTGGGTTCAACTTCCACCGTGATTGATGAATATCACTACTAAATAAATTACTCACAAATTGATTAATCAAATAGAGCATATAGCAAATTTGATTAACCAAGCAATTTGATTAACAAGAGCATTCACATCAAAACAAAGCATTCAACATTATCTAATCATAATAAGACATATTATCATATGATACTGTTACACGAATCAATCAATTTATTTTATACATATACACATATAACATCCTCTTTGCTAGAGTTTGGTTAATGTTAAAGAAAGAGGAGGAGGAGGGGGGGAGAAAATAAAAAAACTGCAGTTAGTCGTTCGTTTTTCTCACCTGGCTCGCTTTTTCCTCGCTTTACTTAACCTTGCTTTGCCTTGGATGTTCAAGGCGACCAAGGCTCGCTTCGCTTCGCTTCTCACCTAGGCTCGCTTCGCTTCGCTTCTCACCTAGGCTCGCTTTTCACAACACTGATAAGATGTANAAAGTCACTTTGGCAAGCAAATCTTTCTATATCTAAATATGGCCTTGCATTGTACCTACTTTTTTTTGTTCAATAAAACTATAATATGAGTGAACTTTTATAATTTATTATTTTTAAAATCCTCTGTTGCAAACAAATAAAGAAAAGTAGCATTTCTGATGTAATTTTTAAAAATTATTTTTTGATACTAAAAAATATTAGGTGAATTATACTCAAATTCCTTAAAATTTGTTATTTAACCACTTATATCCCTTCATATTTGATATATTACACTTAGATACCTTGCGGTTTATGTACATTGCTCTTATCGCTGGTTTCCGTTAAAGTAGTTCTTAAAAATTTGTTAAAAAATCAATTTTTTTTGAATTTTTAAAAAATAACACGTGATTTTGATTATTTGTGACTTTATTGGAATATATTGATTAGTGCATTTGTTAAAACAAATTGGTTTTTTTATTATTATTATTGGTGTTAATCTGAATATATGGTGTGACAGGACATGAGTTTCCAGGAGTCTTGGTACATTAGTTTTTTTTTTTTTTTTGAAATATATGTTCTGTTTCATCCCTTTTTTTGGATTTCCTTGTTCCATTGTTTGTTCGCAAATTGATAGCAAATAAAAATAAAAACCCCTCTATTATAGAATTTTATTATTATTATTATTATTTTTTGATATGCAAAGAGTGTGGGCTTATAATATGGCAACATTAGTCTTTATATAGACAAAGTGGGCATCATATAAAAGGTAGTTTAGTAAATTAGTTTTATATTTTATNGATAATACCCTTGAGTACATTCAATCATTTATGAAAGATTTTTATGCAAACCGTGGCCTTATCCATCAAACTACATGTCCTCATGCCTCCCAACAAAATGACGTTGCTGAACGTAAACATCGTGATGTAGATCGCATTAGCTCTGATAACAAATTGAAGTAGATCGTATTAAAAAAGAATTAGAGATGAGAAGGGAAGAAGAAGTGGATGAGAAAAGAAGAAAAAAAAAAGGGGATGAGGAAAGAGAGAGAATTTGAGGAAGAAGGATTCAATATCAATAATCAAAAATAATTAAAGTCTAGTCTCACAACAAATATATATCCCCTATATATATAAGGAGTTCACAAATCCTATATATATAAGGAGTTCACAAATCCTATATATATAAGGAGATCACAAACTTTAAAATAAATAAATAATCAAAATAACAACTAAAACCCTTAAAAGTTAAAAGAAAATCCTTAAAAGATAAATACTAAATTACTCTCATGATTAATCTAAAATATTTATCAAATTCCTACACGATCCCCATCATTCTCCTTTGGTTGAGAAAAACTATCATCCGAAGAGTCTTTAAAGTAGAAGTACCTTACGAGAGCAGAACGAAGATGACAGAACACTTCATCTAGAATGAAAGAACCATCAATATCTTTCCATCGATCAAAATAAATGCAAGAATCTCCATCTGTAGCAATGTAATTTTGGTCACGTATCACATCATCTATTTGCCCAAAAATACGTGATGGAAGTGGAAAGATAATAACTGGAGCTAGTGCTAAAGAAGAAGCAATTCCACCTATAGAAACACTAGATAACAAAATAGGAGGTTCTGAAGTACCTCAATTAAGTAGTATATCCTCCAAGTAAAAATCTGCACTAATACTAACATTCAATGAAAAATTAAGCAAATAAGTAATATATCTAAACTCAAGAATAGGAAAATAATTTTCATTAGATTTGAACAAAAGACATTCAGTGGGACAAGACATCAATGACAAAGAAATAACTATAACACCCTGGTGCTGAAAATAAGAAAGTACAAACTCAATTGAACACTTGACAATAGACAAAGAATTAAAATTAATACTCTCAAGTGGGACAGAATCCAGAACAATGCCAACAATCTCAGGTTGGGAAGAATCCGTAACAAAATCATGATGACTTGGACAAGTAGACACAACATAGTCAATAGTAGATTCTGCAATAAATGACTCGATTGGCTTAATATCTTGCATAGGTGTAGACTCAACAGATTTTTTCACAATTTTCAAAACCAATAATGGTTCAAGAATTGACACAAGCAAAGACTCACACATACTTTCTTTTGATATGAACTCTTTTGGGTGCAAAGGAGGAGGACTCTGATCTGTTGAATGAGGGAGTTGGAAGTCTAAATCATTTGCCACATTCGGATTAGGAAAACATGCAANAGAATTGACACAAGCAAAGACTCACACATACTTTCTTTTGATATGAACTCTTTTGGGTGCAAAGGAGGAGGACTCTGATCTGTTGAATGAGGGAGTTGGAAGTCAATATGAGTAACATTTTTCTCTTTATCCGATACTAGCATATCTAAATCCTTTGCCACATTCGGATTAGGAAAACATGCAAAAACAACATGGATATCGTTCAAGTAATCATGATACTCATATGTAGTGGAATTAAAATTAGAAGGTATCCTTTCACCGCTGTTTAGCAGATTGTGATTGAGAGCCCATCAAGTTATAGTTAGATTTCTTATGAAATCTCTCAATCTTTAGAGCATATTGATAGGCTGCAACTATCGTATTTAAGTATAAAGCTTGACCTCCTTACTAATTTTTGGTCTCAACACAAGAATAAATTAATCAATTGTCCAAGGTTTTTCAACAATTTCACACACGTACATGAGATAATCGAACTAGTCAAAGTAATCAGAGATACTAGAAGAATGTTGTTTAAGATTGAGTTATTGGTCATAAACTTGATCCATGTAGGAAATAGGTAAATACTTCTCTTTCAATTTATATCACATTTCAACCCAAGTGATAGGTGATTCTCCTAAGGGGTCTAGGCTTCTTTAGATTGTTTGTTAATACTACTTGACAGAACCCTCCACCATCAATTTAGCAAAACGGACGCAATGGGAATTCAACATGCCATGCCAATCAAAATATTCTTCTAAATTAGCGAACCAATCCAAGAATTGATTGGGATCTAAAGTGCCACTAAATATAGAAGGATCTTTGACTAGTGTGGTCATATGGGTTAACTCCATGTAAAATCCATAGACTTCCTATAATGATGACCTCGATGAGAGACTCTTGAAACATGTGCATTAGAGGAACTCACGAGGGACTCTTGAAAGATGAGAATGGTATAAGAACAAATTCAAGAATGCAATTGACAATTTCAAAAAAGTTTAAATAGAACAAAATGTGTTTTGGACCCTTTGCAAATTCTCTAATTTTCTAATGAATAAAAATATTAGTCTCAAATTTTATGAGAGTATGCATACCATAATCAAGCCTAATCCGAATGTGTTAGAGCTACCAATACGCCAGACTCTTTTCTCATCTCNTCTCTAATTTTCTAATGAATAAAAATATTAGTCTCAAATTTTATGAGAGTATGCATACCATAATCAAGCCTAATCCGAATGTGTTAGAGCTACCAACACGCCAGACTCTTTTCTCATCTCCTTCTTCTTCTTCTTCTCTTCTCATCCCTAATTCTTCTCTGTTACGATCTATATCAATTTGGTATCAGAGCTAATACAATCTACCTCAATTTGGTATTGGAGCCCAACTTCGATTCGTACAAATAAAAAAAAAACTGTTCGTCAAAATCACTATTTACGCTCACTACTCATGCACACTGTTCACGCGCTGTTTCGTGTGCACTGTTCATCGTAANGTTACGATCTATATCAATTTGGTATCAGAGCTAATACAATCTACCTCAATTTGGTATCGGAGCCCAACTTCGATTCGTACAAATAAAAAAAAAACTGTTCGTCAAAATCACTATTTACGCTCACCACTCATGCACACTGTTCACGCGCTGTTTCGTGTGCACTGTTCATCGTAAAAAAATCTCACTGTTCAGTTAAAAAACAAAAAAGAACTGTCCCCAACAGATTCAAAAAATTACAACAACATCCCAACTGTTCTAAAAATTATAGAAACACCCCAAAAAATTTTAGAAGTTACAGAACTACCACCAGAAGTTTCAAAAATTATAGAATCTTCCCCCAGAAGTTCTAGAATTATAGAAACATCACCCCAGAAATTTCAAAAATTACAGAAACACCCTAGAAAGTTCTAAAATTTGTAGGATCATCCTCTAACTTGTCAAGTATCCCCTTGGAGTTGCATCTAACACCAGGTACAAGTTCTCTTCGTTGAAAATTGGTGACTAGTATTTATATTTTTTAGTAAGTCAAAAAAAAATTTACCTAAACTTTTTTTGTTTGTTGTTTTTACACACCACCTTCATAACTCTCTTTGTTTGTTGTTCTCATACACCTTCATAACTTAGCTTGTCCAATTCTTTGTTAAACCCATTGTTGTTTGTCTCATGTTTATTTGAATCTCTTTATAATAAGATTGTTCTTACGTGTGGCCATTTGCATTGATATATAATTTTTATTACTTGGTTTAATTTTTAGTCTAGTCAACAATTTACATTAGCCCAAATTTTACATTACATTCACTATAACCCTTCGTGAGCTTTCAGAATCCCATATTGCACTAGAACGAAAATTTGAGACCCTCGNGTGTGGCCATTTGCATTGATATATAATTTTTATTACTTGGTTTAATTTTTAGTCTAGTCAATAATTTACATTAGCCCAAATTTTACATTACATTCACTATAACCCTTCGTGAGCTTTCAGAATCTCATATTGCACTAGAACGAAAATTTGAGACCCTCGCCATTGATATGACCAATACTAAACAATCAGTCGACTTGTTACGTAAGGAAGTTAAAAGAATAGGACAACAACTTTCTCAAGTTACTAATCAACTAGTCCAATTGACTAAGTTCNCTTTCAGAATCTCATATTGCACTAGAACGAAAATTTGAGACCCTCACCATTGATATGACCAATACTAAACAATCAGTCGACTTGTTACGTAAGGAAGTTAAAAGAATGGGACAACAACTTTCTCAAGTTACTAATCAACAAGTCCAATTGACTAAGTTTATTGAAAAACGACGAATAAAGTATGACCAAAGTGAGCTACCAGTTTCACCTAAGTTCAAGCAGGCACACAATGTTAGGCACTTGCATCTTCTGATAGATCCTACTGACTCATGTCAAGGTGTCCTACTCACTCTGCAAGTAGCTCAGGGGAGCCGAGTTCAGTGTCCAAATAGAAGGCCACCTTCTAATATCGTTTTTGAACGAAACGTAGATCGTAGAAATTTTCACGAAGATCCCGCTGAGGTAGTCATGTTTGACTATTCAGCACAGGGTGATATGGATGGTTATCGTGAGTCCTTTCGACCATGTGTCCAAAACCATAGGCCTCCCCCTCCGCGTTACCATAATCCTCGACAAGGCAAGTCCACGAAGAATCTAGGAATATCACACAAAGAGTCAAAGTGGATGCTCCAAGTTTTGATGGTAGGTTAGATCCTGTTGTTTTCTTAGATTGGTTGGATGAAATAGATGACTATTTTGATTGGTATGATATGTCTGACGACCATCGGTTTCATTTTGCCAAAATGAAACTCTTTGGTTCAGCTAAGAGATATTGGCAGGGAGTCCAACAAGACCAAGAATGCTTAGAGGAACTCATTATTTTATGGGCTGAGATGAAACAAAGATTGCGAGATAAAAATCTCCCTAGTTACGCCAACTCTTGGACAAGTGGATGAACTTGCGTCAATTGACCTCGAGTGTGACTGATTACCTAGCTCGATTTGAAGAGCTCTTTTTGAGATGTCATATAAAGGAAGAGCCTTGGGTAACAGTTACAAAATTTATTAATGGCTTGAGACCTGAGATTAAGAGAGATTAACTTACACTCTCCTAAAACGGTTAAGGAAGCATATTATAAAGCCTTAGAGTCTGAACAATACCTTAGGCCATCCTTTCAGCGTCGCATGCCTTCTCAAACCGGAGAATCTCAACCATTAAGGTCAGTCCTATTTGATAAGTCTCGAGGTGTCACCCAATCAGGGCCTATCACATCCAGGGGTAACATTTATCCCAACTTGAGAGGTAATACCACTAGGGATCGAGATTCTATACTCACGGGTTCTCGCCAGAACAATTCTTCCATAGAATGTCACGACAAAGGTCATATTGCTTCACAATGCCCTCAACATACCTTGACCATTGACTAGGGGTTAAGGAATTCACTTGACGGAGAAGATGTTGACCAAGAAGTTGATCCTTTAGATGAAGAACCCCTAGAGTTATTAAATGAAGGTTAGGAAGAATGGCAAAACGATGACACCCGTGCAATGTGATGCGATGCATCTTATCCACCCCTTCAAGCACAGAAGCATGGAAACGTACCAACATTTTTCATACTCTAGTCTGATGTGAGGGTCAAGTTTGCAAGGTCGTCATTGATGGGAGAAGTTCATTGAATGTCATCTCTAAGTCGGTTGTAGCTCAGTTACAGCTTAAGTCAGAGACACACCCACAACCTTACAAGGTTGAATGGGTTAACAAGACCTTTTTACCAATCTCACAAAGATGTTTGGTCCCTATTCAGATGGGTGACTATTCAGATCATATATATTGTGATGTCTTACCCATAGATGTCGCTCATGTCTTGTTAGGTCGTCTGTGGCTTTTTGATCTAGATATGACAAACTATGGGAGGGACAATACCTATATTTTTAAGTACAAAGGGATAACCATCAAGTTAAAACCTGCAAAACCCTCAGAACGTAATAATTCAAAGCATAGGTCATCTTCCCAAACAATTCACAAGAAAAATCTTCCCATCTTGACCCATAGGGAATTTGAAAAAGAGAGAGTCTGGCGTATTAGTAGCTCTAGTTGTCAAAGAAGTTTCTCAGAATCCGTTAGAATCTAAGGATGATGTTTTGCCTGAGGTTGATAGTCTATTGAGAGAGTTCCACGATGTGATCCTTGAGGAACTACCCGATGAGTTGCCACCTACGAGAGATGTTCAACATGCTATTGACTTCGTTCTAGGGTCTCAGTTGCCTAATCTTCCCCATTATCGTATGAACCTCACTGAGCATGCTGAACTCCAAAAGCAAGTAGATGGACTTTTGCAAAAGAGGTCTATTCGTCATAGTCTTAGTCCATGTATTGTCCCCGCTTTGTTGAACCCTAAGAAAGATGGCTCTTGGAGAATGTGTGTTGATAATCATGCCATTAACAAAATTACAGTCAAGTATCAATTTCCTATACCAAGACTTGAAGATATGCTTCACCTTTTGGTCGGTGCACTTTAGTTCTCCAAAATTGATTTGCACAGTGGTTATCATCAAATTCGAATTAGACCAGGAGATGAATGAAAAACCGCCTTTAAAACTCATGATGGACTTTATGAGTGGTTGATCATGCCTTTTGGATTGTCTAATACACCTAGCACATTTATGAGGGTTATGACTCAGATACTGTGTCCTTTCCTAGGAAAATTTGTGGTAGTTTATTTTGATGACATCTTAATCTTAATAAGTCTAAAGAAGAGCACTTGGATCATCTTCGACAGGTTTTGCAAACATTACGTGTGAAAAAATCTATGCGAACCTTAAGAAGTGCTCCTTTATACAAACTCAAGTGTTTTTCCTTGGATTTGTTATTTGTGTGCATAGTATTGCAGCTGACCCAGAGAAAATTCGTGCTATTAGGGATTGACTAGTGCCAAGAACAATTTCTGAAGTTCGAAGCTTTCATGGTTTGACCACCTTCTATAGACGATTTATTAAGGGGTTTAATTCCATTATGGCTCTCATCACATAGTGCATGAAAAAAGGAGAGTTTCAATGGACACTTACCGCAACTAGAGCCTTTCAAGAAGTTAAGCACAATATGACAGAGACACTGGTCCTTCGACACCAAGATTTTTCTAAGGTGTTTGAGGTTGCCAGTGATGCATCTGGTGTAGGGATAGGTGGAGTTTTGAGTCAAGAAGGTCATCATATTGTTTACTTCAGCAAAAAACTCAATAACGCTAAACAATCAAAAAGTTACATGCTCGAGCCACTGACCCTTTTCGTATTCTTTGTAAACTTGAACCTAATGCATATCACCTTGATTTACCTTTGAATATGAGTATTAGTCCTATTTTCAATGTGGAGGACTTGTTTCCTTATCATGGTACGTTTGAGCCTTCTATGTTGCCAACAGGTATTCCTACAGGTGGAGTTACTTCGTCATCAGCATCACCTACAATTCTNAGGACTTGTTTCCTTATCATGGTACGTTTGAGCCTTCTATGTTGCCAACAGGTATTCCTACAGGTGGAGTTACTTCGTCATCAGCATCACCTACAGTTCTTATTCTTCCACCATTTCCACCACAGCTGCATGACCAGATTGCAGATGTACTTGATGATCAGATTGTGGACTCCTTGGATGGAGGATATCGTCATTATCTTTTTCGGTGGAGAGATCATCTAGAGACTGATGCTTCATGGATTACTGCAGAAGAGTTTCTTCGGCTTGACCCCGATCTTCTAGAGCATTATCATGACCGTATCTCTCCGGAGGCGAGTTCTTTTCAGCAGGAAAAAAATTATAAGAATCGGATTATATTTCGTTATAGTAGGCGCAGACGTAAGAATTAAGAGTTATTTGTCATTTTATTTTTCAGGGACTTAGAGTAGTAACTTGAAAAAGTTGTTGCCCCATTCCTTTAACTTCCTCACGTACCAAGTCGATTAATTGTTTAGTATCGGTCATATCAATGGTGAGGGTCTCAAATTTTTGTTCTAGTACAAAATGGGATTCTGAAACTCACGAAGAGTCATAGTGAATGTAATGTAAAATTTGGGCTAATGTAAATTGCCGACTAGAATAAAAATTAAACCAAGTAAATAAAACTATAAATCAATGCAAATGGACACACGTAAGAACAAGCTTATTATAAAGAGATGCAAATAAACGTGAGACAAGTTACAATGGGTTTAACAAGGAATTGGGCAAGCTAAGTTATGAAGGTGGTGTATGGGAACAACAAAGAAAGAAAGTTATGAAGGTGGTGCGTGAGAACAACAAACAAAGAAAGTTTAGGTAAAAATTTTTTTTTTTTACTTACCAACAAAAATAAATACTAGTCACCAATTCTCAACAAAGAGAACTCGTACCTGGTATTAGATGCAGCTCCAAAAGGATACTTGACAAGCTAGAGGATGATCCTACAAATTCTGAAACTTTCGGGGGGAAGATTTTGCAATTTCTGGAACTTCTAGTAGTAGTTCTGCAACTTCTAGAACTTTCTGGGGTATTTCTGTAATTTTTTGAATCTGCTGGGGACAATTCTAGTTTTTTTTTTAACTGGACAGTGAGATTTTTATTACGATGAACAGTAATTTCAACGAACATATTTTTTTTTCCCAATGAACAGTGTTACTGAGATTTTTGTGATTTGTACGAATCAAAGTTAAGTTCTGATATCAAATTGATGTAGATCGTATTAAAAAAAGAATTAGGAATGAGAAGAGAAGAAGTGGAAGAGAATAAAAAGAAGAAGAAGGGGATGAGAATAAAGAGAGAATTTGAGGAAGAATGATTCAATATCAATAATCAAAGTCTAGTCTCACAACAAATATGTATTCCCTATATATATATATATAAGGAGTTCACAAATCCTATATATATAAGGAGATCACAAACCCTAAAATAAATAAATAATTAAAATGACAACTAAACCCTTAAAAGTTAAAAAAAAATATTTAAAAAATAAATACTAAATTACTCTCATGATTAATCTAAAATATCTATCCAATTCCTACATGATCCTCATCACATTGTCATTTATTAAATGTTGCCCGCACCTTGATGTTTAACATGTATATGTCAAAAACATATTGGGATGATGTTCTTACTTCAGTTTATCTTATTAATCGCATGTCTTCTCCCATTTTGGATAACAAATGTCCCTTCTTATTGCTTTACCCTGATAGACCGCCTTTTGGACTCAATCCTTGTGTCTTTGGTTGTGTTACATTTATTCATCTTCTTGGTCTGGGTAGAGATAAACTTTCGCCTAGGTTAAGTGTATTTTTTTGGGATATTCTCGTACTCAAAAAGGTAATCGATACTATGACCCTATCTCTCGCCGATGCTAGCTACCTTTATTGAGTCATCATCTTTCTTTTCTATACTAGGACATACACTTTCACCAGATTTAGTCTTTCCCAATCAAGGGAGCGCTTGTTGCTTGTTATACCAGACCATGTTTCTTCTTCCTCCTTAACTACTACCCCTACCTTACAGGTTTATCATCCNATATTCTCGTACTCAAAAAGGTAATCGATACTATGACCCTATCTCTCGCCGATGCTAACTACCTTTATTGAGTCATCGTCTTTCTTTTCTATACTAGGACATACACTTTCACCAGATTTAGTCTTTCCCAATCAGGGGAGCGCTTGTTGCTTGTTATACCAGACCATGTTTCTTCTTCCTCCTTAACTACTACCCCTACCTTACAGGTTTATCATCCTTCCAAAGACAGATTATTCCATATGCTCCTGCTCTACAGTTATCACCAGATTCTACTAAGGTCCTTCCTTTTGAGTCATCAACTAGTTCATACTCTTCTGATTTGCCTATTACTCTAAGGAAAAGTACTCGTAATTGTACTAGACATCCAATTTCTAATTTTTCTTCATTGCATCGGCTGTCCTTATCATTATGTTGTTTTGTCTCTACTTTGTCACCTGTGGTTGTTCCTAATTCTTTGACACAGGCTTTGACACCTCCTGAATGCTATGGATGAGGAAATGAAAGCACTTCCTGAGAATCAGACTTGGCATCTCACTTCACTTCCTCTTGAAAATAGCCCGTTAGTTATCATTGGGTCTACGTAGTAATATCTTCCAGATGGCTCCGTCGAGTGTTTAAAGGCTCAGTTGGTTGCCAAAAGATACTCCCAGACAAGTGGTGCTGACTATTGTGAAACATNACTTCCTCTTGAAAATAGCCCGTTAGTTATCATTGGGTCTACGTAGTAATATCTTCCTGATGGCTCCGTCGAGTGTTTAAAGGCTCAGTTGGTTGCCAAAAGATACACCCAGACAAGTGGTGCTGACTATTGTGAAACATTTTTCCCTGTTGCTCGACTTAAATCTGATAGAGTTCTTATTTCGATTGCAGCTTGTCGTGATTAACGCTTGTGCCAACTGTACATAAAGAACGCCTTTTTACATAGAGATTTATAAGAGAAGGTGTACATGGTTCAGCCCCAGGTTATGTTAATTCTGGTAAGGAATAATTAGTATGTCGCCTGAAGAAAGCATTATATGGTTTAAAACAGTCACGTCGCTTGAAGAAAGCATTATATGGTTTAAAACAGTCACGTCGCTTGAAGAAAGCATTATATAGTTTAAAATAGTCATCACATGCTTAGTTTGATATGTTTAGTACTGTAGTCCTTTAGTATGATTTTTAGTGTTCTACTTCAGATCATTCAGTATTTATTCGTCGTTCTATCCGAGGGATTATCATTCTCATCATATTTGTTGATGACATCATCATTACTGATAATGATTGTAATGGTATTGTCAGTTTTAAGCTCTATTTGGGGAATCAGTTTCACATTAAAGGCTTGGGTCTTCTTCGGTACTTCCTTGGAATTGAGGTTGCTCAATCAAAACAAGGTATCAATCTATGCCAATGAAAGTATGTATTGGATTTGTTATCTGAAACTAGTACTCTTGGTGCTCGTCATCTTGATACCCTTATGGATTCTATAGTAAAGTTAAATACTGATAATGGGGAAGTTTTTGATGACACTAAACATTATCAGAGATTGATTGGTAAACTGATCTACCTCAATTACACGTCCCGATATAACATTTGCAATTAGAGTAATTAGTCAGTTTATGTATGCTCCTCGAAAGCCTCATTGAAAAGCTACTTGTTGTATCCTTCGGTTTCTTAAAAGAGCAACCTGAAAAGGATTATTATATCGGTCTTCACAATTTATGACTATTGTTGGTGCCTTTTTGATGCTAGATAGGTATTCGTACTAATAGACAATTTACTTTTGGTTATTGCACATTTGTTGGTGGTAATCTTGTTACTTGGCATAGCAAGAAACATAATGTAGTTACACGTTTAAGTGTAGAGGCAAAATATTGGGCTAGGGCTCACATGACATGTGAAATGTTGTGGGTGTGTGCTTTACTTTGTGATATGGGGATTAGTGTGCCTTGTCCTATGCAAATGTATTGTGATAATCAGGCAGCTATTTTCATTGCCCTTAATCCAGTGTTTTGTGTTTCATGAGCACACCAATCACAAAAGTGGATTGTCATTTTATTCGGGATCTCTTGATGTGAAAGGAGATTATCACTCCATATATCAAGTCTGGTGATCAGTTGGGTGATATTTTTACCAAACCATTGTCTCGTGGTACCTTCAATAATTTTGGTTCTAAGTAGGACATTGTTTATCTTTATGCTCCAGCTTGAGGGGGAATATTAGAATTCTTATTTTTTATGTTTTATATTTATGTCGAGTAATATTGTGATTACCTAAGATAGGGTTCAATATAAATAAGAAAGTGTAGGGCAATACTACTCACACACATTTTTTTCTCTTTCTCTTTCTCATTCTTCTTCTCCTTTTCTCCTAACATAATATTGTACTCTTTACTTTTTAACTGGGTATATATCCTGATGGTGCACCTAGACCAATGGAACACATAATGTCCAAAGTCACATGACAATATCATCGATGTCCCACAACAACCTCTAGTTTTCTCAACTTTATTGCAATCTATGAAGGTTAACTTACATTGTGGCCACCTAGATGAAAGATCAATTCTAATAGTTTTAAGCAAACAAACCAAGAGAAGCTTGTCCACTTATTGAATGTATAGGAAATGGTTCTAAAAGCAGGAAGACAGAGAATGTTGAAAAAAATGGAATAAACAGGGAAAACCAACAAAGTATATTTGCAAGAACCCCACATCATCAATACAAAGCCAAGAAAAAATGGGTCTGTTGGTCTGCCCAAAGGATTTCTCTTGCGATCGACAGACTTAATCCTTTCATAGAGTGATCTCGGGCGACTACTAAATGTTGGGTTCAATTGTCTTGCTTTAGGACTTCCGTGAATTATCACAATAGACATATTCAAAGCAAACAAAATGATAATCAAGCGATTAATAAAAGGAAAGACGCTTTTATTAACCTTAAAAGTTTTCTGGGTTACAACAGACTGATGAAACAATCTTTGAAACTAATTCTACTTCTAAAATTAATCTAAAACTGCTAAAAGAAAAGATCTAAGTCATCGGTCTTTAACGGGTTTGATCGTGTCCTCTCCTTTACAATCAATGCCTATTTATAGGCATCTTTCTATCGACGGTTACACTGGATTTTTCAGCCAGTTTGTCCCCATTTCTTCGTTGTTTTAACTGTTGTTTTTCAAATTTCTTGAGCCCATTAAGTATTAATAATTGCTGTCTTTTCAGATTCCAAAATAACCGCTTCATTCCCTCCATCACAAGGGTTATAATTGCCCTTGAATTTGAACAGGCCACATCGACTGATTGTACACCCTCTTTTGATTAAAGAATGCCATGTAGCAATTCTTTTTGGCTGACTTGTTCATTTTAGATGTGTCATTCATTGCCTATTCACCAAAATTGTAGAATGTGGTCCAAACAGGATCTTTTATGCATGACAACACATACCATTTAAAATCTAAAGTAAACTTCTGCAAGGACTTAAAATCATTGCACATGGGATTCATTCTCTGGAAAGAGTGAGACTTCTAGCTAGTCTTTGTTCATTCATTATCACGAGTTCATAACTTTATGACCATAGAACAGTTGAGCAGGTTGGGTTGCAATACATTAAAGCTGTAGCCAGTCCTAGGGTGCCAATAGTATATGTTTGGGATTGTATATAGCGAGTGGAAAGAATATATCTAATAGCTTAATATGGTGGCCTTAAATTGGGGGGGGGGGGTCTCTTAGTAGTTTTTTATATTATGGAGTTTAATTAGGTAGAGATTGATATTTTTGGTGTAATTGTCTCTTCATTAGATTATGAAAAGACAAATCCCATCAGAAAAGAATTTAAATGGTTAACTTACACTAGTTGCAACAACAGCAACACAATGTGAGAATGATCTAAACTACATGTAAAAAAATTTAAGTTGAAAGAAGGTTTCTTCTGCCGAATCTGCCCCCACCTCCCTTCCCTTGCCCCTGCAGAGCAGTCCCTCATAAGTATTACTATTCTGCATTTCTTGGTTCATCAATCACATTCAGGACAGGGTTATCAGTAAAAAATAATACGTTGAGCAAGGTTTGAATTGTCCGAGTACTATGTAGTTCACTTTATTATGGAAAATGTTCTACTAAGAACGTAACCGAAAAATTGAATGGGGCAAGGAACTTACTTTATTGATCATTCAACAGCTGACCCCAAAAAAGTTGGGGCAAGGCTTTGTTGAGTTGAGTTGATCATTCAACAGAGATCTGGTGTAAAAAACTAGTGAAAGCAGAAGCAATGCATAAATCCAAGATTACATTATACCTGAAAAGCACCACTAACTGTCCATCGGATTTGATTTGACTTGATCTGAGGAATGACAACTGATATCACAGGCATTGTTGGCCTATACTTGGCAATTAATCTGTGCATTAATGTGTAGTGATTTAGAAATTTAATTAGCATATAAACATCAGTCAATATCAAGGGTAGTTTTGGAAAATCATATGCTTTAAGGTTCGAAATATTTGCTTTTAACAAAGAGAATAAAATATTTAACAAAATAACCTTGCAGCTCTTCCTGATGAAGTGAAGCAAATGATAACAGATGCCTTCACCTTGATGGCAGCGCGTACCTAGATTAAACAATAGCAACAATTCAGGTTGTTTCAAATAAGGAACTCCTTCAAAGCACCGTTTACTTAATTAAAGCCCACTTCTAAGAGGCAGTATATAGTACTAAAATTTCCTGGGTAAGAAAAAACAAAAGTGGAATATCACAGCTAAGTACCGCAGAGGAAGTAATTGCTTCTAGGTATGTCATCGGTTCTCCAACATATTTGACAGCCCTCTTAAAATAAAGGTCTTGGTTGTAGACCTTCTCCGCCTGCAGACAGCATTTTAGTTCATGACAATACCTATAGCCAATAATGATGCGGAAAGTAATGGTGAATGTCTTTTGTTCAAGGAATACTGCACATTCAGGAAAATGTGTGATCATTTGCTCCAAGCAGCTGGTCCTGAACATTCATCTTGAAAAGCATACAGAGCAACATGTTTAGTATGGCCGCCCAAGTCTTTACTCCTTGAGAGCAAACTCCTCAACCTTACAGAAAAGGGAAAGGCTTGGCCAGTTTTTTGTTGCAAGAAATAAACAGTATCAGTTTTGATGCAGTTCGATTTCATATAGCATGTGTATCCCATAACTACTTGCTATGCACAGGAAAGTTTCCTGGTGAGGTACATGGGAAAGGGCTCCCCAATGTGGGAACCTGTCTACATCAATGACAGCATGCAGTTCAACTGCACTGCAATGGATCCCTGTTTAGATTGTGGTGGAATTTCAACTGATAAAAAATACTATTCCACCAAGCATGTATAATTTCCAACAGAAAAAGTGACTGTTCAAGAACTTATTAGGTTCTGCATAAAGGGAAATAGACATATAAAGTAGTAACTATATGGCAAGTGCATTCCGAAAAAACCCCATTCCAAAAACATGAGCGCGAACGGAAGAATGCTTTAACATCATCAGGAGAAATTGACTTCATATGAGGATAGGAGATGTATCTACAGAAGCTATTTAGAAAGCAAGACTTGTAAGAAAATGCACATCATAATATGTGAGATACAGGATGACAAAATTGGAGGCAGAGGTTGCAACAGGTCTTGAAGAAAGCTGGCATTGGAAGGAGTAACTGATCAAAATATCAGGCACACAGCTGATTTCAGTCTTTTTATCGTTCCACAACAATAATGATGATTGTGAGGTAGGAGACGGGGAATTTGGGAATGGGTGGTTGAGGGGGATAGAAAGAGAGAGAGGTGTTTCAGACTGGATTTTTTTAACATCTAGAAATAAAGTTGCATGATGACAAGAGCAGGAAAATAGTTAGCGAAAGAAAGCAAGGAAAACCATACCTCAGCACAAATTTTACCAACAACGGAGATAGTCTCAACAGGGTACAAGCCTCGAAGGGTTTCTGCACCTAGAAGAATAGCATCACAGCCTGAACCAAATGAAAAACAACAGAAATATAACTGAAATTTTATCTCATTGTCGTAATGGCTGCTAACAGTGATCTATCACAAAAGGCTCAAAGGGAAAAGCAATATTATCAAAAATCAAGAACAATAACAGTGGTAAAATATTTCTCATGGTACAAAGTACAAATAGAAACAACCACCAACAATAGCAAAAACAAGAAATCCTACATCAGAGAACCAAAAAGTTACCATCCAACACAGCATTTGCAACATCAGTGGCCTCAGCACGAGTGGGTCTTAGGTTGTCGGTCATACTGTCCACAACACGAGTCACTACAGCTGGCTTTCCAGCCATGTTGCACTTGTACACAGCTGCCTTTTGAAATAAAAATACCTGAATATTATTGAGGAAGATTAGCACTAAAATCATGTTAGATTCAACAGAGGAATCTTTCAGTTATCTTTATAGCACAAAGACATGCACACATCAAAGAAAAAAGAAAAATGTAGGAAATTTGTGTGAAAGTTACTCTAATGTAATTACAATTAATAACTTCTTCCATGAGTTAGGTAGACTTCCCACATATGCTTGTTTATGCGCATTGTATTTTGTATTGTTAGCAAATTGATTGTAATTGGCGAATTTCGGTAGGTCAGGTTGCATTTTTATATCTCAACTAAATCCATGATCAAGATGCTTATGAAGATCGAATACTAAAGCAAGATGCGGTGAAGAAGCTCAAGCTTACATTTATAATAGGAAGAAGGCTTCTTGGATCCCATCAAGCTTATTCTAAGGTAAGATGACCTAGATACGTAGTTGCCTTATTTTGGTTTAAATTAGGTTGATAAAATGGATTTAGAACAGTGTTATTCAAACCGGGCAGGCCCAGCAGGTCAACCCNCCTTATTTTGGTTTAAATTAGGTTGATAAAATGGATTTAGAACAGTGTTATTCAAACTGAGCAGGCCCAGCAGGTCAACCTGAAAAACAGTCCAACTGGTGCCTAAGCTGGGCCGATTTACAAATAGGATCATTTATGCAACGAAACCACCTAAGAGCCAGCCAAACCAGACGATTTTTACTAAACCCGTACAGACCAGACGGTTTGCATCAAACCAGAGGACAATTTTTATTCATATTTAAACATTTTTTATACCTTAAAATAGTCACACTAGGCTAAATCTCTTGGCATCATGCCTTCCAACTAGATGTCAACTTTCTGTATTAGCATATATACACCTCCTATAGGCATGCTCCTTCTGTCTTCCTATATCTTTCAGATGTGGGATTAGATGACACTCCAAATTGATAGCCTTGCTTTCTCTTCCATTTTTTATTGGTCTTAGTTATTTGTCTTTTTCTTTCAATTATTTTTTGTTATTACATGCTGCTATTTATGCCAATCTTCAATACCAATTTATGAATTTTTTTGTAGGACATTTGGATATTTTTTGTGTTTTTTGTGTGATCTACTATAACATACAACATATTAGTTCTATAACTATTATAAGTTTTTAGCATATTCATTGTTACTAAAAATTACTTTTTAGTTTTAATTTTATGGCTAGTGATCCATTGACCCGGTCTCTCTACCGAGTCGATGTCCGATCCGGTTTTGATAACTATGATTTAGAGGTGTCCGTATTAAATCCGTAACATGACTCTTGTGTATTTTGTATAAAAATATTTTTTGAAACTGAGGGTTTATTTTTTAAACGTGTTTTAAAATGAGTCATGGGTATGCAGGCTTTTTAGGTACCACCCCTTCATACTTAGGAAGTTGAAAAAGAGCCTTGGTTTAAAAGGAAAACCATTGTATAACGCTCTCGGGAAGTTGGAAAATAGACTGGGCACAAAAAGAGAAAATCAGTACTCAGCGCTTGCTATAGCGCTCGAGCGCTGCATTTTCACGGTTGTAAGAACAATGTTCCAAAAGCCGGCACTCACTGCACTGCTCGAGTGCTGCGTGCGTCATGGACAGACTTTTCTTGTACGCCAATTAACCTCTATTAACCTGTTCATATTAGACATGACCTCAGACTTTCTAAAAATTGTGTCTCAGAATNATTAACCTCTATTAACCTGTTCATATTAGACATGACCTCAGACTTTCTAAAAATTGTCTCAGAAGACTCTAGGGTCTAAGAGAGACTACCAAGACTAAGAAAAACCGGGTTTAAGAGAGACTACCAAGACTTAGAAAAACTTACTTCCAATCAAACCCCAATCCCTACATGATTTACATATAATTCTTAAGATAATTTGAGCAAGAACCTTCATAGATCATGCAAACCACAAAAACCCATGACAAAAAGGATCAAATTAGGCTACCAAGGATCAAAGGAGGATTCCAAAAGAGAAGAAGGTGAATTCCAAGGATGGATCATGGAGTTCGATTCTTTGCTTATTGAAGCTAGTTGTTGAGACTCTCATGAGGGATTTCCAGAGTAAAGATTCAATGGAAGAAACTTCTAGCTATGGTATTAATTGAGGTAAAAGTGTTCAAACATGTAATCAAATTTTGAAATTACTGGATTAGGTTAGGTATACTAGGGTCCCGTGGTTTTCTCGAGAGGGTTTTCACATTAAAATTGCTTGTGTTATATGTCTGTGTTTGCTTTTACATACTAGCAATTTTACCTACCTCCAAGTGTTTGATAAATAGTGTGAGCGAATCTGAATTGTGTTATGGTCGTTCTATTGCCTAAATCAATTTGTGAATTGATGGAAGGGATTGGAGAGATAAGGTTAGTGGATTATGTTTGTTCAACATTGAATTATTTGGTTTTTACACACATTCACTAATTTGGTTATTGGATCAATGTCATTGAGGGGTTAATTGAACTAAACGGTTAATTAAATTGTAATTGAGTGAGATATGTTTTATTTGGGCATAAATTCCGTATTAAAGTGCATAAGACCTATTCAACGATCTCTAATTGGCACTCCCAATACACCTTTTTGCATCCATAGACTGTTGAATATCATAACCATCAAAATATGCTTACCATACTCATATTTCAATTTGATTCCAATTGGGTGCTGTTATAATTTTTTTTCCATGTTCTCAACAATAATATGTATATGTGATGGATTGGTACAAGATTAGCACATGCAAGCCGTTGAATAGCACGACTAACAAAACAAGTGTGCAGTATTAAATGAATTAGAACTTTTCTTTCTTTTATTTTCCTTTTCTGGTCGATCCTTCCCTTCTCTTTTTGTGTATGTTTGAGTGGGTGGACAGAGGGATGGGATGGGTGGATTTGGCGGCAAAATGACATAGTGATGAAAGCTGACCTTCTCTGCTGGGAGATCTATCCCTAGATTTCCACGAGCGAGGATAATACCATCTGCTTCTTGTAGTATCTCGTCGAAATGTTTTAATCCCTGCAGGATCAATGGGAGAAAATGAACTGCAAATTCACATTCAGCTTCAAAATGATGATTTTCAAGTACTTCAAATCTGGTATGCTTCTCACCTCTACATTTTCAATCTTTGCAAAAATTTGAGTTTCATTGAGGTTACCCAATTCAGAAAGATATTCGCGAGCCTGCGTGATAGCAAGAAAAAGCAATACCAAATTGGACAAGAAGATAAAAAATGGTGATACATAAAAAAATCTCAAAATTTACACCATCGATATTATGAGCAAATGGAGAAGACCAAAAATACACAGATGAAGAATAGATTGGAGTATTAAACAAATGGCTCAATGTAAGAAGAAGGAACCATCCTTACACGCCGAACATCTACTGCACTTCTGGTAGATGACAGTGAAAGGAAGTCTACATTGTTTTGAACACCCCAAGTGCTTATAACCTGGAATCAGTTATGAAAGCAGTTAATGGCTACAAAAAGAACCCCTTGNTATTAAACAAATGGCTCAATGTAAGAAGAAGGAACCATCCTTACACGCCGAACATCTTCTGCACTTCTGGTAGATGACAGTGAAAGGAAGTCCACATTGTTTTGAACACCCCAAGTGCTTATAACCTGGAATCAGTTATGCAAGCAGTAAATGGCTACAAAAAGAACCCCTTANAGGAAGTCTACATTGTTTTGAACACCCCAAGTGCTTATAACCTGGAATCAGTTATGAAAGCAGTTAATGGCTACAAAAAGAACCCCTTAGAAGGGAAAATCTAGCCAACTTTCGAGACAGTTGGGGCCAAACAAACTGTACAGATTTAATATCACTCAGTTATATACAGCAAACATGAAATTTTAACACCAAAAATACTTCTAAGAAGCCTTAGCAGATCATCGCATCATTATTGAAGAAATGTCATAAATAGCAATAGTCCTTTAGTACTGGATGATGAACACAAGCATCATCAATATTTTAGGATAAAAGAAATAGGTAACATTTCTCTTCTCTACAAAAAGTTCTAGGACTATGTAATCCACAGNCTTTAGTACTGGATGATGAACACAAGCATCATCAATATTTTAGGATAAAAGAAATAGATAACATTTCTCTTCTCTACAAAAAGTTCTAGGACTATGTAATCCACAGTTCTTTTTGGATACCATGCAATGTAAAGGAACCTAACCTTTTCCTACACAGTTGGGTAAAGTGGCACAGATTACATGCATGCATGCAGTAAGACTCGTTCTTTAAACAATAAATGTCCAATGCAACTAGAACAATTTACCTCCTTATCTTTATCCGTGAGGGTTGGCAGATCAATGGGAATTTGAGAGACATGTAATGTGTACAATGACTGNTAAAGTGGCACAGATTACATGCATGCATGCAGTAAGACTCGTTCTTTAAACAATAAATGTCCAATGCAACTAGAACAATTTACCTCCTTATCTTTATCCGTGAGGGTGGGCAGATCAATGGGAATTTGAGAGACATGTAATGTGTACAATGACTGATCCAAGGTGGCGGAATTCTTTATGAGACACACCACATCCTCCCCTTTCACCTCTTTTACCTACATCATATAAATGGAACTTCAAGAATTACATAAGTCTAGAACATCCAACAATTACTGATGAAACTTTATTCAGTTTTCAAATGGAAGATTAAAAACCTTTTAGAATTATCACAATAGCGATTTTCAATAAGAATATAAAGGCACCCACATCCCAATAAGGATTTCAACCCTGCACCTCCCCTCTAAAGGTGGCTGGACATACCAGTCATGCTACCCACTTGTGGGCAAAATTGTTGCATTATTCTTTTCTTAAGTGAAAAACAAGAATTGAAAGCAGAACCCCCAATGCCACCATTATAAAAGATTCATTGACCACTGTGCTATGTTGGCATCAGCATGTTGTCATACTTTAATTGTGAACTTGTATGAAAAAGAGTCCCGGAAATGTGCAGAGCAGCAGCCCATAACACTAACCCTCTAAGGATGAGAAAAACAAGAAAGCAGTGAATTTGACATGTCTACTAAAACTTGACTTAATATAATCAAACTCTTTCTCAAGTTGCCAAAGATATCATATATCTGGGCTCATTAATAATCAATCTCGTCGATGTTACCTCCAACCAGACAGAAGTTGTTTCTTTTCCTGTAAACAAATACTGTCCAATGAAAATAGTGTCTCCCGTCTTTACCGCCTGCAAAGACCAAAAATTTGGCCACAGACCATGATTATTGTGCAAACAAAGAGCAGAAAGCAAACACAAGATAAAGAGAAAGTGCATTACTGCTTGCCCTTCAGTATACTTTCATGATTTGTTAAAAGAGAAAAGCTTGCATATGTGGAAAACATAAAATCCCTTAGTCTGCAAAAGCTATGGAGCGCCCCTAACTCCATTATTGTTGCAAAAAAGCTCATGTTGTCAAACGTGAGAAAACATATTCGAGTTTGAACGGAGCTACTTCATGCGAGTAACGCAAAATTAGGTCCTCATGAAGTCCACCTCTCCTAAACCCGATAATAACAGACCAACACTTGGTATTGGCATCCATGTTTTTCTCCTCTCTCCTATTTTCAGATATAGAATCACATATTTTTGTGTGGTTGATATAAAAAGTAAGAACACCTAAAAAGCTCGAGAATCATAAACCGTGATATCATTATACAACTAGCATTAGAATGTCTACATTGAGGTAACATCATAACAACCATGAGCTCATCTTTTGCTTTTTTAAGGCAACGTAAATTATGCATCTGCAAGGGCAGCTCCATTATTTGGCGAAGGCAAGTTGTTGAATATGAACTAGCTATTTCATACCTTTGGTCATATTTTTAAGACTTGCAGTTCCCTCATCATATAAACACATACGTGCAGCTACACACTTCGAAAAATTTCAGAACTAACTGAAACACATGCCCATTCAAATATTCACCTTTGATAGATCACTAAAATTGATCGGCAATTGATCCGAAGTAGCTTCTCTTTGTTGATCTGGTGTTAGAACAACAAAAGAATCANAAACACATGCCCATTCAAATATTCACCTTTGATAGATCACTAAAATTGATCGGCAATCGATCCGAAGTAGCTTCTCTTTGTTGATCTGGTGTTAGAACAACAAAAGAATCAGCCTGAAGGGAAATGGGATGCTTGGATTTGTTTACAACTTGTAACTCTGGACCCACAGTGTCCAACATTACCTGGAAAAAGGAAGATTATAAGCTCTACATCCTAAATTCATGGGGTGAGGAAACAAACTATCCACAGAAGCAACACGAAGTGAAAAACATAGACTTTAATCGGTCAATGTTTGGACACAAAAACAACAAGCTTACTGCACACAGCTTCTTTGTACCCTTGATGGCCATCTTTAAATTTTCCAATGACCCTTGGTGAAATTGGGGGTCACCCCACGAAAAATCAAAGCGAGCCACTGAAAGGGAAAAAATAAGGAAAATGAGAATGATAAATCCAGAGGCATGAACAAATTCAACTCTGAGATTAACCTCTATATAATTATTGTTCAGCTCATTTTAATAAAAGAGGCACATAAAATAATTTTAGGCTGAGGTAATCAGAAAAACAAACAAGTCAGTGCAATTTCAGGCCTTCAGAACGATATTTTTTTTTTTTTTTCAAAAGCAAACTGAAAAACTCAAGTAAATTAATGCAGCATTAGGATAATTCTCAGTTAAACTAGTATATGTAAATTTTTATTTTTACATTTCATTAAAACTGAACTGCATTATGTCATCAAGCAATATGAACATGATCACCCGCGCACACACACATAACGATACAGTAAGTGGAACCAAAAAAAAAAACGAATACCAGACATTCCAGCTTTGAGGCAGCTAGAAATAACCTCCACGGATCTCGATTTCGGGCCAAGCGTTCCAACAATCTTCGTCATTGCCGGAAAGAAACTCTACAAATCCACAAAATTCATTCGATTCAGTTCAACATGGCCACAGGATCAAACACTCGTTACAAAATTTTCAATCACCTAAAAACGTTGATGAGCTGAAGAACAAAAAGGAACAACTTCACGCTCATTTCTCACATATATAAACACCCGGGATATATTTCCTGTAGTGGGAATCGGTACTTACAGGCTTCGAAGGCTGGAGAATTGAAGCCATGCGTATAGGTTCTTCGAGGAGTAAGTGATTCGAATGCATTTTCGATGTTCAATTCTGGCGATCGGTCTTGCACCAAAAAGAACGGCAAACAGAGCTCAGAGTATGGTCAGAGAGAGAGAGAATGTGTGTGTCTTATTGGCAGTCTGTGAAGTATGGTCAGAGAGAGAGAAGTGAGTGTGTGTGTGTTATTGGCAGTCTCGCTGCTCTATCCACGCCACCTCCGATTCCTTCCATCATTGGATACTCTCTCTCTCTAGTGCGCGCGCGCATACACACGCGAAGGCTTTCTTGTTTATTACTGCGCTAATCGACTCTTCTTTACCATTTTTTAGCATAAATTTCATCAGCACCCCTTAATTTTTGGAAAAATTGAAAGAAAACGCCTCAACATTTGAAAAACAACAAAGAACAAAGACCTATTATTAAAAACTAGCAATAACTGGGCATGATGTCACTCTATAAATATCAAAAATTGAGCATTGATCATATAAAATTTATATTTTAAATAATAATTGATTTATTTTTTTAATTATATAATTTAAAATTAAAATTTTAAAAAAAAGAGAGAGAGATAGGTGCAGACTAGTGGGTGTTGGAGAGTGTGTCAATTGAGTTGTCTGGTGTTGAAGTTCGTAACGAAAATATGATATTTTTTAGCAAAAAAAAAATTTGTGATGAGTTTAGTACCAATGGATCGAAATAGATAAAAATTAAACCAATATTGACTATTTTTTTTGTATTTATAAGTTGAGAATTCAACTTAAAAATATTAGATATATTTTGTAAGTGATGATCGATTAATAAAAAATGAAGTTGGGATATACTCCTCGCTCCCCCGCTCTCTCCCATTATTGAATCCAACACACATGCCAAGTCTCATATGTTATCCAGTCCGATAACATCTAAACTTATGCCCTAAATATAAAGATACATCAACAATGCTATGATAATCAAGATGTTTTACCAAGATGTTTTACCAAGTTTTTCATCCCGAGTAATGAGACATAGTTTTCACCATCAAATAAGTAAATTTTATTGATGATTGTCTCACATCACTTAAGATAAAAATTTTAGTAAAAATTTTGATAAGCATAACATTATTGTACATTATAACATGATCCAATCTAATTCTAGCATTTCCTAAATCTATTTGTGCCCCCTTCCCCCTTATATATAGTTAGGCTTAAATAAGAAGCTTCATCTTTTATCACCCTTTTGTTAAATCTAGTCCATCTCTCAATCTTCGAATCTCTTTGTCCCACTGAGCATCTTTTTAGTAAAACTTCTCTTTCACAAAAAAAGAAAGACCGTCTTCCTTCTAGGATTGTTGCTCATAAAAAGGGTATCCTAAATGGTCAATTCTTGCTTATAAGTTTCGAATCAATGTTATTAGAATTGGATCGGACATCAAACCGACAGAGGGATTGGGTCAATAGTGCACTGATTTAACCGTTTGGTCAACTGATTGGACATCAAAAAAATTATAAAATATAACAATTTAACTAAAAAAATAATAAGTTCATAAAATTCAATGTGTGAGAGAGAAAGTAGTAAAGAACAATCAATGCCACCTGGTGAGATAGAAATGAGAGAGCTTTTATTTAAAGAATGTGAAAGGACCATTTGTCGTACTCACATTTCACAGAGAGAGAGAGACGACTTAACAAGGAGAGATGGAAGATGTCGTCATAGTCTGGAGAAAGAAGGAACTCGTTACAAGATTTCTGATGTCGTCTTGCCTAGATCTTGTTGTCGTTGCTTGCTGAGAGTTGTGCTAAGAGAAGGAAGGCTTGAACTGTTGTTTGAGTGAAATTCTAACCGTCTAATTTTCAGAACCTGTCTAGTTCACCGATTTTCATAAAACACTAGCTAGTTTAATGGTTGAAAGACGATTCTCATGCCTATGCGGTCCAACTCAAGAACCGGACCATTCTAGGTCTCGGTTCACGGTCTAACCGATTCAATCGATCGGTCCGATTCGGTTCTAATAACATTACTTCGTATAACTGAAAAAAAGGAGATTCTTTGTCCTTGGAATGACGAATGAAGAAAGCTTTTTAAGACATATGCGCATTGTAGTACCGAACAAATGCCACCGTCATTGCCTCCTTTAATATCACCTCTAACCTCCAATGCCAAAATGATGCTTCTTCAAGGGTTCCATTATTTATCCCACTTTGCTCATCTAATGGTTTATCACTTAGCCCGACTTTTTGGCTTCTTGTATACAAACAGGGGCGGCGCCAGGAATATTAATGAGGAGAGCAAAATATAATGATACAAAAAAATATTTAGTCAAAATTGATACAAAAAAATTCAGTTCAAGAATGACAAAAAAAGTAAAAAACAGGACAAAATTATTGTGAAATAGTAAATTCAATTTTTATTTAGCCGAAACAAAATCCTAACAAAAAGATACAAAATAATTTTTTTAGTATATTTTAACCTAATTATATATTTCAACAGAATATAAAAAATTTTAAAATCTCTAAAATTTTGTATATGAATTAAATGTAAATTGATTTTTCACTAATTTTTTATCAATGCGTGCAATCACAATTTCCGTACTAAAATTATTCTTTATTTAGTTGCAAAATTTAGTTGAAATCATTATCAATCTTATAGAGAAATAACCTATTCGAAATAGCTTGAAATTTTTTTAGGTTACAATTTTTTGCCTGTTATATACAATTGTATTTTTATGAGGTTATAGACTACTATTACTAAAAAATTGGTAAATAAAAATTGAAAATTGTTCTTAAAAAGTAACGAACATTATGTTACATAAAGAGAGATATAGTATTTTTGTCAATATACAAATAGATCATGACAGTCACATCTGATTGATTCAATCCAAAACTAACATATTTATTTTAGAGGGTTAATAGACCATTAATTTATTGAAAAAAATAAAAAATTAGAACCATTATTAAAATTTTCAAAAATTTAGGAGGACAAATACAATGTATAAAATAATCTTATGGGTCCTCATCTAAGATGACCCATAAGTGAGGGAGGGCAAGTGCCCACCCTGATTCCTATACAACTCCGCCCATGGATTCAAACATCATACAACGAGCATAAGTTATCTTTGCAAAGTTTTTTCAAACTAGTCATTATTTAAATGTGGGACGTGCGTTTAACCCTTCGAGGAGAAATGCTCCCTCTTCTTTGCCTTGTATTGAATACCTGGACGATCACTCACCTGAGTAAACCTTCCCTCTACTCCTGGTAGATGTCTAACCAATTTTTCTCATAGATTTGCATTGCTCCTCTATGGTCAACCAGATTGGGTTAAAATGTTGCCGATATCAAAGTGAGGGTATCATATCACAGCACACAAAACTCGAGGAGTGTCTATATTTGTTTAATAATAACAAAAAAGAGTCCTCCATGTAATATTTATCAAAATTTAGGGGTGTTTACCATAATTAACCCCATTTGAAATGTATGCATAAGAAGTTGATGTTGGTTGAACCACGTGGAAAACACTGTCCGGACGGAGACAAAAGGACAAATATGGTGAAATAACAAAAGCTATAAGAAGGACACTGCACTGCTACAAGGACACGCTAAGAATACTTTTTTGTTCTTTTTTTTGTATTAAAGTGTGTAAGTGTTTGAATTACCTTGAGGTTTTCCGGAAATTCGCGTCACTTCAAAACATAATTCCCGAACATAATTATTTTTAAATTTAATTTTTAAATTCAGTATTTTTTTTTAAAAATTTCATTTAAAATGATGTTTTCTCACCTAAAAATATCATTTGGACTGACGATTTGAAGATTTAATTTTTTTTTTGAAAACGTTATTTGTAATGACATTTTTAAAGTTATTATTCAGAATCACGTTTTTGAATATAATTTTTTTAAACGGCAGTAACAGACATTAAAAATACAAAGGGGATGAAAATGTTATTTTGAATGACGTTTTCATCCCTTTGTTAAAATAACGTTTTCTATCTCGTAATTTTTTACAATGACGTTTTCTTTCTACCCAACTTGCAATAAAATTTCATAAAAGCTAATAATTCCACTTTATGTCTCACATAATAATTCAACAGATAAAAAAAATTAAATAAATATAATTCACTCTTCATAATAATTTTAAATTTATTTTATAATCGAAAATAAAATTCACAAAAGCATAAATTAATTTCATATTTTTCAATATAAAAACATGTTTGTAAAACATATATTTAATAAAAAAAACTTAAAAACATGTTTTGAAATCACGCTTCTATATCAAAAAATATGTATTTAACTCATTCTTTAACCTGTACTTTACTAAGTTGCGGACACTCCTGATCATAAACTATTAGTATAAATTCTAACATTTTGTGATCGATCATGCCATTTAAAATTATAACTTACACCTCGAAAAAATTACAACTTTGTATTAAAAAGTTATAATTTTCGATACAATACCACTGATAATACCATAGCGTTTTCCCATTTTAATAAGAATATATTACCATTGCTTGAAGTTCAATATCATTACATATAGTATGCGAAAAAGAGAAAATGTAAATAAGAAATTATATTTTACTCATCACCCATTTTAGTTGATGTGCGAATAAATTGATTAAAAAAAATCTCAATATTATAATTTCATTTCCCACGTTATAAAAGTATGTCAATTTGGAGGAGCTTTTCCCTAAACCCAGTCAGACTCAAAACTTTATTTCACAAACTTAGTCTTTTTTTGTAAAACGTCACTTAAAAATGTTTTTTTTTTTTAAAATTTGATTTGTATATGTTAAAAAATTATGTATTCTAATTTTATATTATAAGTTCATAGAACATTTATAGTAGACCTACAAAAGAAACTTATACATTAAAACAAAATAAATTTATTACATGACACTGTAAGAAATACAGTTTGTCAATAATTTGGTTGATGTAGAAAACAACATAAAGGGTTGTTCATTACACATAAACTCGATGGAATAAAAGTGTCAGCCGCACCATTACTTAAATTGGAATAATCAGAAAGTTATGTATCTAAAACAAGTAATAGATCTTGCAAAATTTGAATTTTAGCATAATCAGGATCAAAATGCTCAATTTTTGCATGGAAACGATCAAATCTATGCTGCATTTGATCATTTTTACATTTAAGTCTTGCTATAATATCGTTATGGTTGGTAGAGTTTTGTGGATCATATATATCAGCCGAACGTGCCTTCGGTACCATTAATCCATGCTAATGACAGTATACTTCAAGCTCACAACGTTTGTCATATAACTGTCGTCATCTTGGCGTGAGTTTGATACGAACATTAGGAGGCAGAGAGTTGGTTGCAGGCCCCACAAATACGTGTCCAACTTTGATCGAATGAGTGATAAGGGTCGATGAGCTCATTACGGAACTCACGCTTTTGTCCATGCTAAGTTACACTGCATTGTTAAAAGCGTGTAATAATTACCCACCATGGCTGAAGGGTCAAGCACTGAGATATATGGTTGTTGGCTAAGCATGGAAGTGTATGAACCAACATCAGGCCAACATTCATTACTTCCACCAATGTCATCTGCCCTAACCTATTCGTTCACATACAAATCAACTTTGTTAACACCTTGATTGTCAAATACAACATCCACCATTGCCTCCATACCATCGTTGTCAACAACTTCTAGTGGAATATATGTAAAAAGTGTAGTTCCCAATACAGTAGGAAACCTACAGATAAGTTTGAGATTATATTTATTCTTATCTATCCCCGTCACATCATGCAATCTATCCACCAATGCTGAGTAAGTTGTATCATGCGCAACCTTTATCACACACTTATAACCATTATCGTATCGTAAAACATCATGGTTCTTGAATATAGTACCACCCCAATAAATCATCACAGAAGCACGTCTTCCAGCCATTCTTAACAATTCTATAATAAATACATCAAAAGTTAGTGTGTATACACAACAAAAACTTTTGCTTTCAGCAAAACTTTTGCTTGTTCATGCTTTGCAATGTAAATAAACCGGGTAGCCCGTTCTAATTTCCAATCATCCAATATTAAAAAAGGAGCACATTAAGTACATAAAATGGTTGACACTTACATCAAGAAAGTAATCTATAAAGAATACTAATATATTTTTTAAAAAGTGCATAGGCACACCTTCCCTAGATGTTTTTTTTTTGTTACAAGGTTGACCACTATACTATGGCTTGAGTTAGATTAGAGCACAATTTTTTTTTTAAACCAATTTTTTTATGAAGAGGCTTATTTTTTCCTTACAAGCTATTTGGTGTAAATTTCTGATCTACATAGTTTGGTTTACGTGTTTGTTGATTGATTTAAATTGAAATTATAGATATGATATGCTCTTGAACTTAAAACTATACACTGTGCATGTTTGCTTTGCTAATTTCATATAGAAAAGAAAGAAAATAAATATTAGTTGTTTGGAATGGAGCTTATATGCGTGTTTGTTTGTACTTGGGCATGTCGAATGGAGTTGTTACTGATACAAAATTGGTTGGTACCTATTCAACATGTTTGGCCCGTATTTTGTCTTTTGGTTATTGACAATGTATGGCGCCAGTGAGAGGCTAGAGCAAGCGGTTTCCAAGCATGAAGTTGTTCATGGCAGTGGGAATCCTACGTACGTAAGCGTGTCACAGTGAAGGTATATAGGACAAATTGGTTTATGGAAGTAGGTCATTTTTAAGATGGAAATATTTAGGTCATGGAAATTGCTTTGGAGCTCTTGCTACTAGTATGTAATCTTTGTCTAGCCTCATGATTGAGGAATTTTGGTGCATAAATATGGGTGATTTGGGATGGATAAGGGCAAACACATTATATTCATGTTTATTTAGTTTTGTGAAAATGTTATGCCTTGTTGGTCATCACATCTCTCAGATTAATTTTTTTGTCTTTTTCTTTCATGTAGATTGTTCCAATGAAATGCATGCCAAGAGACAAAACTTCAATCAAGGTAGTGATGACAAGGGCTAATGTTGTTATCATTCTTACTATTGCGTTATTTCACTCTCACCTCTAAAGACTATGCAAGTATTGTAAGATTTTAATCTGCTACAAACTCTATATTTAATCAATGTATTAAACGATTTACTGTTACTTACCGAAAAGAACGAATTTATTGTTGAGATTAGTTATGCAATAGGTATCATTTACCAACAATACGAACATATAAAGTATTGAACATTTTGTTTTGAGGAGTGCCATGAACGATTTTTTATATTCTATAGTGCCTTCAGGCACGGGTTTGTTGTTATAAGTTGATATTTTCTTGGGGTAACGTTTTAGAGGAAACTATGTCCAATTTTTTTGAAGGAACAAAGAAAAATTAATTTTATTTATAATTGGCGATTTTTTTTTAGCATGACATAATGCCTTCAAACACAAACGTTTCTTTTAATTACACAGGTTTGTAAATTCTATTAAGTTGATTTTTGAGCATGTATGCAAAATGCAGGTGTGTTACAAATTTAGTTTAGACACTGAGATTACTGCGTATTCATATTCGGTGCTTAATTTTTTTGTGTCCACAGTCAATGTTAAATTTTTTTTTTATTATACAGTGCCTTCAGGAACGGGTTATTGTTAAGTAGTTTATAAGAGACATGGTGTGATTTTCATGTATCCAAGATTTCAAATCATGATTAATTTATTCTAGTTGTTGATATTGAAAAGTATATCTCATATAATTCTTTTTCCAACTTCTCATTTTTGCTCACAATTAATGGCAGGAGGGACATTTGTTGCTAAAGAGCCTATCAAAAGACTAGAAAGACTTGGTGCAGCTGGTCTTGCATTACACTACGCAAAAAACTCATATATATAATTATCATTATTAGGAAACTCATATCATATATATATAATTATCATTATTAGGAAACTCATATCATATATATATAATTATCATTATCAGGAAACTCATATATATAAGGATTCCAAACATACTAGTGTTTGAGCTTTTAAAAAACCTTCTTATTTAGTTAATATTTGTGTTTGCTGGAGGACTACAAGTAGGGGCTTACAAGGAGGGATGATAGCAAGAGGACTCTCGAAATGAGTCAGGTCATCAGAATTCAGGTCACTTCAGGACTCATAGTAGTATTGTCATACTTACCAAGCAGATTTTCCTTGAAAGAAAGATAACCAGTAGGAATAACATTTGCCTCTTCCCGCGAGACAAGATGCCTGCATCTTTCATCAGTTAATTGTTTGTTGCTTAGGACAATTTCAAGTGAGAAAGATACATGTTCATTGTTTGTCGCATGTGTCAAAGGAGATTGAGAATCAGATTCAGTTGTTCTATCATTAGAAAACATTCGGGGTGGCTTTGTTTGTCCCAGCACCGAATAGGCTTGTGGGGAACAAGATTTATTTCTTTTACTTTCATAATATTTCAGGAGATAACCAATCATTGTTTCATTGAAAATTATATAATTATCANTTCGAAGATGAATAGTCATTCATAATAGATCAGGCCACAGTGCAAACCCTTTGGGCAAATAAATTATCATTATCAGGAAACTTATATATATATATATATATATATATATATATATATATATAATTATCAGGAATTTGTATGAACAATAAACAAATTTCATTTGAAACCCATCTGAATAGTAAATAAAAAACGACATTAAATTAACAAATTCATCTGAAACCCATCTGAACAGTAAATNAGTAAACAAAAAAAGAATCATTAGGTCAAATAACAAACCGTACCAAACTTATCTACATAATCAACATGAAATTATAGAAATAGTACACAAAATTTCCAAAAAATTCAGTGGTAATTAAAAAAATATAGAGGTAAAAAATCAAATCGTTCAAGAACAAAACCCTGTTAGATTCGATCTTTTAGTTATTTCAGTTTGTTAATAAGTCCTATTCTTTAGGAAATAGTGGTTAGTGTTTTGACAAATTCCTCTTAGTTTGTTACCACGTTTTAGGATGTTGAAAACGTGGGTTGTTATTTCAATTTTATCTCTTTGTAAAAGGCTATATATGCCTGCAGGTTGTTATCAATAAAACTACTTTTCATGTGTGTGCTAAATTTCTTCTAAATGTTCTTAACATTTGGTATCAGAGCTCCATCACAAGGCCTGATTGTGAGTGTGTGTGGAAAGAAACTGTAGTTTTCTTTTAGAGTAAGGGAGTCAAGCACCATGGTGGAAAACAATAGTAGTGGTTTTGTGTAGTCGGTCATTCCCAAATTTGACGGACATTACGATCATTGGGCGATGTTGATGGAGAACTTTCTTCATTCCAAGGAATATTGGGATCTCATAGAGAATGGGATTTCGGGGGTGGTGACACAAGGGGTTGAGGACCAGGCAGAAGCACAACGCAAAGTGATCGAGGGGCAGAAGCTGAAGGACTTAAAGGTAAAGAACTACCTTTTTCTAGCTATAGATCGGAATATCTTGGAGACTATACTTGACAGAGACACATCAAAGGGTATTTGGGCCTCAATGAAACAGAAATACCAAGGCTTTACCAAGGTGAAGAGGGCACAATTTTAGGCACTTCAGAGGGATTTTGAGACTCTCCACATGAAGGAGGGTGAGACTGTTGATAATTTCTTTGCTTGTACTCTTACTATAGCCAACAAAATGAAGGCTCATGGTGAGACAATGAGCCAAACCATTATCAATGAGAAAGTTTTGAGGTCTATGACCTCAAAATTTGATTATTTGGTTTGCTCCATTGAAGAATCCAATGATTTGAACACAATGACTATTGACGAGCTGTAGAGCAGTTTGCTAGTCCATGAACAAAGAATGAATGACCATCGTGGAGAGGAGCAGGTTCTCAAGGTGACTCATGAAGACAACACTAGCAGAGGAAGAGGTCGAGGGGTGTTTAGAGTAAGAGGAAGAGGAAGAGGTCGTGGCAGACAACCTTTCAACAAGGCTACTATCAAGTGCTTTAAGTGTCACAAATTAGGACACTTCCAGTATAAGTGTCCTAGTTGGGAGAATGGAGCCAACTATGCTGAACTAAACGAAGGAGAATAGCTGCTATTAATGTCCTATGTAGAGCTTAACCATGCTCAGAGAGAAGCGATTTGATTCCTCGATTCAAGATGTAGTAATCATATGAGTGGGAATAAAGAATGGTTTTCGGATTTGGATGTTCAATTCAGGCAAACTGTGAAACTAGGCAACAACTCAAGGATGGTAGTTATGGGGAAAGGAAACATTCGAATGCAAGTGAATGGATTCACTCAGGTAATTTCTGAGGTTTCTTACATTCCTGAGTTGAAAAATAACTTGTTAAGTATGGGGCAGCTTCAAGAAAAAGGTGTGGCAATTCTGATTCAACAGGGGAAGTGCAAAGTTTTTCATCATAGTAAGGGTCTAATTATTTAGTCCAAGATGAGCGCGAACAGGATGTTTGTTGTGCTTGCAGCAATGATGCCTAAAGCTACTACCTGTTTTCAAGTCATGACAGAAGATGAGAGTTATTTGTGGCACTACAGATTCGGACACTTGAGCTTCAAAGGGTTGAGAACCCNGCTTGCAGCAATGATGCCTAAAGCTACTACCTGTTTTCAAGTCATGACAGAAGATGAGAGTTATTTGTGGCACTACAGATTCGGACACTTGAGCTTCAAAGGGTTGAGAACCCTTCAATACAAAAAGATGGTCAATGGTCTGCCTTCACTTAAAACCTCTGCAAAGTTATGCACAACGTGTTTGGTTGGAAAGCAACACAGGGATTCCATTCCAAAAAAAAGTCTTTGGAGGGCGTCACAGAAGCTGGAGCTGGTGCATGCCGATATATGTGATCCTATAAAGCCTGCATAAAACAACAACAAGAGGTATTTCTTGAGTCTTATCGATGATTTTAGTCGTAAGACTTGGATTTACTTCTTGCATGATAAATCAGAGGCCTTTACCATGTTTAGGAGTTATAAGGCTTATGTTGAAAAGGAAGCAGGTGCCTACCTTAAATGTTTGAGGACTGATAGAGGTGGTGAGTTTACCTCAAATGAGTTTGGGGAGTTTTGCAAGACAAATGGCATAACCAGGCAATTAACCACAACCTATACTCCTCAACAAAATGGAGTTGCTGAGAGGAATAATAGGACTGTGATGAATTTGGTATGTTGTATGCTCACTGAGAAGCAGGTTCCAAAGGCTTTCTGGCCAGAAGCTGTGAGATGGTGTGTGCTTGTCCTCAACAGGTGCCCTACTTTAGCCATGCAAAATAGAACTCCAGAGGAAGCATGGAGTGGTATAAAGCCTACAGTAGAATATTTCAGGGTTTTTGGGTGCTTGGCTCATGTGCACGTACCAGACTAGAAAAGAATCAAGTTAGATGACAAAAGCATTCAATGTGTTTTATTGGGAGTAAACGATGAGTCAAAAGCTTATAGATTGTTTGATCCGGTTTCTAAGAAAATAATTGTTAGTAAGGATGTTGTTTTTAAGGAGAATGAGGGATGGGATTGGAACATGAGCAGGGAAGAAATGGCTTCAGATGTGTTAGAGTGGGGTGATAGTGAAGAAGAAGGANTGTTGTTTTTAAGGAAAATGAGGGATGGGATTGGAACATGAGCAGGGAAGAAATGGCTTCAGATGTGTTAGAGTGGGGTGATAGTGAAGAAGAAGGAGATGAAGCCAAGAATGGAGGGGAATTTGGGGCAGAGGCTAACGAAAATGAAGAAGTTGGTTCAAATGGCACAAATGGAGTTGGTTTAAGTGGCACTAGCTCACCTTCCAGTGAGTCACATGATGAGAACTCCTCGGGTCCAATTCTAAGGGAGGGCAAGACGAGTTCCACGTTGGATGCAAGATTATGAAACCGGAGAAGATTTGAGTGCCATGGCGGTTCTCACAGAAGCTAATCCCATTACTTTCGAGGAAGCTGTGAAGAGCAAGAAATGGAGAGATGCAATGAATGCAGAGATTGAGGCCATTGAACGTAATAAAACATGGGACCTGACTATTCTACCTAAAGGAGTGAAGACTATTGGAGTTAAATGGGTTTTTAAAACAAAACTCAATGAAAATGGTGAGATAGACAAGTGCAAGGCTAGAATTGTAGCAAAGGGATATGCACAACAATATGGGATTGATTACACATAAGTTTATGCTCCAGTTGCAAGACTAGATACTATACATTTGGAGTATTTTTCAGCTTGATGTAAAGAACGCATTTTTGTATGGTGAGCTTAGTGAGGAAGTGTATGTCCAACAGCCTCAGGGATATGAGAAAAAGGGCGAGGAACACAAGGTTTATAAGCTGAATAAGGCGTTGTCTGGCCTTAAACAAGCTCCACGAGCTTGGTACAGCAAAATTGAAGGCTATTTTGCTAAAGAGGGCTTTGAAAAATGCCATTATGAACCCACCCTATTCACAAAGTCGAAGGAAGGAGGTAAGCCCTTAATTGTCAGTCTTTATGTTGATGATTTAATTTTTACTGGGAATGACAAGAGCATGTGTGAAGAGTTTAAGAAGTCGATGATGTTAAAATTTGACATGTCTGACTTGGGAAAAATGAGATATTTATGGGGATTGAAGTACTACAACATTCTGATGGGATTTATGTGTGTCAAAGAAAATATGCTTATGAATTTTAGAAAGATTTGGCATGGACAAAAGCAATTCGGTGAAGAACCCCATAGTTCCAGGTTGCAGATTGTCAAAGGATGAGAAGGAAGTTAAGGTTGATGCAAGTTTGTTTAAGCAGGTGGTTGGCAATCTCATGTACTTAACTGCAACCAGACCTGATTTGATGTATGGTGTGAGTTTTATCAGTAGGTTCATGTCGTGTCCTACAGAGCAACATTGGTTGGCAGCGAAGAGGTTGCTAAGATATTTGAAAGGAACGACTGATCTGGGGATTTTCTACAGGAAAGGAGACTATAAGCAACTCACAACTTACTCAGATAGTGATTTTGCTAGAGATCTAGATGATCGGAAGAGTACAATGGGGTATGTATTCATGTTTAGTTTTGGACCGGTGTCGTGGTCATCCAAAAAATAGCCTGTGGTTAGCTTATCCACCACTGAAGCCAAATACATTGCAGCTGCCTCACGTGCTTGTCAGTGTGTTTGGTTAAGAAGAGTTTTAACAAAGCTTGGTTACATGCACGAGAAATCTACTACAATTTTGTGTGATAACAGTTCAACTATAAAACTCTCCAAGAATCCTGTTCTTCACGGAAGAAGCAAGCACATTGACATTAGGTTTCATTTTCTTCGTGAATTGGTAAGAGATAGTGTGGTTGATTTAAGACATTGTAATACTCAAAACCAAGTAGCTGACATTATGACAAAGCCGCTCAGGTTTGAGGTGTTTTTGAAGCTTCGTAGTTTGCCGGGCGAGTNGCTTCGTAGTTTGTCGGGCGTGTGTGAAGTTCCTAATATAAACTGAATGCATTTTGCATACAGTTTAAGGGAGGGAATGTTAGATCCGATCTTTTAGTTATTTCAGTTTGTTAATAAGTCCTATTCTTTAGGAAATAGTGGTTAGTGTTTTGACGAATTCCTCTTAGTTTGTTACCATGTTTTAGGATGTTGAAAACGTGGGTTGTTATTTCAATTTTATCTCTTTGTAAAAGGCTATATATGCCTGCAATTTGTTATCAATAAAACTACTTTTCATGTGTGTGCTAAATTTCTTCTTAGTGTTCTTAGCATCTCTCTTTCCCTCTCCGGAGGCTCTTTGTGTTGATTTAATGTATATCGACTGGACGTGGAGTACAATAATGATATGGGGACGTCGAAGATACAAACAATGGAGTAGCTAAGAGGGTGACAATTAAGGGCTGAAAATTCAATGTCAGATCATGCATCACCCCATCTCTATCCTCTCTCCACCAGCTTCCAAAAAAAAAAAAGGACACATTAAATTAAATATATAAGAACATCTTCAATCAATACTCAAATGTTTACTCAAATTTAAGCTAACATTTGAGTAAAAAGTTTAATTTGATATAAAGAGCTCTAATGAACAAACTCAAATTCAAAGAAGAAAAATCCCAAATTTAAATGAGTGCAAAAATTCAAATTTAAATGAGAGTAAAGATGGTCATTGGAGCTTTAAAAGAGGATAAAATCTTACCATTAAAGATTTGAGTAATGATTTGAGTCTCTCTTAATTTGAGTAAAAAAAAGAGTCTCCCTTGATTTGGTATAAGTTTAAGTTAAAAGTTAGAGAAAGTTGTTTGAACTTTTTTTATTCAAATTTAAATTTGAATCTAAATTGAATAAGGGTCAGAGATGCTCACATTAAAAAAGCTGAACTCTTTTGTACTCAACCTTTTTCACATTAATAAATATAGTCAAAAAAAATTATTTTTCGATATTATAATTGAACCCCAATCTTCATTTTAGACGGTTAAACAAAAAACTTCAATGGGTTCCAAGATACAATGCATTAATAGGAGCTAGGTCTGGCTATTGTCCAAAAAAAATCCAACATGGAGTTAGTTAGCCTGTATTTATCTTAAAAAGCCCAGGTAATAACGGGTGAATAGGCTAGATCCAACAAGTAAATAGATAGACACAAATCAGAATAAAAACACCATGAATTTGGGTGAATATAGTTTATACATAATATGAATATGACACATATGATTACAAATGCATCAGAACTACTTTTGGCACGACCTATACAATTTAAAAACACACTATTACACAATTCATTGACAATCTTAGTATCATATAAATCATTTTCCTTATTGAATTCACGTTTCTTTTGGTGTGTGCCCCGGGGGTTCCATCTTACCCCATGCAATAATGATTTTGCTAAATATATTGAGAAATTATATATAGGAAAAATTTCATCTACACCCCTTTTAGTTAGGTCTAAATTCAATCACACCTCATTCTGATTCTAAAACTTCACTGCACCCCTTCTGATTTATACTTTCTAATCAAAGATACCTCATTAATGATAATTTTGAACTATGTCAGTACAAAAAGTAACGATTTGACTATAAATTTTTTGAAATGTCAAAACTACCCTTCTTTATATAAATATATTAAAATACCCTCAACTCTTTTTCTATTATATATACAATATCTTTTGTTGTTTATGAAGGTCCAAAATGATTTGGGGTTGCTAGAAAACATAGGAGACTAAAATCAACAATTATTTTTTAATTCGTTCTCCACAATTATCGATCACTACCTAAGTTGGTAAAAAAAATATTATTTTTTTCTTGCAGATTTGTAAATGTTTTTCATGTAGATTTTTTTTTAAAATTTATGCTTTTTTTATTTTTTCATGCAGATAGTTTTAATTTTTTTCATGCAAATTTTTTTTAAATTTTTTCATCCAAAACAACTGTTAGACTTTTAAGTCATTTGATCAAATGACACTCCTTGTCTTGTAAAGGTTTTGTCTTCTTGAGATCAAGAGTTCAAGTCTCCCTCCCAACCTTCCTTTTCCCCCTCCCAAAAAAAATTGCATCGTAGTCGAGGTGCATATAAGCTAGCTCAAACATCTCTAACTGTTTTTAAAAAAAAGTCAATTTTCTTATAAGGTGTTGTGTAAGAGGTATATTTTTCGGTTTCTTATTTTTTTTTATATTACCTAAGCTCCCTTTGTAGTATGTTTTTTGTTGTTCGTTATAAATTATAGAGTTTTAAATTTATTTTATAGTTAAAAATAAATTTCAATATTAAACTTTCATCTATTTCTAACGTCTTTCATATCATCTGTCCTCCACTAGATCACTTAATCACTCTTCATACATCACTTTTCATATATAAAATTTAAATATTATTTGATAAAGTTTAATATTAATTAAATAAATTTGGTCTTAATATGGTAAATTTAAATATGAATTTAGTTTTAATTTGATAGAATTAAATATTAATTCAGTGTTGATTTGATAAAATTTAATGTTAATTGAATAAAATTTNAATATTAATTTATTATTAATTTGATAAAATTTAATTTTTGTTGAATAAATTTGAATGTTATTTTGATGAAATTGAATGTTAATTTTGTATTAAATTAAATTTTTTTTATTAATTTAATAAGGTTAAATGATAAATTAATAGAATTTAATATTCTATTTAATATATTAAATTTTAATTTAATAAAATTAAATGTCAATTTAGTGTTGATTTGATGAAATTAAATAATAATTTAATATTAAATTAAAGAAAGAATGTCAATTTGTATTGATTAGATGAGATAGAGTGTTAATTTAGTTTAAATTAAATAAAGGACATTAATTTGATAAAATTAAATATTAAATTGATGAATCTAAAGGTTAATATAATAGAACTAAAAAAAAGTGCATTGAAATTTTAGAATCAGGAGGGGGTATTGTTAAAGATAGGTCTATTTACAGGAGGATGTCGTTGAGGTTATGTCTGTTTACAGAGAGGCTCGTTGAAGTTATGTCTATTTACAAGAGGTGTGGATAAAATTTATTCTATAAAATATTCAGGAATATTTTTGTAAATTAACAATCGCCGTTAACGTTGTAATCTAACAAAAACTAACAGAGAGTGACAGTGAAGTTTTAAAATTGGGAGGGAGTTTCATTGAATTTCGACTTAATTACCAGGGGTGTGGATAAAATTTTCCCTTATATATATGTATTAAAAAAAATTTGAATTTAATGGTTGTAATGTCCAGTTCAACTTGATATCTGCAATTGAAGTAAAAAAAAAAAAAGTATAGTTCATTTGCGTTATCCCACTTAAAGTCAAGCCGATGAATCAAGTTGATTGCACACATAAAGGCAAATCAAATACAAGAGCACGCAGTAGTTCAATGTGACAAAACATATTCTTCATGCTCAGAGCACGTGTGGCCTTAATTCCGTTCCCGACTTGAACGTACAGCGGCAGCTCAAGATAATTTGGTGCCTAAAACAAAATTATTTTATGAGGTTTTTTTTTATTTTTAATCTTCTTTTTAAAAAAAATTAATTTATTGTTATTTTTTCATGTAAGATAGACAGAAGAAAGTAATAATGTTGCCGAGAAAAATATTTCAACTATTGCTTTTGTTTTTTACTGGAGAGAGAGAGTTTAATTTCAACTTTTATTTTTATTTTTGCTTTTGTTTTTATTTTTGCTTTTGTTTTTATTTTTTTTTTACTAAAGAGAAAAAATGAGTAAGCGTAAATATGAGTTGACTTTTGAGTATTTGTTTTGTTTTTTTAACTTCTGATTTTTTGGTTTCTAATGTTATGGAATGAATCATGGACCCAAATTATTACAATAAAATTTTGGGTTTTATGTAGGTTAGTACTTTATACTGGACTTGTTTGCATAAAAGTCCTTTGGTTAAAATGTTTTGTAGAGAAGTGCTCTTGTTTTTTTTGTTTTTTTTTTGTTTCAAAAGCACCCACACACGTAACTAAACAAACACTTGTCCGTCTTTGGAAACCGCCAAATTCCATTCACCATCTCCATAAAATCCGACCACTAATCAAGGCCCCAAAACTTGAATTTACAAAATTTGAACAAAACTTTACATTATGTGATGCATACTATTTAGATTGTGTATGAATTAGTGAATGTAATTTCACAACTTATTGTCAATGATTAAAGTGTTGATAAAGGCTTTACACAGTCATGTCACATTATAGATGATGATAATTTTAGCTTCAAAACAGACGTTGGTTATTTATGAGCCCAGATTCAGCTAGGTCCAAGCCTATTCATTGGGAAAGCCCAAATCAGTTAGAAGGCAGGTCAAGCTCAGCTCATGGCCTCAATCTAATCTAAACCTCAACTCAATCTAGAGTTTAAGAGGCCTAGGAAGATCAACGCATGTGGAGAGTAATCATTGGAATAGCCACTCTCGAAGATCACCCCTATCATTAATTGTATCTATCCTTAGCTGTAGTTATTATCTCCGAAAGATTAGTAACTTACCCATCATGCCACCGCCTCAACTAATGTTCTGTGCCTATAAATTGTAAGCCCTCTAGACATGAGAGACAATTTACATCTCTCACCTAGAGTTTGCTTATGCTCTTNATCATGCCACCGCCTCAACTAATGTTCTGTGCCTATAAATTGTAAGCCCTCTAGACATGAGAGACAATTTACATCTCTCACCTAGAGTTTGCTTATGCTCTTTCTCCCATATTCTACTTTATTAATAAAGTTCTCATGCCACCGTCACCATCTTTAATGGTTAGGTCACCTCGCCCTAACCACCCAATCTTTGTCTTTTATTGTTCATTGCTTCATTAATTACCCTGCATCATATACTTGAATGTTAATTGTGCATAAATTCACTTTTTTGCATCATCAATTTAACGTCGTTTATGGGAACCAATTTGATTCACTCCCTACAGTCTTCCTCCTACCCTCGACGGCAATCATAGCCAGATCGATGAATCAACAATTAGAGGACAATGACCCAACTCGTCGGGAGGAGGCTCTGCCTTCGCCTTCACCAGCAAAACCATCCACTGTGGCAAATCCTATGGTCGGGCAATAGCTTTTGGAGACCATGCAGTTGCCAGTGAGTCAAAACCAAAAAATTCTCCAACTGATGCTCGCCTCAGGAGGCATTGCTCCACAACCTGTAGGAGGAGCAGCACTCCCTTCAACAGGGGAGGTCTCACCACATCTCCACTCAAGGTGCCACGGCGTGGCGTCCCCTAACGTGCTGCCTAGTGCCAAGGCGCTCCCAGGCAACGCTCAGGCGCCCCTTGTCAGGGAGTCACTCCTCAGCACCCAGGCACCCCAAATGGTCCTCTGTTTTATTTACCTACTCCACCTCCACAAGTTGTCAACCTTCCCGGGCAAGAAGATAAGGGGGAAAACCAGTATATGGATCATGAGAGCTATTATAATGATCCAACAAAGGATGTCTCTAACCAATGGGATGAAAAGATTAAAGAGGTGCAAAACCACTTAGCGATGCCCTCAACGCTATCAAAACATAGGCGCTAGAAACGGTGGATTACCTGGTAACGCATACAAACACTTCGTTTGTAGTGAATATTGTCAACTACCCTATACCCTCAAATTTCAAGATACCTACCGTTGAGATCTTTGATGATTCTAAGGATCCTCTCAACCATCTTGACACATATAAGTCTCTTATACAGCTTCACAGTGTGCTTGACAAGATTATGTACAGAGCTTTCCCTACCGCCCTTAAGGGATCTACAAGACAGTGGTTCGCCAAGATAAAGCCTTATTCCATCCACTCCTTTGTAGAGTTAAACAAATCTTTTGTCTCCCACTTTATTAGGGGATGCCTACACCAGAAGTCAGTTACCCACCTGTTCACCATCAAGCAGGATCGAGATGAAAGTCTAAAGAATTACTTCACTCATTTTAACGAAAAGGCTCTCTAGATCGAGGAGCTAGATAACAACGTGACCATGGCCGTCTTTATTGCAGGTCTACACTCATTAAGTTTCATGTTCTCCGTCCTGAAGAAGTCACCCCATAACATGTCCAAGCTACTCTCAAGGGCCTAAAAATACATGAAAGATGAGGATGTCACCAAAGCCAGAAAAAGTGAGTCCTCCCGTGGGAGTGAGAAAAGGAAGAACACCCGGGAAACAGAGAACAAAAAGAGTCTTTGTCAAGGACTGCCTTGGTCCCGTACCTTTGAGAAAGTGACAAGCCTTTATGTCACTCAATACTTCAGTGGAGCATACCGTATTCCAAATATAGGATTACCATACGCTTCATTAGCCAATAAAAATGAAGTCCGCCCTGAACTGTAGAAACCCAAACAAATACTACCACTTCCACTGCAACCACAANGATTACCATACGCTTCATTAGCCAAGAAAAATGAAGTCCGCCCCGAACTGTAGAAACCCAAACAAATACTACCACTTCCACTGCGACCACAGCCATGATTCTGATGATTGCTTCGAGCTTAAGTGGCAGATAGAGGAGCTCATATAGTGTGACCAATTATTGGTAGAGGATAAGCACGGCCGCTTGGCCGGGACCATGATGACAGAGAATGTCAGCAACCCCTCAAAAAAATTCAGACAATTTTTGAAGGGTTAGGAGAAGGAGGTGACCCCAACTCTACCAGGAAAGTAAACCCCAAGAAAGCCAGACAGGCAGAGTCAAAATGACTGTCACCCAACAAAGACACCCCGACACGGGGATGAGAGATCATCTCATTTTCAGATAGGTACCTCGAGGGGATCCAACACCCCCATGATGATCCTCTAGTCTTAACCATGATGGTAGCCAACTACCATGTTAAGAGAATTCTGGTGGACAGCGATAGCTTTGCTACCATCCTATTTGCACCAGCCTATGACAACCTCCATATTGGCAGGGAGAGATTGCAACCCATCAGGACGCCCCTCATTGGATTCTCAGGGGAAAGAGTATATCCTTTGAGTTTTATCACCCTACTAGTCACAATAGAGATAACACCAAGAAACTCCACCATCATAGTGAACTTCATAGTACTAGACAGTTCCTCTACCTACAACATCATCATTGGGTGCCCTATATTCAACACCTTAAGGGCAATGTCGTCCACCTACCGCGTATTCCTTCATTTCCCAACCCCTAGTGGGATTGGAGAAGTTGGGGGGGGACCAAGTCTCCACTAGAGAATGCTATGTGGCCTCTATAAGGGCCAAGAGGCCTCCTGAGGCCTCAGGAGACCCTTAAAGTGGAAGTGCTTGACCTTGGGATGACAACACGTTGGAAAGGGGATAGCCAGCAAAGGAACTTGAGCCAATAGAGTTGGACTAGAGCTTTCCAAGAAGAAAAATCTATATCGGCTCCTCACTTCCTCAAGAGTGAGCCACCTACATCATTGATTTCCTTAATCGGAATATGGATGTCTTTGCTTGGAACCACGAAGACCTGGAGGTCATCGATCCTAAAGTGACCATCCACCGGCTCAATGTGGATCCCAGGTACACACTCGTCCACCAATAATTGAGGAATATAAGTGTCAAGAGAAGCCAGGCCATAGAAAAGGAAGTGGAAAAGCTGCTAGTAAACAGATCAATAAGGGAGGTAGCCTACCCTGTTTGGCTATCAAACATAGTGATGGTCATAAAAGCCAACGGGAAGTGATGCCTATGTGTGGACTTCACTGAGTTCAACAAAGCTTATCCCAAAGACAATTACCCCTTGCCACACATCGACATCCTTATTGATGCCACTACGGGATACGAGCTTCAGAGTTTTCTGGATGTTTATTTTGGGTATAACTAGATTAGCATGTTTCCTCCAAAATAGGAAAAAAACCTCCTCCATCCCCCCGAAAGGAACCTATTATTATAGGGTTGTGCCTTTTGGACTCAAAAATATCAGAGCCATATACTAGTATCTCGTGAACAAGATGTTCGAGGCATAAATCGGGAAGACCATGAAGGTCTATGTGGACAATATATTGGTGAAAAACTTGACTGTGACAAACCACCTGACACACCTACAGGAGACCTTTGACATCTTGAGAGCCTATAGTACGGAGTTAAATCTTTAAAAGTGCACCTTCAACGTTAGTTCAAGGAAATTCCTAGGCTTCATGGTCAAAAAAAGAGGCATTGAGGCCAATCTAGACAACATCAGAGCTATCCTAGAGATAAGGTCCTCAGCTTTTGTGAAGGAGGTCCAACACCTTAACGGAAAGATAGTAGCCCTCAACAGGTTTGTCTCAAAATCAGCAACAAATGTCTACCCTTCTTTAAAATTCTTTGTAAATCTTTCTAGTGGGGACCAGACGCAGATGAGGCCTTCCAAAAGTTAAAAGCCTACCTTGTTATGCCCCTTTAATCTCCTATGTTGTATTAGGAGAGACCTTGTATCTCTACCTCTCCTCCTCCCCATCAGTCATGAGCTCTGTACTAGTCAGGGAGGATGGAAGAGTCCAAAGACCTATGTATTATGTAAGCAAGGCATATCGAGGAGCAAAAAGTGAGATACTCAAAATTGGAAAAACTAGCCCTTGCACTTGTCATTGCCACTAGATTTATGTGCCACTATTTTCAAAGCCACGCCATTGTGGTCATCACAGATCAACCATTCAAGGGAATCTTGGGAAAGCCAGTTGTATCTGGTCGACTCCTCAAATGGGTCATCGATTTGAGTGAGTTTGAAGTGCAGTACAAGGCAAAGGGCGGCCATAAAAACACAAACAATTGCGGACTTTGTGGCCAAATCTACGCCACCTAAAGAAGATTCCCAAGAAGGACTGTCTGCACTTCTATGCTCACCTGCCTAGTACACAGTGCCTTAATTCACCATGAGGCAAGCCTAGGAACAATCCCCAGAGAGCCTGGCGCCTTGGAGACGGCTCCCCAGGCCCCTAAAGTCTAGATTCCTAGGCTAGAAGCACCCAGTCCCTTTGCACCTACTCCTCNAAGGACTGTCTGCACTTCTATGCTCACCTGCCTAGTACACAGTGCCTTAATTCACCATGAGGCAAGCCTAGGAACAATCCCCAGAGAGCCTGGCGCCTTGGAGACGGCTCCCCAGGCCCCTGAAGTCTAGATTCCTAGGCCAGAAGCACCCAGTCCCTTTGCACCTACTCCTCCAGAGTCCTCAACGCCCTCGCTGCCCATACCCCACCTTGACGCACTCCTACCTGAGTGCCCTGCTATGCCTAAGCAAGAACCCCCCCACTGGCATGGTATGATGCTGAAGATTGTACGTAAATGGATCCTCCATTAGCGAGGGCGGCGGTGAAGGTTAGTACTGATCAGTCCTCATGACACTCCACTTAAGGACGTTGTCTTCCTTTATTTCGCAACATCAAACAACCAAGTAGAATATGNCCCACCTTGACGCACTCCTACCTGAGTGCCCTGCTATGCCTAAGCAAGAACCCCCCCCCACTGGCATGGTATGATGCTGAAGATTGTACGTAAATGGATCCTCCATTAGCGAGGGCGGAGGTGAAGGTTGGTACTAATCAGTCCTCATGACACTCCACTTAAGGACACTGTCTTCCTTTATTTCGCAACATCAAACAACCAAGTAGAATATCAGACCCTCATATCAAGCTTGAAGCTCGCAATTGAGATGGAAGCCGTCTGCCTAACGGCTTATAGTGATTCCTAGATGATAGTCAACTAGGTAAAAAGATACTTTGAAATGAAAGAAGAAAAGATGCAAGAATACCTGTCAGTGGTCCAAACTTTGTTGAAAAAGTTTAACCATTTCTAAATCCACCATGTGCTTAGGGGAGGAGAATACCATGACAGATGCACTCACCAAGTTCGCATCTGTAAACATACTAATGGGCCCCGCACTGACATACCACCAGTTTGAGCCAAACACGCTCAAGGCAGAGGAGGACGATGTTAACTATGCATCCTCCGAGACCAATTGGATGACATTTATCTGAGCCTACCTAAAGAAAGATACTCTCCTAGAGAATCTAGTAGAAGTCAAAATTTGAGAATAAGAGCATCTAGGTATGTCATCCTGCATGACACCCTTTATAAGAAAAATTACTCACTGCCCCTATTCTGGTGCCTCTCCCCTAATGAAATCGATTATGCCATGTGAAAAATTCACAAGAAAATATGTGAAAATCACTCAGGAGGGCATGCACTAGCTCACAAGGCAGTGAGACAAGGCTACTATTGGCCTAGCATGATCAAAGACACTCGTGAGTTCGTAAGGAAGTGCAACAAATGTCAATGCTTTACAATAGTGCCAAGACAACCACCAGAAAAGCTCACCACCATCCTGAGCCCATGACCTTTCTCCACGTGGGGGATCGATATCTTAGGTCACCTACCCATGAGTCGGGGAATGCAAATTTGTAGTGATAGACATTGACTATTTCACATAGTGGGCAGAAGTTGAGTTCTTAACTAGAATAACGGACCCAAAAGTGAAGGACTTTATTTGGAAGAGCATAGTATACCACTTTGGAGTGCTTTATGCAATAATAAAAGATAATGTTAAGCAATTTGAGATACATGAGAGAAACGGGCAAGCGGAGGTCACCATTGGAACAATCCTCCACAACCTGAAGACCAGATTGAAAAGCGCCAAGAAACAATGGGTGGACAAGCTCCCAGGAGTACTATGGGTTTATCGGATAACTCCAAGAAGCTCTACGAGTGAGACCCCAATCTCCTTAGCCTATGGGACAGAGGCGGTCATACTAGTCAAAATTGGGGAACAATTCCTTAGGGTCCAAAATCATGACCTTACCACTAACGAAAAAAGCCTCCACATCAACCTCGACCTGATAGAGGAGGAGAGAGAAATGACCATGCTCAAAAATGCAAAGTACAAGTGTCGTTTGATCAAGGACTACAACTCGAGGGTGAAGTCCCGCTCTTTTTTGCTTGGGAACTTGGTCCTCAAAAAAGTAATCCTATATACCAATGACTTTCGAGAAGGGAAGTTAGACTCTAATTGGGAAGAACCCTACATGGTGACAAAAGTTGTAAGACCAAACACCCACAAAATTCAGAACTCAAGTGCTGGCCCATCCCTAGAACGTGGAACACCAAAATAGGTATTATCAATTGTGGGGCACAAGTCAGTGGGGGTACAAGTCAGTGAGGGTACAAGCCAGTGACTATCTTCTTTTTGTTGTTTCAATCAGTTCTTTTTGTTATCTATTACTTCAAGTCATGAAATAAAACTTTGCAAGAATTATTTTGTCTAAAACTATCTCTCATTCCATAGAAGTTTGCAAGTTATTTACAAAAGTTAGAACATGAGCTAGCAACAAAAAGATAAAAGTTGTCATACTCCTGACATCACTCACTATTCTCCGAGCCACTCTCATCAAAGCTCTCTCCATCACCATCAGTCCCTGATGCCTCATAAGGGACGACACCAAAAAGGTCAATGGCAGGGAAGGCTATTGAAGTCTTTTCCCTAAATTCCTCATAACTATCAATAAAAATGCCTATAATGGCCCTCTCAACAGCCTCCATCCTCCACTCCATCTCAATGGAGTGAGCCTCTGCCTTGGTGGCTCTCTCATGAGCTATTCACAGGTCAATCTCTACCATGACAGCCTTTTCTCGAGCAGTCCGTAGCTCGACCTCAGCTCCAGTGGCCCTATTGTGGGATGTCTGCAGCTTTGTCTCTACTCTCGTGCAAAAAGCCTCTTTGTCAGCCTCCAGCTGGGTAGCCCTCTCATGGGACACCAAAAGCTCTGCCTCAAGAGGTACAAATATCTCGTAAGCTAGCCTCAACTACTCCTCAGCAGCTTCTCGTGCATGCCTTTTTGTTGCCAAAACCCTTGATGCCTCATCCAGCTTGATTAAGCTTGAAAAGAGGCATGGAAAAAGTAGCATCCATCTGCAGGTATCCAAAAGGCANTTCGAGAAGGGAAGTTAGACTCTAATTGGGAAGAACCCTACATGGTGACAAAAGTTACAAGACCAAACACCTACAAAATTCAGAACTCAAGCGCTGGCCCATCCCTAGAACGTGGAACACCAAAATAGGTATTATCAATTGTGGGGCACAAGTCAGTGGGGGTACAAGTCAGTGANTTCAGAACTCAAGCGCTGGCCCATCCCTAGAACGTGGAACACCAAAATAGGTATTATCAATTGTGGGGCACAAGTCAGTGGGGGTACAAGTCAGTGAGGGTACAAGCCAGTGACTATCTTCTTTTTGTTGTTTCAATCAGTTCTTTTTGTTATCTATTACTTCAAGTCATGAAATAAAACTTTGCAAGAATTATTTTGTCTAAAACTATCTCTCATTCCATAGAAGTTTGCAAGTTATTTACAAAAGTTAGAACATGAGCTAGCAACAAAAAGATAAAAGTTGTCATACTCCTGACATCACTCACTATTCTCCGAGCCACTCTCATCAAAGCTCTCTCCATCACCATCAGTCCCTGATGCCTCATAAGGGACGACACCAAAAAAGTCAATGGCAGGGAAGGCTATTGAGGTCTTTTCCCTAAATTCCTCATAACTATCAATAAAAATGCCTATAATGGCCCTCTCAACAGCCTTCATCCTCCACTCCATCTCAATGGAGTGAGCCTCTGCCTTGGTGGCTCTCTCATGAGCTATTCACAAGTCAATCTCTACCACGACAGCCTTTTCTCAAGCAGTCCGTAGCTCGACCTCAGCTCCAGTGTCCCTATTGTGGGATGCCTGCAGCTTTGTCTCTACTCTCGTGCAAAAAGCCTCTTTGTCAGCCTCCAGCTGGGTAGCCCTCTCGTGGGACACCAAAAGCTCTGCCTCAAGAGGTACAACTATCTCATAAGCTAGCCTCAACTACTCCTCAGCAGCTTCTCGTGCATGCCTTTTTGTTGCCAAAACCCTTGATGCCTCATCCAATTTGATTGAGCTTGAAAAGAGGCATGGAAAAAGTAGCATCCATCTGCAGGTATCCAAAAGGCATAGCATGAAAAAAAGAGAAATGCAAAAATCAAAATTAAAAAGGAGAAAGGATTATCATAGCAAAGCCCTCCATCGCAGTATCAATGATGCCTTCTAGACCCCGAGAGCCAACCTCTCTAATATCTGCAGTGGTCACAAACCTCCAAAATCGCTCCTTGGCCAGATTCATATCCCATAGCATGGACACTAAGCCACTGCTAGAAGTCGAACGATTGCGTGGAGCTCTAAACTCGACAGACGGCCGCACAGAAGTCTTAACCCTCGAAGTAATAGCCAGACTAACCCCAACACTCAAAGGAGTTGTGTGCTAAAAAAGAGTGGGGGCACCCTCTGATCCAACCTCCTAAGATATAGCATGCCCATCGGACCACCATGAGACATTGTGGGCATCGACCTTCGCCTGCTTGGGAGGAGGGGAATATGTCATCCTAGAAGCATATAAAGCCTTCACCATCGCTCTATCAACAGTGGGACATATGAAACTGGTATAAAACAAAGAATCTATAGTATTATAAACATCAAAGTTTATTGGAAGGATCAATTACCCTTCCTCTTCTGCCTAGGGGAGGCTCTAGGATGACGCGCCACGGACATGAGGGTCGTAAACTCCTTGATAGGATGATCCTGCATGCCCTTGAGCCTATTTTTTTACTCCATAAATAACGTAGGTGAATCAGCAAAAAGAGCCAAACATGCAGTGAATACAATGGGCATGACAGTCAACGTAAAAGCAAAGGTAAAACCCTTACCTAGCTTAGTCCTCAGAGCAATGTCCCACGTCGAACGCACTAAGTCATGATCTTCCTCAGCAGCCAATCACCTCCAACAAAGAAGGACCTAGATTTTCAACTATGGCAATTCGAAGACAGTTTAGTAATAAACTTGCCCGATCTCGAGACAAAGCAGTACCATCCTTGATGAGGAGTAGGATTATCCATAAGCACATACGAGGCCAAGAACTCCTCTAAAGGGGAGAAACGTCATCGTCATGAACTAGCCGTCATAGTGAGAAGAATGACAGAATTACCCTCCAACCATAAGGAGTCAACCTACCCAGAGCCAGTGATAAGTGACCCAGAATTCGACGAATAGGCCTAGGTATAGAATATCTCAATTGGCCCTCCAAGACATCTTCATAGAAGACGATCTCTCTTGAGGATTCATAACACACGAACTCGTCCATCATGGCCCGATGACACACAATAACATGACGGATATGGAACGAAGAAACAATGCAAGCGATATCATCGTCACAGTCAATTGAACTAAAAATAGAGGATACCTTCGACCCATCGCCTTCAGCAACTCCTTTGCCTTCGTGCGAAGCCTGTGTACTATCTGTCATACTGCCCTTACCAGCTCAGGCACTTGAAAAAACAGAAGCCAATAAAAAGTGAAGGGGAATCGAGATTAACAAGGGTTATGAATGAGATTAAGTTAACTAGTTGAAAGGTGTTATCTTGTTTCCCTCTACAGTCCGATTTGTTACCTCCACCAACCACTCTCCCAAATAGTGCCTCAATGCCTATATTTGTTTTCTCAACACCTGGACCTCTTGCTCCTTCACCTAGCATGTCGCAAGGACCAGCGCCAAACCAGCCGTGAGGACCAGCACCCAACGTATCGCTAGCACCGTCCACACCACTAGAGCCACCAAACCCGCCGTTGGCGTCGTCCGTGCTCACTTCGGCATTGTCGTCTGCGCCCAAGGTGTCGCCCAGCTCCCTTTTGCTGACGCCTGGTGTCCTACCTCTGTCTAGTGTCCTGCCTTTGCTCATGTAACTATCTGCATTGCCCAGGCCTAAGCGTCACCCACTTGTGTCTTCATCATCACCACTCGCGCCGTAGGCGTCACCACTTGCTCCTTTGGCGTCACCTCTACTACCGCTGGCGTTGCTAACTACGGCGTCACCGCCTACGCCTAGCACTCCCATACCCCTTGCTGAGATGAAGGCACCCCCAGGCACTAGTGTCATCAAGAGGTCACCTGGGCCCTTGCCTCTCCTCTTCATTGCTCTGTTTTCTCGCATAGAGCCGTGCATGGAACCCTCCTTTGTCATCTTTCGCTTGCCTCCATCTCTCATTTCCTCAATCTACCTTGATGATTTGTAGAGTGAAGCCCTAGCTCTAAAGAGAGTATTTTGGGGGTAAAAAGAAGGAATTTTTCAAAGCCCTAAAAATAGTGCCAATTGAGGGTGAACTACAATCTTTCTCCATGTCTATTCCTCGTTAGGTGGATCCAATTCAAGAGGAAATTCAATAAGATGATGAAATGCAAGGCTTAATTGAGCGAATAAAAGAAAGGGAGTCGTTGGGTCCTTGGGTTTTACAGAGGTGAGCTTATTTTCTTTAAAGAAAGAATTTAACCCCTTGTTTAGTATGAGTGAAAATAGGGAGGATGAAAAATAGAGAAAGAAAAGTGGGAGGGAATGGACAATGGAGGAGAACTGGATTCCTGCCGTCGCCAAAAGTTCCCCCCACCCCCCAAATATTTGGGAGGAAAATGGACTGAAAAGTGGAGGGAAGATGACATTTTTTGAGAATCGACTACTTTACCCTTTGTAGCAGACAAAACTTTCCTTCTTCTCTCTCTGTTACAGCGCACAACTTGATGCCCAAAACCGTCATGAACAACAAAGAAAAGGTTGTGGTAGAGGTTGTTGCAGCGCACAAATTAATTTCCAAAAGAAGATCAAAATCGATCATTATTTAAAAAAAAAATCCAAATAAAAAACCGTTAAAACAGTAGTTGAGTGGCGGTGGCGCCACTGTGGGCGGTGCATGTGGGTGGTCAGATTGCGGTAATGAGTGTTGGATTGTTACCTCGTCGGCATCCATTTTGTTTCCTTAAAGCATCCAACTGTTATCTTTGTGGTCTGATCCAAGAGTAGAAAGAGAAATAGAGGGAAGAAAATGGAGTAGCGTTTGGGGGAGAGAAGAGGCTGAGGATTGAGGAGAAGCGGCGGGCTGTACTGAAGAAGGAGATGAGGTAGGGTTTGGGAATTGGGGGTTTATATATTTTTGTTTTTGGGAGAATTACATTCAGACCTCTTAATATTTGTCATTTAATCACTCAGACTATTTGACATTTAAAATATTACATATAATCCCCCTAAGATTTGTACATTATATATATATCCATTAATAGATTATACTTAGACTCCTTAAAGTTTGTAGTCATATAATATTTAGACCCTTTAAGTTTAAAATATTATACTTAGATCAAAAATATTTTAATCAAACTTTAAGAGGTCTGTGTGTAATATTTAATATCAAGAGATCTGAGTGATCAAGTGACAAATCTCAGGAATCTCAGTGTAATTCTCCATTTTGTTTTTTTATTTTGTTAAAGGACAAAAAAAAAGTCAATAAGAAGCTCGTGCTGAAACCGAACAGGAAGCATTTTTAACTATCCATTTTCATTCGGAGGGGTCAATTACAGATCGGGTGGTCGGGTTTACGAGTTTTTTTGCACAACCCTAATTACTATAGAAAAATTCATCACTTTGATGTGAGCGTATAATAGTAAATTTAGTATATATATTTTTTCTTTCTATCCAATACCAAAAAAAGGAAAATGTATTCCTTCAATTTTTTATCTATTATACCAAATATAAATGAGAGAAAATATATTCTTTTTAATTTTTCATCCTTTCAACTTTATATCCTTTAAAATTTCTATCATTCCTATGAAACAGATCATAAATAGAGAATAAATAAAAAATTATTATGATTATGGAAATCCAAGTATCACTTTATTAGAAATGAGATAACTATTTTCCACTAGGATTACAGTCATCCAATTGAGCACATAAGAGAATGAAAGCAAATTCAACAAAACGTAACCCTACAGAACATTGTTTGGACATAGAAGTTGTACCACTAAACCAACCGTGGAGATATGATGATATGACCATTACTGCGCCTTACTCTTCTGACAAAGTTGTGATATCGCCTCCACAGCTCCATTCATCTCTTCGTCTCCTTTCAATCTTATCTTCTCTCCCAATTCTTTTGCTTTTCTCCTCATAGCTTCTCCTCTTTTGTCAACTATCACCTCCCTTATTACTTTTGCTATCTCTTCTCTATGAAGCTTCCCACTATCATCCCTCCAAACCTCCATCCCTACACCAACTTCAACCATCAACCTAGCATTCAAAGGCTGATCAAACTGCATGGGTATAGCTATGATTGGAACGCCAAACTCCATGCTTTCCAATACTGAACTCCATCCACAATGACTCACAAACCCACCAATACTTGAATGCCTTAGAATTTTCGCTTGTGGGGCCCATCCCTTTATTACAATTCCTCTGTCTCCCACTCTCTCAAGGAACCCTTTAGGCAGTGCATCTTCAACCATAGTTTCATCTGCCAATGGAAACCTAATAACCCAAATGAAGTTAACATTGCTGAGCTCTAACCCATTTGCTATTTCCTCCATCTCTTCCTTGGACAGAAAACACTCACTCCCAAAGGACACAAACACGCTTGAACAGTGATGCTTCTTCTCGAGCCATTCGATGACCTCCAAATTTTCATCTTTGCTAACAGGGTCTTGAATGAGAGGGCCAACAGGCATGACCTTCCTCTTAATCATAGAGGAGGAATAATCGAAGTATTTTCCTTCAATTTCGTTAGAGCTTCTAATCAACAAAATAATTGAACTATCTTCTTCTTCTCGCTCGTGATCACTCCCTGGGCCATTGCTTGTTGAAGCTTCAAGCGCATGACGTATCTTAGCTAACTCGAAATCACGAAGATAAAGGGTGGGGAAAGGGTATTCAACATCCGGAGTCTTCAGTAAATGACTGAAATAGGAAACCATGACTGCACTGGAAATCTGAAATTTAATAACCGGAATATTTTGCGATAAAGCTACTGCTGAAGGCCATTGATAGACGACATCGTTTATAAACAAGTCGGGGTTTAGTGTCTTGAGGATGTTGGACAGGCTCGGGCTTGCCATTTCAAAGGCTTTTCTTAGGGTGGGTTGGAGGTGGATTGGAAGACCATTGGTTGTGTGGTAATGAGGAGGAAGTTCAGGAGAGGAGGGTAGATGGAGTTCCACAATTTCTATTGAGAGAGATTGATCCTCCAACTGAACAAGTCTTTCCTTGATAGAACTGAGATTGATAGGTGTAGAACACAGGTATACATGGACGTTTCTCTTTGCGAGTTGTTTGGCTAACTCTAGGAAGGGAGAGATGTGACCATAAGCCAACCATGGAAGCATAAGAACACTGAAACTGGTTTCCTGGGTATCCATAACTCTCTCTCTCTCTCTCTCTCTCTCTCTCTCCTGTGTGTTTGTCTGGATGGAGGCTCTTCGTGTTGATTTAATGTAGGGTTATTTAAGTATATATAATGGACGTGGACTACAATAATACCTGAACAGTACACATAACAAAACATTTGCCGTACATTTAAAGGTAGAGCACCACAGCAACAGACGGAAGTTCCAACCTTTTTTTTATTTTTTATTTTTTTTAAAATATTATATTTATATTTTCTTTATAACTTTTTTTTTGGGAGGAGAAGGGGGAGAGAGAGAGAGAGAGAGGAAGAAGGGGCTTGAACCTTTAACCTTAAGAATATAAAATCTTTATAAGGTAAGGAGTATCATTGGACCAAAGACCCATTGACGACGAAAGTTCCAACCACCTCCATATTTCCGTATTCGTTTAAAAAAATTTCGTCCATTTTTGATTCATTTCTGTTAACGGTTATAATTTTCATCTCAATTCCCGTCCACAGGTAAATTTTTAATCCCCACCCCAATCCCGGCTTCCTTCGTACCCGCTCAAGCTCAAGCTCAAGCCCAAACTCAAACCCAAATCCAAGGCTAAATCCAAGTTCAAGTTAACATAATCTAAAATTTTAAATAAATCTAGGAAAAATTCCATCAACACCCACCTTATAAATAGGTATATTTTCAATGACACCTCTTGCCTTTTCTAAAATTTCACTAACCTCCGTTGTCAGTGTTGGTCGGCTAACAGACGTGACAGAAATAGACGTTTTACCATTTTACCCATGAATTTTATAAAGAATTAAACTATGTATAAATATTATATAGTTTAAGTGTACCGGGTCATCTATTTTTAAAAAAAAATTTAAAAAAAAAAAATTTTGAATTTTTTTTCCTTATATTATGTTAAAGTATATGGTGTCACAGTTTTTTTAAAAAAATTATTTCAAATTTTTTCCTTGTATTATGTTTAAGCGTACGGTGTCACCGTTTTTTTTTTAAAATTATTTTGAATTTTTTCCTTATATTATGTTTAAACGCACGGTGTCACCATTTTCTTAAAAAAAAAATTCTAAAAAATTTATTTTAAATTTTTTCTTTGTATTATGTTTAAGCGTACAGTATTACTGATTTTTTTTTTTTTGAAAATTATTTTGAATTTTTTCCTTACATTATGTTTAAGCGTATGATGTCATCATTTTTTTTTTTTTTAAATTATTTTGAATTTTTTTCTTATATTATGTTTAACTGTACGATGTCACTGATTTTTTTTTTAAAAAAATATTTTTAAAAAAATTATTTTAAATTTTTTCTTTATATTATGTTTAAGCGTACGGTGTTACCGTTTTTTTTTTTTAAACAAAAAAAAAGTATTTTGAATTTTTTTTCTTCTATTATGTTTTAAGCGTACGATGTTACCAATTTTTTTTTAATTTTTTTTAAAAATTATTTTAAATTTTTTCCTTATATTATGTTAAAGTATACGGTGTAACCGATTTTATTATTATTTTTTTTATACGGTGTCACCCATTCTTAGCACTAAATTTTTTATGTTATTCTTTATCGGTTAATGCTAGGATCAATGGCTTGGATTCATTGTCACGTTGTTGCAGTTAGGTGATTGAGTTGTTGAGGCATGTGTGTGAGAGAGAGAGAGAGAGGCACAAGGGTTTCGTGTGGAATAAGAAAGGTAAAATTGGCATTTAATAAAAGATTTGGTATGACATCAATACTTTTTTGATTGTCAGTAATTGCGGGTTATGGTAAGGGGTGTCTTTAATTTAACAGTGTAAACTAGAAGGAAGTGCAGTGAAAATTCAGAATGGGAAAAGGGTGTCTTTGAATTTATGCCTAACTAGAGGGGGTGTTGATGAAATTTTTCCATAAATCTAATATTTTAAATAATCTAACACAACATTATGTAGCATAACATATTCTAACATATCACAAACAACAAATGTCTCAAATACTACTTGAACTTGATATAACCGACCTATAATAAATCACTATATAAGTTAAGAGACCCCACAAAATCGAATAACTACTTGATCAACCAGCCATGAAATCCATCATCAGAGAACCTATATGATATTGCAAAAAAAATATGAGAGTTGAGCTATCAGCACCTGCAACCAGAAGCTACAATATTAACTTGTTGTTATTTAAAATTAAAAAAATAAAAAATAATATTATACCGTTAGCCCAAAACCAACATAAGGTTACAAGACATATCAGAATTTGAAACTCTTAAATTTAAAATTTAAACAGACAGGTTATGTGAATATTTCTAAGAATTATTCCTTGATACTTTTAAATGTTCATCATGCAATTGGACAGAACTAACTATGTATTTTGGCGTCAATAAGTATGGTATATCTTCTAGTTAGTATGACAAAAAAAATGATAGAAGTAAATGGCGTTCAGTCCATCAGCAAATTAACATTAGTAGGTGATGTAGCCCACAGATATCGATAGGTAGTCAACAAGAGCAAAATTGAAAAAGAAAAAATAGTTTGTGGATCATAATACTATGAAACACCGTATTAAAACACACATGCATACTGGTATAGCGGGGACGGGGCTATATTTAACGGGTATAATGGGGACAGGCCGGGATAAGGGTAAATTTATCTCTAACTTTATTTTTGCACGAATTTATATGAATATTATCGTATACGTCTACCGTTCAATACGTATAATTGATCTTCGATCTAAATGGAACGAGTTTAAATGAATACTCATTTTTTTTTTGTCTATTGTGATACCTAATTTGGTGGGTCTTCTCAACAACCGTTCAACTCCCCCTGTTTACAAAACAAACCACTCATCCAAAGCTCAAGATTTTTCCCCCGAAGGCCATGAGATCATCTAGTGTGTAGTCTCCGAGAAAGTATCTAAGTGCTTAACAAGTCGCGGAAGATTCGCCTTAAATTCGTCATCAAAAGATTTTTTCAATGACAAAAAATATTTGATATGCAATATTAATTTTTGGATAACAAGTAATTCATCTTTAAAAATATAAATATTCACTGCAATAAAGCAAGGGTTATCACAAAAAAATTTACAAAAAATTTTGCTTCAGACTTTTGGCGACGAAACATGTTGATCGCCAAAATTCATTTTTATAATTTTGTTTTTGTGATGATACTTTCTTGGAGACTGCACACTAGATGATCTCATGGCCTTTGGATTTGGGGGAAAATCTTGAGCTTTCGATGAGTGGTTTGTTTTGTAAACAGGGGGAGTTGAATGGTAGCTGAGAGGTCCCCTCTCAATGGAGCTGGTTGGAGTAATAATTGAACTTGTGTCAGTTAGTGTGGTGGCGTACCTTCAACGGCACGGTGTGTGGTTGTCACATTTAAATATCAGATAATATTATTTAAATTTAAAATTTTAATTTAATTTATTAACATAAAGACGTGATTTTAATAAAATTATTGGATCAATACCTAGTTCCAATGTTTGATGAGCTCCACAATCAATCCAAATATCATAGTGAATTAAATCAGCAAATTAGATCAGTAAATTCTGGCTCAATAGCATTACTCTTAAATATAAACCGCAAATATTTTATAATATATGTAATGTGTCCTTTTATTTGGAAGCCGGTGAAGGGAAAGTACAGATGGAATTTTCAGCCCTTCTATCTTCCCCATATCATTATTTGTTATCCACATTCATTATACATACATTAAAGGGGCAGAGTCATGATATTAAAAATATAAAGTTTACCAAAATAATAAATAATAATATATTTTAAAGTAGATGGCAAATCTTACACGAAATGATCTGGGAAGCACATGGGGCCTACAATCTTATCTTAAAGTAGGTGGCAAATTAGATTCTTAACCGAAATGATACGGGAAGCAGGTGGCCGACAGCCCTATTTGAAGTAAACTTTTCTCCATTACAACTCATATCTCGATATCTGTGCAAGAGCAAACAAATAGTGATCTGCTTTCACCGTAATATAGTTTGACGAGTTGGTGTGAACGTGGAATACAAAATCTCGTTTGGCTAGCAATATTCAAAAATAATTTTTTTTAATAAGTGGGAGAGCATCTAAATGAAGTTCCTTGAATTTTTAAGTCAAAATTAAAAATAAAGGGAAACAACTCTTAAACTCTCTAATGAGGTCTCTTTTTTGAATCCATTTAGTAGCAAAATTAGTCATAATATAAAAGTTTCTTTTTTTCCTCTCTCTCCACTTTGCCTTTCAGATGGAACGAGCACACAGAGCCAACGTCTTCTCTAGTGATTATAAGTTTGGGTTCAAGATTTGTCTTTGTCTTCTCCGACGATTGGAGGTCTGGGTCCAAGATCTATCTTCGTCTTTTCCGATGAAGGGCTCAAGATTTATCTTCTCAGACAATTTGTCTTCTCCTTTTCCAGTGTCATTTGTGTTCTTCAGTGTTTGTGTGTGTGTCATTATATATATATATATATACTAGTCAGAACCTGTGGTTGAAGGTATGATGAAATATAAAATTCGAGCGTCCAAAAAAATCTATCCCACTATATTAAATAATAATTTTTCTTTCTTTTATTTATTTGATTACATCATTTAAAATTTATGTTTATCCATTATTTTCTTTAAAATATCGATAAAATTTTTTAAAAATATGTAATTTGACAAAAATTTCTTAACATATATTTACTATCATGTATGAATAATTTTTGAAATAAAAAATATATTAAACTATAAATTAATTAAATATTAAAATAATTGTGCATGCAGCAGAACTAAGTGATGTGATATTTTTAGGAGATAAAATGTATAGGGGATAAAATTCTACTTGTGAGCTATATATATGTGTGTATATATAACTTGAATTACTGTTCAAACATATATTTAAGCTATCCAAATATGTTTTATTGTTTTCTATTTTGTAAAATTATTTTTGGAATCATCTAACCAAACAAGTTTTTCGTCTCAGAAAACATAAAAACAACTTTTCTAAAATTCTTGTGAAAAACTATTTTCGGATACTGTTTTTTGAGATACAAACCAAACATACCCCAAATTTTACCTTTTGGAAAGTGATGATGTACAAAACTGTCTCATGCAAGATCAACAGTCAAATGTGTGATGTGGTATAATAAATAAGACAATTAATAAAGCAATCAATGGTAAAACAGTAAATATCGGGTAAATACACAGATATATAATGGTTCGGTCCGGGTGACCTACTCCACTCTTGGAAAACAGCAACGGTGGCGGAGGGTTTTTATTGATGAATAAAGTAAGGGAAAGAAAACTCGGGGAAGTATATGCTCCAGTAGAGGTACAATAATTAGGAGAGAAAAGTTATGTTGTAGAGGGGTGTAGATAGGTATGGGGAGATACCAAGATGTGTCATCTCATAAGGAGAGGACTTACAATTTATAGTTGAGGCGGTGACGAGAGTGTGAGAGCACTAATTCTTCGGAGATGATAGTTACAAAAGGTAAATACAATTAATTCTTGTGTATTCATCCCAATGATCTCTCCCCCCGTGCTCATTCCTTCGTAGACTCCTTGAATTTTGGATTGAGTCGAATTGACGAATTGAACCTGGGTTGTTTGGTAGCTGGTTTGAGCTAACTTGACTTATTGGGCCTGACCCAATTAATTTTGGACTCATCAGAAAGAGTAAGGACGTTAAAACCTTTTGATTTTTAGTGTGAAATGGATTGGTGTTGATAAAGTTGTGCCCCCCCCCCTCCCAAAACGTCATTTAGTGTAATTTTTGCGATCTATAAATGTCAAGTAAAGATTCAAGGTCTTTTGAAAAAAATATGTTTAGCATAATCCAATTGCTTTGCATCCACCTCGCCCTCAATTTTCAAAGTGATCAATCACTGTAGATACTATTCCAAAGAGACTTATACACAACAAATCAATTAGCCATTGTACAATTCAAATTCAAATAATTAAAGTTTCATTTCTACTATTAGCAAAAAAAATTAAATGGATAGTAATAATTGAAAGCATATTAATTGTTCTAAAAAATTAGAAAAATAATACAAACTATCGAAAGAGATAAAAGAGAGTGGGAGATGCCTTCACTGCCCCCACAAAGAAAGAGAGGAATGGATTAAGAGTGGGAGACATGTATTCTCAAGTTTTGTATGCAAGAGACCCACATGTTATTCAAAATATAAAATTATCCGGTTACGTTACATAGAATTTGCATGCATAACATACCGATGTACAGGGAGAGCACTATGATCTTTCTTGCAGGACTTTCCTATTTTGAGAAAAAAGATTTCTAGAACACTTTGAGGGGTTTTGACATCCTTAGGTGGGGAATTCGAGTTTTCCTGAAACTCCAAAATCAACTAACGTTGAAGGAAGAATAATTGTTTGATTGGAAAGATGCCATAATCTAATTTACCATAATTTGGTTTTACTAATTTACCATAATTTGGTTTTACTAATAACATAATCTAATTTACCAGAATTTGGTTTTACTTTTTTGTTAGTAGTGAGAAACCAACCATGTTGGGTCCACCTCTATAAATTAAACTCTGAAGATTTGTAATCATCTATTACCTCTATGTATTTTTAACATTCGGAAGTCACCAACAAGAATTAAATCGAAGAAATCCAAATTTCCAGTTCGTTCCAAGTAGACCACTACACTACTTCACTACCCATTTAGGTGTTGATTTTACATTTTGAATTGATCAAAACGAGGGAAGTCGCTTAGGGTCTGACTCAAGCTACTTTATTTTTGCAACTTGTTTTGTAAGTTTGTAGTTTTTTATTGGGGAAATTGGGCATGGCTATATTTTTTTAGGTCTTATTTGGATATAAGTTCTCTGTTTTGACATGTAAGCATTTGAGTTCAAAATTAGTATAAAAAGTTGTAAGTAAGCACACTTTTTAGTTTCCTTTTTTTAATTTTAACTAAATATCTCTACCCTGATTCATGCATAACTGATATGAAAATATTTGAAAAGATTCTTTATAGTGTTATTGTGCTATATACAACCGTTTGAATTTTCAAAAACTGATATCAGTTCATTAGACACTAAATCTTTTTCTCCATTAAATCCAAACGTGCCAAAACTTTCGGTTTTTGCGATTTTAGATCATTTAGATGTTTCTTATTATACTATTCTTCCTTATGTTTTATTCATAGGAACAATATAGACATAAAAACGCATAAAGCACTTTTCAGAAATTGTAATATCATTGTGTTTTCTAGTACACGATGTACAAAAATCCTATTTTTTGATGTACATAATATATGATTGAATGGATCTGTCATGCCTTACATTACACAAAAGCATAATTAAAACAAAATACTTTGTTTATTCTAAAAACATATACTGGTTTGTTGTAAAAACATTTAGAAAAATATGTATTTAGTTTAAATAAATAATTTTTTTTAACAAAAAATTTCAATTTTTTTTTAAAATCGAACATCTAGATAATTTGTGAGAGATACTTGTAATAGCATTAAACATAATAATTATACCCGACTAATCATTCACATTATATCAATCATAAACAACCCTTCTGATGACATCCACAAATAAATCATTACTGTTCAAAACTAGGGCAACAAATGGAGGCCCACACAGTTCTCCCAAACTCGGGTTATAATCTAATTATCCAAAATTTTTCAACATGAACATAATATATAGAATATTTAAAATCTTTATAAGTAAACCATTTAAAAGATTTCAATCTATACATATTCCCTCAAATTAACCAAAATATAAATCACTTTAAAATATTCAATAATATACATCATCGTACATTATTCTTTATATACTTTAACTAAATATATAAAGTCATAACAACTATCTTCTGCCTCGACACTCTCACTATGCAGTCCACCAACATATGTTCATAACTGACAATGTTAAATAATAGGGGTGAGCAATCACACGCTCAGTAAGATAATCTTTTTCTAAAGTATATACAAGATTTTAAATACCAACTGTTCACAATCATAATGATAGGTAATGAAATAATTTATCAATAAGTTTAGATACACGATAAATAGTAACCATTTTTGAAAGTACACTAGGTACTATCATTTAAAATACATAAATTAAACATCAAGAAATTTATCCCATTAAAATCAAATCTCAAAGTAATCCTATAAAACATTTTTTCTTAAAACATAATTCAACACCATTGATTTTATAAAGTACGAAGTGAGAAATCCTTATACAAATATATGTATAATAAATCTAATAAAGTAATAATTTCTTATTTTGAACACAATTCTATAAACTTGTTCCTTATAGGCTATTTTTCAAAAATATTAACTCCACGTACTTTCACCTCAATCTCACCTTACTTAAGATATTTGTTGGAATATAAATTCATGTATGCTACCCATACGGACAAATATCATCAAACTAACACTGGTTCACGAATGAACTATCCCCGAAAAATCTTTTGGGTCTTGCACCCTAGGATCTCATTGCCCTTCTTGCTTTTTAGAGGGGATGTGTATGGCACAACTTGTGATGCCACACAGGCTGTCACCGAAAATCACTACCATCACCAATCCCCCTTAAAACTAGTAGTCACCTTGGTAACCCCCCTCAAGGGTCCCAACCATCTACTGACCCTCTACCTGTTGGTACCGAGCATACAAGTTTCAAACTATAATTTCATAATCACCTTCCATTCCCAACACCAACCATAGCTTCGACACTTTTAAAAAAAATATATAGTTTTACAAAATCTCACATTTCTATTTCCAACATAATACATTTTCAAAAAAAAAATATAATTTGTACCATTTTATAGCAAGTTTCGCAAATTAAATTATTGAGAAGTTATATAGATCAATACCACCCTTTTCATACTTTAAAATAACTCAACAATACCCCAAATCATGGTAAAATATACTCAATCATATCATAAAAATCAATACATCTTTCCACAATTTATCATTTCAATACTTATATATACTTTGACATTTTATCAAACACATGATAGACATAAAATCTCCAAATACACATTTACAAAGGAACATACTCATTCTTAAGAGACAAATCAAATACATTATATTCAAAATCACATATATTATAAAAAATCCAAAATCTTAAGTTTAATCAAACTCCCATAACAAAAATCAAGTTAGGGTTTCAAACCCACAATACCCAAATTCATTTAATGTATGGGGGTTAATAAATTCATAGTAAACTCATCATTTAATTAAGACTCATAACATGTATTTAACTCATACTAATAAATAAATATATAACATATATGAGATGCATCAATGTATATGCAAGAGAAAGGAAATCATATCTCAAAATCCAAGAACCCAAGCTCCACCTTCAAATCTTCAAGTGAATTCAAGAATCTCAAATAATGTTGCTAAGTTTTCAAGCAAATGCCTAAGCTTTAATGACCTTCTTCTCTCTTCCCCTCTTTCTCTCTTTAATTCTAAGGTTTATGGAGTAGTATTGGGTGAGAGGTGTGAGAAAAATGAGAGAAATAGAGGTGAAAATGGGGTTATAAGGGCTGAAATTCACGTCAGGTATTGTTCACATGACTCCAAAAAAATGTATTTTCTCAAAAATTATGGTTTTGCCTCAAAACTTCTCCAATTTGATCCGTATAACTACCCTAAGATTTTTCGACGTTTTGGATCCATTTTTAATATTACTTTAGGCTAAATACATTTATTTTTATGAGTTCTATACAAATCCAAGCCAAATTATACCCAAAATGTCAAGTTTATAATTTTTACCCCTTTGAACCACTATATGAACTAAACGTTTATTCCAAGGTTTTTGGATCTCTCGAATTCAATGGTAATGTTATTTTGGCAGAAAAAACTTAATAAATTTACTTAATTATTCTTATCAACCTTAAACAGTTCAAAAATTAAATTTGACTCAAAAGTCAATTCGCATGTAGCTCAAACTTATGTGACTATTCATTTAACAACGATTCAAAATTTCTTTCATCATTTTAAAAATATTATCAAGTTAATATCATTTATATTTTTATGACATACGGGATCTCACAATCCACCCCCCCATAAAATAAGTTTCGTCCTCGAAACTTAGGTTTCCTCGTCTAAATCTCAATTGTTAACCACCAATCCAACCAAGTGAATTCCATTCACCAACATAAGAGTATATGTTCAGGTTTCTGTTGTGAATTTACTATCTTCACCATCACATATTTATATAAGGCTGATAATCAACAAATCTACCAATCTCATACAACAAGTATATGGTTAATTAAAATATTTTCAAGTCCATTCCTGCCATCACATTTCTTCACTTCAACTTAAATCTTATAATATTGCTTCATGTCCCATAATAACGCCTCAGATTCTACCATGTTTGCCCCATCATCACAGTTATCATAAGTCCTCAAATTCACGTTCTTTTTAAACTATAAAACTTTTCCAATAACTTGTACGACTACCAAAACTAATTTCTTACCACGATTCACCACTAGATTGTCGACTTCATTGTTTACTTGTCACCTACAGTAATCATTTAATTCTCGATATTAGAGTCATTCAACATACCATTACACTCTTGCCCCATGCTCCCATCCATACTACTCCAAAGTACAAGGCTCAAGACATGACACGACTCATGAAATGGTCCGACCCAAGACATGCATGACCCTATCCACTCAATTTTTTAACTACACCTACTTCAACTTACCTTCTCATGAAACTTTATGAACTGCAATATTACATTAGTCAAGCACAAACTAAAATGATACTATAGTTCCATGACAGATTTGCAACTTGGAAATTATATATAAAAAAAGTATCCTTAAATATGAAAATATTTATTTATAACTTAAGAAATCAAGGTAAATTTTTTCACATTAGCTTACGTGAAATAAATTTTGAATACTAGCACTTTTAAACCTAGCCATATTTTGCCACACCCAATTCTTCTAGGACCTACAGTACCTCCGTAATTGTGTTGTGCAGAACGGCAACACAGCAGGCCAGGGCATTCAGATCACGTGGTATTTTCTTCCTTTTTCTAGAACCACAACGACCAATGTAGAAAACTTTTTGGATTTGCTACTTTGGGGCCTTCTCGGCCCCCTCTTAGAGACCTTTTCAAGGTCCTCCTTAGGTCATTGAGTGGTAACCTTTTTAGCATAAGCCACACTTTGACGGTGTTTCTATGAATCCCGAAAAGATCAATGCCATAGAGGAATGGCCCAAGCCCACTACACTTAAGGGTTTGTGTGGATTTTTTGGCCGAATGGGTATTACCGGAAGTTTATTCAAAATTATGGAAAAATAGACTAGCCCGTAACTCACATGTTGAAGAAGGATACATTTACATGGAACCCCGCGGCAGAGGGGGCTTTCTCAAAATTAAAGGAGCCCCTGACTGTCCTTGGGTTCTAAATTCATAGTAGGGATCAAAAAAGTCTCCAACATTTATTGGGTCAAACTATCACTATCACTACCACTGCCCAACAAAAGTGGTTAGTGAAATTACTGGGCTATGATTTTCGCATCGAGTATGAAAGGGGGCAAGAGAATGCTATAGCAGATGCGTTGTCAAGAAAGTTTGAGGGCGAACTACAAGCTTTCTCCATGTCTATTTCTCGTTAGGTGGAGGAAATTCAAGAAGATGATGAAATGCAAGGCATAATTGGGCGAATAAAAGAAAGGGAGGCGTTGGGTCCTTGGGTTTTACAGAGGTGAGCTTATTTTCTTTAAAGAAAGAATTTAACTAAAGTTCAATTCCTCATTAAAATTGCCCATCATCAATGAATACCACACCAGCACCCATGAAGGATCTCACAAGATACTTCAATGCATCAAATCAATTTTTTATTAGCAAGGAATGAGGGCCCATGTCCGGCAGTTTATAAAAGAATGTGAAGTTTGTCAAACACACAAGGTGGAGCATACAAGGCCCACAAGATTGCTTAGTCCATTACCAATCCCGAGGTATGTATGGACTGATGTTTATATGGGTTTTATTGATGGACTTCCCTCCTATAAGGAAGAGACTACTATACTGGTTGTGATAGACCATTTTTCTAAGTATAGGCATTTTATTGTTATATCACATCTGTATACAGATCTAGCGATCACAAAGGTATTTTTTGAAAATATTTCTAAGCTCCATGGTATACCTGAATCAATTGTGTGTGATCGAGATTCAGTTTTTACCTCTTTATTTTGGAAGCATTTATTTCAATTAGGTGGAGTTAAGTTTAATTTTTATTCCACTTATCACCCGCAAATAAATAGTCAATCTAAGGAGGTGAATAGAACGGTGGAGATGTATTTGTGTTTCTTCAGTAGCGCTAGACCCAAGGAGTGGCTTATGTGGCTTCCATAAGTGGAATATTGCTACAATACTAGTATTCATTCTTCCATCAAGAACACTCCCTTTGAACTGGTATATGGTCGTGAATCCCCAAGCCTCCTATCCTATGTTCATGGCATTTCGTCGGTGGAATCTATTGAGAAATTTCTTTTGGCCCGAGACCAATTGGTGCGATAGGCAAGGCATTTTATTTTTAGTAGCTAAAGGAAGAATGAAGCAAATGTATAATGAGAGGCACACGGAATAGTTGACTTTGACAATTATGTCTATCTCAAGTTACAATCGTACCGCTAGAAAACAATTGCAGGGAGGAGAAATCTAAAGCAAGCGGAAAAATATTTTGGTCCCGATAAAATACTTGCTAAAGTGGATATCGTTTCTTATCACTTAGATCTTCCATCAAATTGTAAGGTGCATCTTGTCTTTCATGTCTTACTCTTGAAGAACAAGTGGGTCCACAAGTTTCGGTTCAAACCAAATTACTATGGATAGAAGCTATGCCACACTCGGTTCATCCACTTCTACAAACCGTTTTAGATACAAGATTACAAAAGGGTAAGGAATAGCAAATAATTCACTGGCAGGGACTATCACCTGTAGATGCTACGCGGGAAAGTTTGATTCAATTTCACATTCATTTTCCTTTCTTTTCACTTGAGGACAAAGGAAAATTGAGAAATACTGTAACCCAAATTTGCATTCCAAATGAACATGGACCATTAGATGAGTAGGTCTCATCAACTTTTTAAAATGGGACCTACTAATCTAACTATCTTTATTGATTTGGAATGCACATTTGTGATAAAAATTTGGGATATATAGCATTGCTCAAGAAAATTTAAGGGGAGGAAATGATGCGATGAACATCGTAGAATTTAGGAGTGTTGATAAGCACAAGAGAGTTGATGTTGGCATTGGATGTTAGTTGGAATTTTGAATTGCACAAGGAGACTATTATCCCTAAAATGATAGTTAGATAGGATCCCTTATATTTTCGAATAAGAAGACTATTATCTTTAAGTTGATAGTTGGATAGGATCCCTAGTATTTCGAATAAATAGGACATGCATTTTATTTCAATTAGTTAGGTTTTGTCAATATCTTTATTTTGAATTGCTATATAAACTCTATTTAAAAAGTAGAAATCATCAATGAAAGTATCAAACAATTATTGACCTTTAGTCCAATGATACTCCTTACCTTGTGAAGGGTTTATCTTCTTGAAGTCAAAGGTTCAAGCTCCCTTCTCCCTCTTTCTCCCCCAAAATTTTTTTTTTTCTTCCTTCAACATTTGTTGATTTAGGGATTCCAAAAAAACTTGAATTCCCCACCTAAGTATGTTAGAACCCCTCGAAGTGTTCTAAAAATCTATTGTTTCCAAAATAGGAAAGCCCCGCAAAAAAGATTATGGTGCTCTCCTTGTGTATTGGCCTGTTATGCGTGCAAATTCTATGTAACATAACAAGATAGTGTTATATTTTGAATAACATGTTTGTCTCTTTCCTACAAAACTTGAGGATACATGTCTCACACTCTTAATCTATTTGTCTCTTTCTTCGTAGGGGCAATGAAGGCATCTCTCAAATTTTTGTTCATCCAAGAATTTTTTTTGACATAAATCCCAGAAAATCAAATTTTATTTTTCTTGGCATAAATCCAAGAATATTGATTTACTATCCAACTAAAATCTACGACCAAATTTGTGTGTCAGAAATCCAAGAAAAATAGTCCAAATCCACACCCTAAAAACCCAATCAGAAGTTATTTAATATACTTGAGATATAAAACGAAAGTTTACAAAGATACAGAAAATGGAGGACTCCAGCAGTAAAATGGAGTCAAACACCACCAAGTATTGTACTGGACATTCACACCAACTCGTCAAAGTATATTACAAAGAACGAAGACCGTGTAAGATTTGCCAAAAATCATTCTTTTTTCTTTTGGATCAAATTTCAACAACCGTTCAACACTCTGGATGGAGGCTCTTTCATGTTGATTTAATGTAGGGCTATTTAACGTATATATATAATGGACGTGGACTACAATAATGATATGGGGAGATAGAAGGGCTGAAAATTCAATGGCAGGAGTTGAACGGTTGCTAAGATTTGATAAATAAATAAATAAGGAAGAAAGAAAGAAATGGTTGTCGGCAAATCTAACACGAAATGATGTGGGAAGCATATGGGGTCGACTGCATTATCATAATATAAAGTTTAACAAAATATGGGGTCGACTACATTATCATAATATAAAGTTTAACAAAATAATAAATAATGTGCGTGCTGGATCTTGCACAATATAAACACGAGAACAGATCTCTCCCTTGGTGAACTCGAGTGAATTAGTCGAGTGGTCAACCCTGCTACTTGGAACAGCCTGTGAGGTCCGGTGGTAACCTGGAACGGTAATGGGAGACCCTCGTGGATCAATGGAACGATCCAGTAAGGCTGAGGAAGGTTCATGGAACAAAGAAAGACAAGTTAGAAGGGCGCCGGAGTATTTTTCGGCGTATCCCCTCCGACGATCAAGTCAATTTTTGAGAGAGAGGAAGAAGAAAACATTGAGTATAATTTGTAACAAAGGTTTTTCATTGCATACCGTCTTGCCTTTTGCGAGGAATATTTATACCTCAAAAACTCATGATTGCTGTCAGTGTGGTCAGTAGGTGATCATTAGGTACAGGCAACGTGTGCACGGTTTCCTATGAGGAATGTCTTCTCTTTTAACTGCTCGGGATCCCGAGCAACCAAGGCTGTGTCATCGGCCTGTCGACTGTTCAATGAGCTCCTCTCGGAGAGGACGTAATAAATGTCCCGTCTTAGAGACATTTATTACCTTTCACTTCCGAGCCTTACCGTATTAAATGTTGTCTCATCAAGGGAATGGTGTAATTAAATGCTTGTTTTTCAAAGTCGTGTGTCAGCAAGGGCATCCAGTCTTTTTGTCTTTGATGTGACACAATATGTCACGCGTCCATTCGCCATTGGCTGTGTCCCCTGCCTTCCTGTGCCTTCTGACACCAATTGTGTAAGACGAGGTCATGATAGCTAACCTAGTCTAGCCTAGGCTAGTGACCTGTATATCAATAGCCTCTGCAGGAGCGGAGAACGTCATCCTAGACGGAGGGTACATCTCGGTACCAAGGGGGGAGGTACATCTCAAAGCCGAGAGGGGAGGTACATCTTGGAGCCGAGAGGGGGTACATATATCGACCGATGTACCCTTATCAGATCGAGGGATATGTGTCGGTACGTAAACGTACTGGATGCCACTTGATCCCTATGACAAGTACCTCGGGGGAGAGGGACTTGTGAACGGATGGGTACGTGATCTCAGTAACAAGGATTTAGTGACACCGAGAACACGTGTCTTCATCTTGGAGTATTTCGAAAATGTTCCATCAACTGCCCCCCAGCCTTCGATCTTCTGACACCGAGGACACGCATCGTAAGGAGACGAAGGGTTTTACAACAACCTCAACTGCTTCATCATTGCCTCTAACCGTTTTCCCCTGCTTAGGACGTCGTGCGCATTAAATGCGCCTTTTTGTGTTTCGCGCCCAATGATGGGATTTGTACTATATATAAATGGACTTCCTCTCCTCTTTTCTCATTTCGTCATTCCGAACTTTCTCCAGAGAGCCCTTGCTTGAATCTTCGCCGGAGATCTCTTTCCTTCCGTTGTCAACTGCCCAACCTTTTCACTAAAGTCTTAAGGCCAGCAGACCCATCCTTGCTTTTGAACATTCTAGAAGGAGTCGCTTCAAGTTTTCCAGAAAAAAAACTCTTTTTTACATTCTAGTGAGTCCCAATATCTTTCCTCTCTTCGTCCTTCTGTCTCTTTTGGTTTTTCGATAACTGGAGGTGTCCCTGATTGCCACTCAGCGACCAATCCTTGGGAAGCCTCCTTGGGGATCTTTGAGGGAAAAACACCCTCCTTCACTTTTTATCATTTTTTGGAGATGTCTCGTCGTCGCCCTGCCCCCGAGAATCCTCAGGCCAGTTCTTCGGGGTCAGGAAAGTATAAAGTAAAAGGTGGTGAGCAAATTAATAGATTTAGGGTTAAGTACAACATCCCCCCGTATGTAGACATAGAGGATTATAACCCGGCTGTGCACCCTCGTAACCTCGGTACCGAGGATACAATGCCCTTTTATACCAAAGCCATCATAGAAGGTAGAATTAGGTTCCCTTTGACCCCTCTACTTCTCCAGTTCCTCTCCCATTTCCACCTCTTCCCCGGGCAGTGTTGCCTTAATGTCTTCAGGATAATTATGGGGTCCTAGAGCTCAATAGGCGTCTCGGGGTAAATGTTAGGATGAACGATATCCTTTTTGTTATTCCCTCTTGAGAGTCATGCCTCAACAACACTTCTACCTCAAAGCCAGGGACCCATCTATGTACCTCGTAACTCACCTTCCCGACTCGGACAAGGGGTACAAGGATGACCTACTTATCTTCAAAGGATCTCGGCAGAGAGGTGTCGGTCCCGAGTATAACGGCTTTTTATGCCCTTTGAAATGGAGAACGACAAGTACGTCGGTTCTTTCGGGTCTATTATTTTGTTCTTGAGATTTTCTACGTGTTCATGACTCATTCCCCTCTTTTTGTTTGTGTGTAGATATCTCCCCTCGGGAAACAACTCCTCCACCTCGGTCCGTGGTGAACTTTGCCGACCTAGTCACTGTTTGGAGATTTACTGGTGACAACGGGGTTCGGTCGGGCTGCCCACATCCTCCTTTATTATACTCCCGGATATAAAAAGTTTTCACAGCTTCTCCAGCCTTTCGAGCCTTCGTTGTGGTCTGAACTCTTCGATCAGGCGATGGGGCAAGAGGGCGAGGAGAACTTGGAGGAAGACCCTGACCGGGCTTCGGAGGCAGAAGTAGAGGGTGAAGTTGAAGAGCTCGGGGTCAGAGAGGACTTGGTTCCTTCGCATGACGAGGTGGGGACTTCGGGGAGAGTTTCATGGCCGGACTTCCAAATCCTACAATCTCTAGACGCCGAGGACGCCCTCGAGATAGCTATGTCCAGCACGTCTCGCATTGATCTAGGGTTCCTGAGGCAAAGGCAAGCCCTTGTTGCCGGGAGGGGACAAGGATCGACCGGTGGGGCCTCATTTGTAGGGACCAGCACCACCCTATACTCAAGAGTTGTCAGTCGGGGTCAAATGCGTGATCGGGATCCTTAGGTAGAGGAGGAGAAGAGGGTCAAACATAGGCACGACGACCTTGGCAGGGGATCCAGGGCCCCCTCCGCTCAGCAGCAAAGTGGGAGAAGCCGTGGGTTACCTCCTGCTCCCTAGCAACAACAGCAACAGCGGCAACAACAGACTTCTCTTCCCCTTCCACAGACAGTGGAAGCCGCGGAGTGGAATCCTTGAGTTACTGATCACATGAACAGTGATCAAGGTCGACGACTCCATTTTGCAGGACCCCCATGTCGCCAATGCAGTGAGTGAGACGCTGCATTTCGAGGCCGACATGGTAGCTCACAGGGGGCGATCAACGAACGTGTTGTTTCGCTCTATCATCCAGAATTCCATGGTGGTAAGTTCATCTTTGCTTCAGCCTTTTTTAGCCGCTTTTCTTTTTAGTGACATGCCCTTTCCTTTGCAGGCCACCCAACAGATTTCTATAATAGCGGCGCGGTATCATGGGGCTAGGATGGACCTTCAGCGGGTTCGAGAGCAGAAGGAAGAAGTCGAGGGAGCCCTCGCCAGTGCTAAGGAGGATGTAGCTGTCAGGGATTCCACCCTCGCGGGGCAGGCTGCTCAAATCGAGCAACTCCTCAAGGATGTCGAGTTGGCGAAGGTCGGCGCTGAAAAGCTAAGTGCTGCCCTTGCCGACGCTGAGAGGAGGATTACAGAGCAGACGCAGCGGCTCTCTGCAGCAGAGGAGAGGGCTGTTGGTTCAGAGGAAAGCTGTCTGGCTCTGACCCAGGAGCTGGACAGGATCAGGGCTGAGGCACAAAACAGGAAGTCCGAGGAGCAACTCCGAGAAGAGTTCGCCGATGACGTGTTCCCCGCTCTTGAGGAAAATAGCAAGGAGTTCTTCAAGAAGGGGTGGGACGAGGCGCTCCAGTCTGCTGGGATCCCTTTAGACTCCCCGCTCTTCTAGGTGCACAAATACGTGCCCTCGACGGAGATGGAACAGGCCGAGGCCAAGATTGCTACCGAGGGCGCGATTCCAACGACGGTGCAAGTTTCGGCTGATCCGCCCGAGGCGGTAATTGTGGATTTGTCTGATGAGGCCCTGCCGGACCGGGCCCCTGACCATAATATTCCTCAGACTCTCTCTGTTGCTGAAGTACCTCCCACTCTGCCTGTTCCCGAAGATGCTCAACCTTTTTACGCTGATTCGCCCTCGGGTGATGTTTTGGAGATGCCCGGGGCCTGATGAAAGCTCTTTTATTTTCGATTGTACTTTTTTCTCTTGTAGCTCTTGGGGACGCAAAGCCCCTCTTTTTGAAATAAAGCTTTTTTGGAGTACTTATACTTTCTTGCGTACTTTTTTTTTTTTGGGGCGTAGGAGTCCTTGAACTCTGTCCTCAGGATCTTACCCTTCCAAGAGGCTTGCCCCTGTGTGTGCTTCGGGGGCAGGAGTCCTTGAACTCTGTCCCCAGGGCCTTACCCTTCTAGGAGGCTTGCTCTTGTGTTTGTTTCGGGGGCAAGAGTCCTTGAACTCTGTCCCCAGGGCCTTACCCTTCCAGGAGGCTTGCTCTTGTGTTTGTTTTGGGGGCAAGAGTCCTTGAACTCTGTCCCCAAGGCCTTGCCCTTCCAGGAGACTTGCTCCTGTGTGTGCTTCGGGAGCAGGAATCCTTAAACTCTGTCCCCAGGGCCTTACCCTTTAACTTTGTCGTTGGTGAGCACTGAATGAGATAATACTCAAAAATAGTATTTCTTTAGATTCATCACATTCCATGGTCGCATTATAAGTTTTCCATCCATATCTTCTAATCTATATGACCCGGAGCCTCCGATAGATATCACTTTGTAAGTCCCTTCCCAGTTAGGTCCCATTTTTTCTTCTGTTGGGTCACGGGTATTGGCCGTTATCCTTCTGAGGATCAGATCGCCGATTCGAAACTCTCGCGCCTTGACCCTTTTGTTGTACAGTTGGGAAATCTTTTCCTGATACTTGGTTATTCTCAGGGCGACTATCTCCCTTCTTTCTTCCGCTAGATCCAAATTCAGTCTAAGTTGACGGTCATTTCCTTCTGCGTCGAAAGCTTGGGTCCTTATGGTCGGGAGTCCTACCTCAAGAGGTATGATTGCTTCCATTCCGTAAGCCAGGGAGTATGGATTTCTCCTGTCAAGGACCGAGGGGTGGTCCTGTACACCCACAAAATGTTTAATAGCTCATCTGCCCATTTTCCCTTGGCTTTCTCCAATCTCTTCTTGATTCCATTGATAATTGTTTTGTTGGAGGCCTCTGTCTGCCCATTGGCTTGGGGGTAGGTAGGGGTGGAATAGAAATTACGGATTCTGAGTTGCTCGCAAAAAGACTTGAAACGTCCGTCGGTGAATTGAGTTCTGTTATCCGATACCAGTGCCCGAGAAATCCCGAATCTGATGACTATATTTTTCCAGATGAACCTTTTAGCATCTATGTCGCGGATATGAGTCAACGGCTCCGCCTCAACCCACTTGGTAAAATAATTTGTGGCCACAATGAGGAACTTCCTGTTTTCAGGAGCCTTAGGTAGGGGTAAATCAAGTCTCCACTGGGCGAATAGCCAAGAGCTGGTCAGGGGGTGTAAGTCCCCCGCGGGTTGCCTGATTGCAGGGGAGAACTTCTGACATTGGTCGCATTTTTGGACATATGCGCGCGCATCCCTTTGCATTCGCGGCCACCAATATCCTTGAGACATGATGCGGTGTGCCATTGATCGCCCCCCAGAGTGCCCCCCACATATTCCTTCGTGTACCTCATAGAGAATGTCTTCCACCTGGTCCTCTTGGACGCATAATAAGTAAGGTCCTGAGAAAGACCTCCGATACAGCTTCTGATCCAGAGAGACCCAAAATCTCGGAGTTTTAAGTTTTATCTTCCTTGCTTCCTTTGAACACTCCGGGAGGTCTCCTGTTGTTAGGAACCTGAGAAAGGGATCAATCTAGCTTGGCGGCTTGCGTGTGTCCTGGACGGCCATTGCCTCGGGGGCATGGTCTATGCAGGATGTGGGAAGATATTCTATGGTGATCCTACGTGACTGAGAGGACTCCACTGCCGAGGCTAGGCAAGCCAGGGCGTTGGCATGCATGTTCTTGTCTCGGGACACTTGTTTGATCTTAATCCTTCCGAATCTTTGGATTACAGTTGTCGCCTGGTGATGGTAAGCCTTCATCCTAGGGTCCCTTGTCTCAAACTCTCCGTTAACTTGGTTGACTACCAGCATGGAATCGCAATGCACGATCAAGTTCGTAACTCTAGTTGCTTCAGCTAACCGAAGTCCTGAGATGAGGGCCTCGTATTCAGCTTCATTATTGGACGCTTTGAATCCCAGCCGAACGGCCTGCTCCGCGACCATCCCATCTGGAGAGACCAGCAAGATACCGATTCCGGACCCCTTACTATTTGACGAACCGTCCACACATAAAAGCCATGGTGATCCCTCATAATTCGTTGGAGACGCTATGTCGGGAGGAGGCGGTCTTTCTAGAACGGGATGTTCCCCTGAAAACTCAGCTATGAAGTCCGCCAATACCTGACCTTTTATAGCGGTTCGAGGTTTGAAATGAATGTCGTGTTCCCCCAGCTCCACTACCCACTTGGAAATCATTCCGGAGAGTTCCGCTTTCCTCAAAATGGCCTTTAAGGGCTGATCGGTAAGGACGGTAATTGGGTGCGCCTGGAAATAATGCCTTAGTTTTCTTGCAGTGGTGACCAGGGATAGAGCCAGTTTCTCTAGGGGCAGGTATCTTGTCTCCGCGTCCAGGAGCGCCTTGCTTATGTAATAAATTAGCTTCTGGCGGTGCTCATGCTCACGAATAAGTACCCCGCTTACCGCAAATTCAGATACGGATAAGTACAAGAAGAGCATTTTCCCCTGGATAGGGACGGATAAGGTCGGGAGAGTCCTGAGGTATTCCTTGATTCCAGCCAGGGCGTCTTCGCACCCCTGGCTCCACATATCCTTCCCAGCACTCTTATGGCTCCGAAAAAGGGTTTGCATTTGTCTGAGGAGCGTGAGACGAAACGGTTAAGTGCTGCCAGCATCCCCGTGAGCTTTTGGACTTCTCGGACAGTTCGGGGGCTCCAGATGTCCAGGATCGCTTGAATCTGATCTGGGTTAGCTTCGATTCCTCGTTGACTGACCAGATATCCGAGAAATTTACCCGACTCCACTTCGAAAATGCACTTTGCTGCGTTCAGCTTCAGCCCGTACTCCCTGAGGGTGGAGAAGGTATCTGTCAAATCTGCCAGATGATCACAGCTTCGTTTGCTCTTTACCAGCATATCGTCAATGTAGACCTCCATGGTGTTGTCGATCTGTTTTTTAAACATCCGATTCATCAGTCTTTGGTATGTTGCCCCGGCGTTCTTTAGTCCAAACGACATCACTTTGTAACAGTAAACTCCCTTTGGAGTGATAAACGCCGTTTTTTCCTGATCTGGGGGATGGAGAGGGATCTGGTGATATCCTGCTCGGGCATCCAGGAAGTCCATGCGTTCATATCCGGCAGTGGCATCCACTAGCTGGTCCACCTTTGGTAGGGGGTAGTCGTCCTTGGGACATGCCTTGTTTAGATCTGTGAAGTCTACGCAGACACGCCATTTTCCCCCCTTCTTCTTCGCGCAAACCGTGTTAGACAGCCATTCTGGGAACTGTATCTCCCGAATGGCGTTGGCCTTCAGGAGTTTGTCAATTTCTTCGTTGACGCGCAGGCGTGATGCGGGGCCATGCGTCGTGGCTTCTGTTTTACTGGCTTGTGCGCCGGGTCAACATGCAGCTTGTGCGTGATTATCTCGGGGTCTACTCCCGTCATTTCCATTGCGTTCCAAGCGAACACGTCTGCATTTCTCCTCAGGAACTCAATCATCTCCTCCTGTTCGGCTGCAGGCATCGCGGTTCCAACTAAGAAGTATCTTTCTTCTTCTCCCTCCACCAAGGGCACCTTCCGGAGGTCTCCATCGACCGTTTTTTTGGGTCAATCCGGGGGTCATCCATTCCTGGACGCCCAGACTGTGATTGCTATTTTTCATGATCTCTTCCGAAGCTCGCCCCTTTTCTTAGGTGAAAGCCCCGGCTCTAACAGCTGAATAAAAATAATTTTTTGTGGACGCTTGGTCCCCTCGGATCTCCATGATCCCCTCTGACGTGGCGAATTTTAGTTTCTGGTGATAAGTGGAGTGCACTACTCCCAACGCATGCAGTCATGCTTGTCCCATGATCACATTGTAGGGAGAGTTTGTATCAATCACGACAAACTCGGTGTTGATGATGAAGGGACCTGTGACAACTGGCAATGTGATTTTGCCTATGGGCGGGGCGAACGAGCCGTTGAATCCGATGAGGGGTGTCCTGACCTTGGTGAGGTCCTTGAGGCCAAGACCCATCCTTTTTAAAGTGTCAGAGTACATCACTTCTGAGGAACTTTCGGAGTCTATCAACACCCTCTTGACGTCGAACTTACCTATCTTCAAGGTTAAGACAAGGACGTCGTTATGAGGAGTCACCACACCTGTCAAGTCCGCGTCAGAGAACGTGATGCTGGGCTCACCGGTCCTGACCCTTTTACTGGGTGGCCCCCCATCATCCTCGACTATCTTCCTTGTAAAAACTACCCTCTTGAGATCGGACTCGAGTTCTTTGGATGTGGGGCGATCTAGCGGACATACATGGATGACATCTATGACGTTGTCCAGCTCCTCGGTCAGGGCAGGGGTATGTCTCTCTTCCGGCCTGGGCTCTATGTATTCTTTCAAGTATCCATCTCGGACCAATCTTTTCAAGAACGATTTGTATACCCTGCAGCTTTCGGTGCGATATCCGAAATTCCAGTGATAGGAACACCTAACATTTTGATCACGGGTGGAGGGATCCCTCTGCATCCTGGGCAGCCACTTGAAGAATGGCTCATGCTTTATGTTATGGAGCAACTTGAAGATGGGTTCCTTGAACATAGTGTGAACTCCTTTGAACGACCCCCCCGGAGGGGGTAGCAGTCCCTTTCGGGGAGTATCCTCCCGCTCCCTCTATTTTCTCTTAGGTTGGAGGGTTCGGCCTTTGCTGCTTCCCATCTCGTCCTCGATCCTAGAGTACTTGTTTATCCAGGCCATCAACTCGTCCATATCCGAGGGAGTCTTATTGGTCAGGGATTGGTACAGGTCCGTGTCCCTTGCCAAGCCGAGCCTGAAAGACGTCGCTGCTATGGCTTTCGAGCAGCCCTCTACCTCATTAACCTCTTCCCAGTACCGGATGGCGTACTGGCGAAGGGTCTCGGATTCCCTACGTCTGAGCATTAGCAATGATCCAACGTCTTTAGGCCGCTTACTCCCCGTAATGAATCGAGCTAGGAACTACCTCGTCAATTCCTTCCACGATCCAATGTTGTTGGGGGGAAGCACCTCAAACCACTTCATCGCAGAGTCCCCCAAGCTCATAGGAAACACTTGGCAGAGGAACCGTTGGTCTGAATGATACAGGGACATCATTTGCTTATATTGCCTGAGATGGGCTTCGGGATCGGACCGCGCGTCATAAGTTTTGAACCTCGGTACGACGAACTTTCTTGGAACCTCCATCTCTCCGATCTCCCTGGCTAAAGGGTGTTTGTATGACTTCGTCTTCGACCTCATCATGGACAGCCTTACTCTTTTTCCTGGATTCCAATCGGGCTCTAAGATCAATTTCCTCCCCAACGGGATGTCTTCTGAAGTCCTTGAGTTCATCAATAGGTCCCCCATTTTCTGGGCGTCGTGTGGATGGGGTTGAATCCTCCTCGGACTCATCTCCCTTCCTCCGTCTCGATAATCCTCGTCAGAGGTCGTCCAGGGCTAAAGGCCTTGCCTTCCTGGAATGGTCGTTAAGAGGGTGCTCGTTGGCTCTCGGTCGCTTTGGGGCCCTGGAGTTTTCTACCTTGTTGTTTAAATGATTCCTTAGATCCTTCGTTTCCGCCTCCTGGGCGGGGAGCCCACGAGAAAGGAATGAGTCCCTCGACCCTTCGCCGGATGCGACGAATTCGTTGAGCCGACTTAGGACGTTCACATTGTCCTTTCTAACTGTCGTAATCGATCCCCAAACTTTTCTTCGATCACCTCCCCCAGTTGACAAGCCAAGGGGGCGGATCCTCCTGACCTAATGCCTATACTGGTTTGAGGAATAACCCCTCTTGACTGAGTAGAGGCATTTTTATTCCCATCAGTGTGATCCCTCCCTCCATGGTGACATGGAGCTTGTAATTCGAAACTTCTTTGTTGGGGACCTTTCCCTCTTTGTCTAGTATTCACCATGATCACTGTTCTTTATAGAGAAGAAACTAGGAAAACTAATCGTTTTTCACAGACGGCGCCAGATTGTGCGTGCTGGATCTTGCACAATATAAACACGAGAACAGATCTCTCCCTTGGTGAACTCGAGTGAGTCAGTCGAGTGGTCAACCCCTGTTGCTTGGAACAGCCTGTGAGGTCCGGTGGTAACCTGAAACGGTAATGGGTGACCCTCGTGGATCAATGGAACGATCCAGTAAGGCTGAAGAAGGTTCCTGGAACAAAGAAAGACAAGTTAGAAGGACGTCGGAGTGTTTTTCGGCGTATCCCCTCCGACGATCAAGTTAGTTTTTGAGAGAGAGGAAGAAGAAAACACTGAGTATAATTTTTAGCAAAGGTTTTTCGTTGCATACCGTCTTGCCTATTGCGAGGAGTATTTATACCTCAAAAACTCATGATTGCTGTCAGTGTGGTCAGTAAGTGATCATTAAGTACAGGCAACGTGTGCACGGTTTCCTATGAGGAATGTCTTTTCTTTTAACTGCTCGGGATCCCGAGCAACCAAGGCTGTGTCATCGCCCTGCCGACTGTTCAATAAGCCCCTCTTGGGGAGAACGTAATAAATGTCCAGCCTTAGAGACATTTATTACATTTCACTTCCGAGCCTTACCGCATTAAATGTTGTTTCATCAAGAGAATGGTGTAATTAAATGCTTATTTTTCCAAGTCGTGTGTCAGCAAGGGCATCCAGTCTTTCTGTCTCTGATGTGACACAATATGTCACGCGTCCATTCCCCCATTGGTTGTGTCCCCTGCCTTTCTGTGCCTTCTGACACCAATTGTGTAAGACAAGGTCATGATAGCTAACCTAGCCTAACCTAGGCTAGTGACCTTGTACATCAATAGCCTCTACAGGAGCGGAGAACGTCATCCTGGACGGAGGGGGTACATCTTGATACTGAGGGGGGAGATACATCTCGGAGCCGAGAGGGGGTACATATACCGACCGATGTACCCTTATCAGACCGAGGGATACGTGTCGGTACGTAAACGTACTGGATGCCACTTGATCCCTATGACAAGTACCTCGGAGGAGAGGGACTTGTGAACTGATGGATACATGATCTTAGTAATAAGGATTTAGATATACCAAAAACACGTGTCTTCATCTTAAAGTATTTTGAAAATGTCCCTTCAAATAATAATATACCTCAAAGTAGGTGGCGAATCAGAATCTTAACCGAAATGATGCGGGAAGCAGGTGGCCGACAACCCTATTTCAAAGTAAACTTTCCTCAATTACAATCCTCTTTCAAGTGAACAAACAGTGGTCTTCTTTCGCTGTAATAAAGTCTGACGAGTTGCTGTGAACGTGGTATCGATCACTTATTTTTTGGTATAATACTAAAAAAAATAAAATTAATGATAAATATATAATACATAATTTTCAACCGTTGACTAAGTCTATCGTTTTTTACCCACTATTCACTAAGCCTTACAAATTCATAAAAAAAAAAAAAAGTCAGACGAAGAAGGAGAAAAAAAAGAAGATAAAGTTGCAAAATTGTTTTTATTTCTATGAATCCTTCAAGAGATTATAAAATCAACATCATCATTTATTAAAATTAATGTTGAGATTATAGTAAGTTTATATTTACTAAAAAATAAATACACTTAAAATTTTTTCTAGAATAAAATTAGAGCAATAAGGTTTCAGTAAGAGTATAACTTCTTTTTGTTAACATTACTATTTTTTTGATTAAAATTATCATTTTTTTTGGTTAAGATTACACTGTTGAAGTAAGAGTACCACTTTTTTTATTAACATTATTATTTTTTTGATTAAGATTACTATTTTTTTGTTTAACATTACCACTTTTTTAGTTAAGAATACTACTTTTTTTGGTTAATATTACCACTTATTTGATTAACATTACCACTTATTTGGTTAACATTACTATTTTTTTGGTTAAGATTACACTTTTTTTGGTTAACAATATTACTTTTTTGGTTAACATTATTATTTTTTTTTAAGATTACCACTTTTTTGGTTAAAATTACATATTGAGTTAAGAGTATAATTTTTTTGGTTAACATTACCATTTTTTTTTGTTAAGATTATCACTTTTTTTTTTGTTAATATTATCACTTTTTTTGATTAAGAATACAATTTTTTTTTTAAGAGTACCACTTTTTTGTTCTGGATAGCGACCGGGGTTTAAATAGCGATCTTTGTAGCAAATGAATCTTGATCGCTCAACCAACTATCAAGTTGCGATCATGTCTAAACTAAATTACACTTATATCCCTAAATTATCACCATTTTTTAATTTTTTCCTCATATTTTTCATATTATACCCTCAACTATGTAATTAATTTCATATTACCACAAAATGTTTTACCTATTTTAATTTAACAAAAAAGGTGTACACAAATATGATAAATTCGTTGTAATTTATTTAGTGGGGAAAAATTTTGTTGTAATAATTTTAACTTAATCCAAAAGTATTTAATTAACATGTAATTAACAAATTAATATTACATTAACACATTCAATTCATCAAAATAACATTAAAATTTAACTTAATTAATATTAAATTTATCCAATTTATTCAATTAACATCTAACCAATGAAATGAGCTTTATTTCGCCACATAGAAATCAGTGAGTAAAATAAGTGGGGACATCTTATTCCCATTACACAAAAACACTAATGAGTCAGGTTCTGTTTAGATGACGATAATTTTAATTAAAAATGATAATTTTATCCTTAAATTTATTAATTATTATGTTTGGATGGTTAATTAGTCCATAATTTATGTCAAGAATAAGATCACTATTTAAATCAAATTCCCAAAGATTGTTGGAATCTTAAACCCACCAACAATGGTAGTAATCTCATATCCAACTTAATTGAGTATTCTAACAAAAAAAAAAGAAAAAAAATTCAAATTAAAAGTCCTTTCAAAAATTTAGTTTATCACTAAAGCTAAGCTAAGTTATATTCTTAAAATTATGTTCTTAAAATAAAGTTTATTATTAAAAACAATAATAAAATAGATAACCATTCATATACCAGATTACTAACGACACCAAACGGGCAGAAGAGATTGAAAGCAAAATCAACACAACATAGCCCTGCTGGACATTATTTGGTCATAGAAGTTGACCACTAAACCAACCGGGGAGATATGATGGTATGACCATTACTGCGCCTCTTAGTCTTCTGACAAAGTTGTGATATCGCCTCCACAGCTCCATTCATCTCTTCGTCTCCTTTCAATCTTATTTTCTCTCCCAATTCTTTTGCTTTTCTCCTCATAGCTTCTCCTCTTTTGTCAACTATCACCTCCCTTATTACTTTTGCTATCTCTTCTCTATGAAGCTTCCCACTATTATCTCTCCAAACCTCCATCCCTACACCAAGTTCAACCATCAACCTAGCATTCAAAGGCTGATCAAACTGCATGGGCATAGCTATGATTGGAACGCCAAACTCCATGCTTTCCAATACCGAATTCCATCCACAATGAGTCACAAACCCACCAATACTTGAATGCCTTAGAATTTTCTCTTGTGGGGCCCATCCCTTTATTACAATTCCTGTGTCTCCCACTCTCTCAAGGAACCCTTTTGGCAGTGCATCTTCAACCATAGTTTCATCTCCCAATGGAAACCTAACAACCCAAATGAAGTTAACATTACTGAGCTCTAACCCATTTGCTATTTCCTCCATCTCTTCCTTGGACAGAAAACACTCACTCCCAAAGGACACAAACACGCTTGAACAGTGATGCTTCTTCTCGAGCCATTCGATGACCTCCAAATTTTCATCTTTCCTAACAGGGTCTTTAATGATAGGGCCAACAGGCATGACCTTCCTCTTAATCATAGAGGAAATATAATCGATGTATTTTCCTTCAATTTCGTTAGAGCTTTTAATCAGCACAAAGTGTGAACTATCTTCTCGCTCGCTATCACTCCCTTGGCCATTGCTTGTTGAAGCTTCAAGTATATGAAGCATCTTAGCTAACTCGAAATCTCGAAGATAAACGGCGGGGAAAGGGTATTCAACATCCGGAGTCCTCAGTAAATGACTGAAATAGGAAACCATGGCTGCACTGGAACTCTGAAATTGAATAACCGGAATATTATGCGATGAAGCTACTGCTGAAGGCCATTGATAGACGACATCGTTTATAAACAAGTGGGGGTTTAGTGTCTTGAGGATGTTGGAGAGACTCGGGCTTGCCATTTCAAAGGCCTTTCTTAGGGTGGGTTGGAGGTGGATTGGAAGACCATTGGTTGTGTGGTAATGAGGAGGAAGTTCAGGAGAGGAGGGTAGATGGAGTTCCACAATTTCTATTGAGAGAGATTGATTCTCCAACTCAACAATTCTTTCCTCGATAGAACTGAGATTGATAGGTGTAGAACACAGGTAAACATGGAAGTTTCTCTTTGCGAGTTGTTTGGCTAACTCTAGGAAGGGAGAGATGTGACCATGAGCCAACCAAGGAAGCATAAGAAGACTAAAACTGGTTTCTTGGGAATCCATAAATCTCGCTCTCTCTCTCCTATTTGTTTTCTGGATGGAGGCTCTTGGAGTTGATTTAATGTAGGAATGTTTAATGTTATATATAATGGACGTGGACTACAACAATGATATGGGGAAGATAGAAGTGCTGAAAATTCAATGGCAGGACTTAATTTCTTTCATTTTTTTTATCACCCATCTCTTACCATCCCTCCACCAGCTTCCCAAAAAAAGACACATTATTAACACGGCAAACTCTACGCTACGACGGAGGTACGGGATTCCCACTTATTATTTTTATGGTAAAATTATAACTTAAAAAAAAATACAATTATTTAAGGGGACAGTGATGAACTATAGATATACATGATCAAACTTTTCTTAAAAAATTAAAATTTAGTATCAATTTCAATCTATCATGATTAATTATAACATTTAAAAATTAAAATTTATAGCTTAAAAAAATTATAATTTAAACTTAAATAATGGTAAAGTTCAGAACGATATGGAAATCGGTACCGTAGCTTTTTTTTTATGAGCAATGCTATATATATTTAAAAAGTGAATTTAAAAATTAAATTTGATAATTTTAACCATTAATTTTACTATAAGTCCCAATATTTATTAAAATTTATTATTTATTTAATAATTAAAATTATTAAATCTAATTTTTAAATTCATCTAATATTATCTTTTACTTTATTCGACAACAGACCATGCAATTAAAGTTAGGGGCCGCACCAACCGACACAAGTTTCAAGGGACTTATCAAGACCATGCAATTAAAGTTATGGGCCGCACCAACCGACACAAGTTTCAAGGGACTTATCAACACCAAGAAGGGGAACACACCATCCACTTAAAGTTAGGCCACGGACACGAGTTCCAAGGGACTTCTCAGCATCCAAGAAAGGGGATAGATGACAGGAAGTATTGAGTGTTTCATTAGCATATTCAAAAACCAGTAATAACTCGGCCGTAAAGACATCTTATAACTTAAAAAAAAATTAATTTAAAATATTTTTTTTTCATTTATGTTAATTGAAAAAATTAAAATAAATATAATCTCTACTATTTTTTCAAAAAATTTTAATAAAATTTTCTTTGAAAGGAACCCAAGAAAATCTTAATCTATCGATAATGACATCAATTGTATTATTGCTTAACACAAACTATTCAATCTCCCAACACAAATCATTGTATAATCAATCTCAATAATAAATTACTTAACCTAACTCAAAGACAACATCAAACTTTATTCACTACAAAATCCAAACATTTATATCATAATTACAAAAGTTATATCCATATGTAATAAAGTCCAACCAAAGAACTAAATCTACATAAATAAGAATCTTTTGGTTTGAACATTCCATATTTTGAAACATCGGCTAATAATGAAATTGTAACCTTTACCAATAAAACTAAACCAAGTCATTTCACCCATATACCAAGAGAACTGTAGAGTTTTTTTAGACTTCCATGAGTCTGTGAAATCAAAAATATATAATACATGAAACAGGTTTAATTTAACAATTCAATTTAGTCAATGAATATATAAATTGTATATTTTACATTGTTAACCAAAATTCCCAACATTCACATTACTAGAGCTATGATGGCAGTAAATGCTCATATTGACACAATATTTTAATCATAATCCTATGTATACTTGAACTTGATATACTTGCCAAAGAACTAAAAACATATAGTATCAATTCAAGAGCAACACGTATAATTGGAAGAGATTAAAAGGTTCAGGATATTACCTAGGGGGTTCCAACTTCCTGATAAGATGTGCATCTAAAATTTTCAAATAGTTGGCCAATGAGTGGATTTCTTTGAAACAACGCAAGATTAATATCATAACAATTAGTTTTAGGAAAAAAAATCAACGTCAACCCATTGATCAAATATTAATCCAAGCATCAAAATTTTAAGTGAACAAAAAGATTCATATTCAACTAAAACAATTCAAAATAGAAACCTAAGCTAACAACGAAAAAAAGTGGTGTGTGTGAATTGAGATGAAATTCATGAAATTAAAATTTTGGGAAAATAATAAGGGTAAATGTGTGTGTGCTTTGGTGTGTGCATGTGTATGTGCGAAGTGTGTCTGTGTGTGAGTGCGTGAGACAGAGAGGGTGAGAGAGTCATGAGAGGGTGATGTGTGTGTGTTTGTGTTCGACTGTATGTGTGTTTATGTGTGTCATGAGACAATGAGGCTGATGTGTGTGTGAGTTGTGAGATAGAGAGGGTGAGAGTGGAGAGAAATGGGAGAGATACCTGGTGTGAGACCCGATCATGCATTGCATACATATTAGCATAATTATGTGGACAAATTGTAATTATGTGAAATTACTTATTATATAAAATTTTGCGTATGAAAATAGTATTAAGTTGATTTTGAAATCACTTAAGAATTTGGGGGGAAACAAATAGAAATATTAAAGTTCATGAAATATCTATATCCATGTGTCAAGGTTAAGGTGGTGGGTCATTTTGGAAAAGTCAAGTGCATGTGTGTGTGTGTGCCAAGTGTATGTGTGTGTCTTAAGGTGTAGTAAAGTGTGTGTGTTTAATTCATGAAACAATATATGTGTGTGTGTAATGTAAAGAGCAAAGGTGTGTGTGTTTAATATATAATTTAGTGTGTGTGTGTGTGTGCTTGGTTCTTTACTAGAACCGTGAGTGGGAGTGAACAAGAGAGGAAGACAAAAGAAAAAAAAAAGGAAGAAGAACTTGGGGATTCCATGCCAAACCAAAAATGAGAGAAAACAAGAAGAAGGTGAAGGTAAGAGTGTAGGTATGTGTGATTAAAGTTTAAGCATAAGTTGTGATTAATTTTAGTATGTACGTATTGGTATATATGTTGGTTGTTTTAACATGTTTTAATTAGTATACTGTTTTAAATTTAAATACATGAATTGTTTTACTTTAATTTTAATGGATTGTTTTAATTTAAATTTCATGGGCTGATTTAGTTTCATGTCAAAACAGATTTTGTATGGGTGTAATTAAGTATATTTAGCATAATTAACGAACTGTTAAGAATGAGTATTAAATGGATACTCAACTGAGTGTACGAAAAGTGCAGAAATGACTATTCGAGATATTCGAAAAGCATTTAGTGGACTAGGTTGAAAACAAAAATTTTGAGAAATGAAATGAGTGGTTTAAAGACTCAATTAGGGGCTGTTTTGTATTGATTAAATATGTATGTGAATTTAAGTGTAACGATTTTAAAAGAAAAGAGCGATAGAGGTTGGGAAAGGGTGTCGGTAACGTCGAAACTCTGATTTCTAAATGTTATTGTTACATGTGTGAATTTTAATCTAAATGACTTGAAATTTTGCATGCATCACTTTTAAAAGACTCTTGATGTGATAATGTAAATTTCGAATGCAAATGAATATAATATCCGATGCGGAATGTATAGAATGCGGGAAGCGCGAATTTTAGGATTCGGGGTCGAAATGTGTGGAAATGGGCCCCTGGTCATTGTGTTTGACCTACTAAATCCTAATTGTGATTAATGTGAGTAATTTTAAAAATTTGGGATGGAGAATGTAATCCTTAGAATAAAAGGGCTAGTGTGTGAATGGATAGTACGAAAATCGAAGTTACTGGGACACTTCGGTTTGAATCATCTTGCATGCATTAGTACATGATTAATTATTCAATATGATAAACATATTGATATTGTAATCACAAATATGTTAGGTGGAACAAGTAGGACAGTTGGTATAGAGACAGATACAGAAACATCAAAGGGAACCACCGGCAGGTTCGAAGGCTCGTAGCTCTGTACACTTGAGGTGGGTATATACCTTTATATGTTTTGAAAATGCTATTATAAGATGATGTTATATGATAGAATTTAATAGTTTTTCTCCAGGATTATGTGTTATGTGCTTATGTGATTGGATAATGTTTTGTATTGTGTATTGTGTATTGTGGAATGTGGCGCACTGTTTGAGACAGGAGCATCGATGCCTAATCATTGGGCGTGCAGTAGTGTGCTAGCACTGTGGTGTTCCTGGGAGGTTCGAGAGACACGGATCCATGTGGGATCAATTACCCGATGAGGGGTAGTATGGATGTGTTGTGGCTTGTGAATGCTTTAGAATTGGATTGATATTATTGTTTGATACATATATTTACGTAGTATTTACCTACTTCTGTGTATAACTATCATTTTTATTTCATATAAGGCATGTACACTCACTGAGCGCGTGGTTTAGCTCATACCCCTATAGCTTCTCCTTTTCAGGTACAAGAGATGGAGACACAGATTAGTCAACTGTTAAAAAGGGTTGAGTTTTGTAAAATGTTAGTATGATATTCTGTTCTTTATGTATTTATTTTCAAATGAGTCAATGATACTGGTTGGGGGACTGTATAATTATTAGTTGTGGTGTATATTATATTAATGAGAGATTATTATAGCAGGTTAATAGTATATATATTTGTAAACAGACTCAACATACATACTTTGTAATGTATGCTATGTGGGTGTGGAATTTTGTATCTGTCTATAACCTCGAAAACAAACAATTGGTACATGTATTATATATGGTACAGGTTATGAGACAGGTTTTCCATCATGCTTATTAACTAAGGTGATAAGTGGTATTGTTGCACCTGTGAGATTAATTAGTGTTTATTTAATTTAGATTATATATATGTAAACAGATGTATCAAAAACTAGTCATATCTTATCCTTGGAAGACTAGGATGGGACGTGACACCTGGGCAATGACAAAGGAGTCATGGCAGAGAGAGGGAGACATGGCAGAGGAGTGATCTGCTGCTTGTGTTTGCTCGAGTGTGTGTGTATGTGAGAGAAAGAGAGAATATGACATTCCCAGTTCACACTTTTAGGGTTTACCCTTTCTGGTATGTGGCATTAAATCAAATGTCTTAGATTTAACTCTCGTTAATGGCCGAGCGAGAGGTGAGAGAGAAAGAGGGAGACAAAGAGAGAGAAGGATAAAGTACTCTATCTTATTATTATAGATATGTTAGTCAAACTTCCAATGTGTTTGAAACGTACAACTTCCTTATTTTTCTTTCTACTTTTGCAGGGGTCACATGAATTGCATATACATTTTTTCAACAAATATCACCGCAACAAAGCATTTAACATTGCATTGCATATGAGAACAAAGAAGACCAAGGATTTTGCATTGCATATGAGAACTTATCCTTGACTAACCTTCCGGAAGTGTTTCCTACTTTGAACCGTTATTGCCCATCATCTCCTATTACAATCTTACAACAAAAAATTTGCAAGGTAGTTCAATAAAAGAAGTCAAATTGATGGGATATGAGAGAGAAATGGTTATAGTTTCAAAGCATAATAACTACATTAGTAAAGCATATACCAATCCATACAAAATGGAAAATGAAACCAAATTTATTAAACCAAATCCAAGCAAACCACTATCATTCAACCACCCACTTCTATCAAAATAACCGTAACATGTAACATTCAACTAATGCACGTGCCTATAAATGGTGTAATACAAACAAAATCCCCAAAAAGTTATGTTTGTATAGGGACAAAATACAAACACAACTTGGAAGCAACACAATATAAAAATTCTAAAGCATTGACTAAATATTAAGAGATCTTCATTTATGTATAGGCAACACCCATTGTTTTCATAGACAAAGTGCAAACACATCATTGACACCATTTAAATTTTTAACATAAAACCCAAAACTGAAATTTCATGTTCAAGCTCAAAGATAGACCCATAATTGAAATTAACTAAAGGCAAAGAAAGTACCCACTTCTTAGCTATCTAAGCCCCAAACTTGATAGCAGGCTACAAATTTATGGTTTCTATCTAAGATACTCAATGACATCATTGAGACAAATACACAACTAATCAAATTATTTCAAATCTCGTGGATAGAGCTCTTACCTTCAGCATTCAGAAGCAAGGAATTTGTTAGCCATTAGTTTTACTGCCATTTACCTACAACAAAATCCACCAAGGAAAAAAGTCCTATGGAGCATAATAACAAATAGTTGGTGGGCAACAACAACAGATGACTAAATTACACAATTCAACAAAGCACAATAATCAAAAAAATACAAATTAATCACCCCAAACAAATTAATCATCCCAAATGATTAAAAACTTGAAATAAAATTATATCTGACTAAAAATAATCGAACACACAACATGTGGTTCGATTATGTGTGTGTGTGGTGCTGTGAGTGTGTGCAGGTGTGTGTGCGTTGTGTGTTCAATTGTGTATGTATGTGTGTGTGCGCTGTGTGTTTGATTGTGTGTATGTATGTGAAGAGAGAGATGAAGGGTACCTGACGGAGGAGCGAGAGATAGAGAGAAGGGAGAGAGTGATGTGTGTGTGTGTGTATGAAAGTCGTGAGATAGAGAGGGATACATGGGCTTGGGCGTCTTCCATGGTAGAGGAGCAAGCAAGTATGTAGAGAGAGAGGGGGGATTTGAGTTGGGTGGCGTGAGTGTGTAGGCATAATGGGCGGGATTTGGGTTTTTGATTGGACGGATTGTAAGTCATTGGATTTAATTAGGTGAGTTTAGATGAGATTTGAACCATATATCTAAATTTCAATCAAATTCTAACCGTTCTTCTGCTTTTCTAAATTAGGAGAGGTAATTTCAATATGGGAAATTTGAATTTGTCTCTATCTTATTAGTATAGATTAATGTGGATGTCTCTCAATTAATAAAGACCATTTATCAAGTTGTTTTTTTATTTTTATATTTATTTTTTTTAATGTGGTAATCGATTACCTCCTAAAAAAATATTAATTAAAAAATTATATATTTTGTCATATAATAGTACAATAAGATACAACATAATTAAGTCATATTAGTATAATTCAAAATTTATACCACAATATTAGTTAGATTTACAACAACTAAAATCATATTTACAAGATCTATGGATAACGGTACTACAATTATGGTAAAATTTCCAATACTTTGGATAAAGTTATCACCTTTGAAAGTCACATTACAAAGTTTGTGGGTTAATTTACAATAGAAATGTGTCAAAACTACAACAATTAATGTGAACAAATTTATAACAACTTTGGTAAAATTACAATAATTAAGGGTACATTTACTATAGTTTAGAATTATGTTAAAACAATAGTGGCCAAAGTTATAAGAGTGCAGGGCAAACTTGTTACTGCATTGATTAATTTAAAGGTAAATGTACATTAATTGTAGTATTCTTACCCTAAATAGTGGTAAATTTCCGCTAAATATTAAAAACATCATTCAAAATCATCGTATTATTACCATAAAAGTTGTAATATTGTGTGTTAACATTACCCCAAACAATAGTAAAATTACTCGAATAGTGGTAAATTCATCTTAAATTATGGTAAATTCACCCAAATCGTTGTCATAGCACCATAAACGAGGGTATTTTTGATTCAATTAATAATCAATTTATATCAAATCAACGTTCATATTCATTAAATTAATATTTAAATAATCTAATTAACATCAAATTAACTTTGAATTAATCCAACAAACATTAAATTTCATCAAATTAATATTTAATTTCATCAAATTAACATCAAATTTATCCAATTACTATTCAATTTTTCAAATTAACATACTAAATCTTCCAATAAACATTCATTTCATCAAATCAACACTAAAATACCATACAATTTAATCTAATTAACATTTAATTAATATTAAATTCATCCAGTTAATATTTTCATTTCATTCGATTAACATTCAAGTATCGCACTAACAATAAATTAATAGTCAATTCATCAAATTAACACAGATTTATTATTCAATTCATCAAATTAGAATTCAAATTCACCAGGTGAATATTAAATTTATTAAATTAAAAATTAATTTAATTCAATTAATATTCAATTCGTCAAATTTACTTTCAATTCATCCAATTTATATTCAAACTCCTTTAATTAACAATCAATTCATCAAATTAACATTCAAACTCACCCAATAAATATTCAATCACTAATGTTATTGAGACATATTTAACCTACTAATGGATCTTTGGTCCAATATTAGTCCTTACAATGTAAAAACTTTGTCTTCTTGAGGTCAATGGTTTAAGCCCCCTTCCCATCCCCCTCCCATTCCCCCTCCCAAAAAAAAGTTGCACGGATGTTCACTTTTAAATTTATGTGATGGAAGTGTATATATGCACTGGGTATATAACATTAATTACCAATGATCCATAATAATTAATTAAGACATATTTAATCCACAGTCATTAATAGTCAATTTTATTTAATTAACGTTAAATTTATAAAATTAACATTCATATAGTCATGCCCCATCCCGGTCTCCCAAGGATGAGATGTGACTAGATTTTTAATACACTTGTTTACAATTATTATAAGCTGGATTAATCAAACATGATATAATCTTACAGGTGCAACAACACCACTCATCACCGTAGTTATTAAGCATGATGGTAAAACCTATCTTATAACATGTATCATATATAAACACCTGTCCTAATCATTTGTTTTCCAGGTTATAAACATATACAAAATCTCACACCCACATAACATTAATCACAAAGTATGCTTGATGAGTCTATTTACAAATATATACTATTAACCTGCCATAATAATCTCTCACAAATATAATACACAACTCAGAAATTAGTCATACTGACGCTCAACCTGAGTGATATCACACTATCGTTGCACAAGACTCAATCAACTGGACAGTGGAACGGTCTGTATCCTCCTTTATAGTACCTGGAAAAAAAAAGTCGTAGGGGTGTGAGCTAAATTACGCGCTCAATGAGTATACATGCTGTATATGAAATGGAAATTTTAGTAATACACTGAAGTAGGTAGATACTACTTAGATACACGAATCAAACAACAACATCAATCCAATTCCAAAGAATTCACAAGCTACATCACATCCATACTACCCCTCATCGGGTAATCGATCCCACATGGATCCGTGTCTCTCAAACTTTCAGGGAACACCACAGTGCTAGCACATCACTGCACGCCCAGTGACCAGGCATCGACGCTCCTATCTCAAACAGTGCATCACATTTCATAATACACAATACACAGTACAAAGTATCATCCAATCACATAAGCACGTAGTACATAATCTTGAAGAATTGCTATGAAATTCTATTACTGACTATCATCTTATAATATCATTTCCAAAACATATAAAGATATACACCCACCTCAGATGTACAAATTTATGGCTCTTCGATCCTATTGGTGGATCCTTTCGGTGTCACCGTATTTGTTCCAATATTGAATGTCTCCCTCGTTCCACTTACCACAATTGTAATTACAATATCAATATGTTTATTACATATAATAGTTAATCATGCACTAATGCATGCAAATGATGCACCTCAAAGTGCTTCGGTAATCTCGGTTATCGTACTATCTACTCACACATGTGCACTTTTGTTCTAGAGATCACATTGTAACGCCCCAAATACCCCCTCGGACGGCATTACATTCTAAAACCTTTCACAATCATGAGAGCACTAAATAAATCCATAAATAAGAAATTTTTATCCATCAACCATTGATATTTTAACAAAATTCGGGCAGAGTCTCCTTTGTACGGGGAGCTCTACCACAAAATCCAACCTGTGCAATTCTACTATAATGACCACACCGGGTCCAATTAACTACTATATAATCAATCCATCAAATTTACATGTTAACCCAAAAAAATATGCCCACAATGGCATGTACATTCCCAAAGAATTAAACTATGATAAGCAGCGGAATTTCAAAAGATAACTAGACTTTACAATCTTTCAAAAAAACATAGCCTAGTCTAGAACAAAATAGAAGGGCCGCTCTAGGCGTCCACCTCGGGATCTACGCTCCCGTCGATCGGAGTCTCCCAAAGAACGGGCTCCTCGACTCCTGGCTCCTCCTCAAGGATATAGTCTGAAAAATGTTAACAGTAGGGGATGAGCACTAGGCTCTGTAGCTAAATCTTCCCAACTCCAACAAGGTTTATAAAATACAAAACGGGTCGGTCACATTTCATAAATAACATATATGAATTTGAAGTAAAACGGGACATTTTAAATAGATCTCAAGTTTAAGCCATACAGTAGTTAAGGAGAGAAATAAATTAAGTTTAACCATAGCAAACCATTTCCAACATTAAGTCAATTAGGAGGGGCTCCCTCCGATGCATCGTCCCATACCAATGCACCGGCCAAGCCATTCCAGCCAATCATCACATTTATGTTGGTTCATCCCCGTACCATGTATGTTGATTGTTTCTCATGAATCTACCCAACGATTATACCTAGTCCACCCATTTATAATCACAATCACAAGTGCTTAGGGAAGGGGCGTCTACCATCCCAATGGCAGTGACGAGTCCCTCCCCAGGAATGGTATACCAACCCTAGTTCGAACTCCAGGCGTACGATAGTGGTCGCATTACCAAATGACAACTCACTACAAGTGCAAGAAACCATCTCCCCCCCCACTGGGTTCAACTGACATTTACACTCTACGGCATATCTCGTAGGTAATCCAAGTCCCTCCCAACCACCATACAATGAGTAAACCAACATATTCTCAATCAATTCACATTTTACCAATTAATCGCAAAATACCCAAATTTCACAAGTAAAGCGTCATAGCAAGATGGAATTAAAATGAGCAAAAGATCAATATAAAGATCATTTTCGTTGAACAATATCGAACACTAAATTTATAAAGTGAGAACCAAGGCAATATATGGAGAAAACTCAATTTTTCTTAAAACCAAGTTTGGAAGATGAAAAAGAGAAATTTAATGGTTACCAAACCATCCCATTATTCAAACATAGCATTTATTATAAGGAGAATTAAGAATCATACAAATCATATCAAATAAATATGGATGGGAGTGGAAAACATATGTATATACATAAACCCTAGCCTCAATGTAAGAAATTAGGAAGAAATCCCCTACCTCTTGGTTGTAGCTTCAATCTAAGACCCAAGATTCAAAATCTTTCTATTCTCCTTCCTTTTCCTCTTAATTTCGTCCTCCTAGGGTTTCTAGAGATTTGGGTGTGAGTGGTTGAGGAATAGAAGCAAAAGAAATGGGTGGAGAAGAGAAAACTTGAGAAATTCGGTTTTGATCTTTATGAGGTGGGAATCTCTCTTGACCTTGGTGTTTTTCTCTCCCTTTTCTCTTCTCTTAGGGCTCTAAGGTATTTAGAGTGGAAGGGAAATGAAGAATGGGAGAAATAGGGCTTGGAATGGGTGTTTTAAAACCCAAAAATCCCGACTTTTACTGTTCATCGTCTGTTTTGGGGGTTTTCCAGACTTACTGTTTTCGTTATTTTTGATCATGATAAACTTTGAATCTGAAAAAGTGTAAAACATGAAAGTTGTAGATCTAGATGTCCTCTGCATTGTGTCAAAATTTCAGCTCAATCGGACCATTGTAGCAAGAGTTATGACGATTCTACGACAACTGGTCCGGAGTAGGCAATGTACCCGGAGCAGCGCCCCAGCGCCCATTTGGGCGCCCCTTTTCACTTCCAATCCTTCCAACTTTAATCCTAACTTATCCTACATACTTTTCTACATCGACCTAATTAGTTCAAGTTCTTTTATGATTTATTTTGTACATTTTCATACCGAAACTAATCTTTTAACTACTCTTTCCTTGAGTTATACTATTTTATCATTTCAAATGAAATAATTACTGAACACCTATGTCTTTTATTATTTTTTTTTTTTATTTTTTTTTTTTTTTTAAACGCATGTGGGGTATTACAATCCACCCCCCTTAAAGAAAGTTTCGTCCTCGAAACTTACCTCCAGTAACGAACAGAAATGGATACTTCTCCCGCATTTCCAGCTCCGGTTCCCAAGTAGCTTCTTCCACTCCATGATGTTGCCACAAGACTTTCACCAATTTGATTACTTTGTTGCGAAGCACTTTCGCCTTGGCGTCAAGAATCTTCACCGGTTGTTCTTCATAGGTTGCTCCGTCTTGAATCTCAATGTCTTCCAAGTCTACGACCGGCGTTGCATCCGATTGACACTTTCTCAACATGGACAAGTGAAATACGTCGTGTACTCCAGACAACTGAATTGGTAACCGCAACTGATATGCCGCTTTGCCCACAACTTTGATCACTTCAAAGGGTCCGGTATATCTTGGTGCTAATTTCCCTTTCTTGCCAAATCGAAATACTCCCTTCTTGGGGGACACCTTAAGGAATACATAGTCCCCCTCTTGGAATTCTAATGGTCTTCGTCTTCGATCCGCATAGCTTTTCTGTCTACTCTGTGCCGTGCGTAGTCTTTCCCGGATGAGCTGAATTTTCTCTGTAGTCTCCCGAACAATCTCTGGCCCAAACAAGCTACTCTCGCCCGCTTCTAACCAACACGTCGGGGATCTACACGGTCTTCCATACAATGCTTCATACGGTGCCATCCCAATGCTTGCCTGATAGCTGTTGTTATACGCGAACTCCACCAACGGCAAATGGTCACTCCAACTCCCCTTGAAGTCCAACGCACATGCACGTAGCATATCTTCCACAATCTGTATCACCCTCTCAGATTGGCCATCTGTTTGGGGATGGAACGCGGTACTGAAATGTAACTCTGTCCCCATGGCTTGTTGTAGACTTTGCCAAAATCGCGCCACAAACCGAGAGTCACGATCCGACACAATAGAAAGCGGAACTCCATGTAACCGCACTATCTCACGGATATATAACTGGCTCAAGGTCTCGAATGTATCCGTGGTCTTCATACTCAAAAAGTGAGCAGACTTGGTGAGTCTATCCACAATGACCCACACTGCATTATGCCCGCGCGACGTCCGTGGTAAACCCGACACGAAGTCCATAGTAATGTGATCCCATTTCCACTTGGGAATAGGCAAGGACTGTAGGACTCCTCCTGGCCTTTGATGCTCAATCTTCACCTGCTGACACACCGCACATTTTGCCACATATTTGGCCACATCTCGCTTCATTCCCCTCCACCAGTATTGACGCTTCATGTCCCTATACATCTTTGTGCTACCGGGGTGGATAGCAAACTTGGAGCGATGGCACTCTCCAAGTATCTCCTCCTTTAAGGACGAATCATCGGGAACACATAGCTTCTCCCCATATCTCAACTCTCCATTCTTCCAAGACCATCCTTTAATAGCTTCTCCATTCCCCAATCGGACTCTAATCAAATCGAGTTCCGAATCTAGGCATTGCAACTCTACCACCCGTCGTCGAAGCGTCGGTTGAGCTACAAGGTTGAATAAATATGGTTGGTACTCCGGTCCATCCACCCATAGATCGTACTCCTCCAAAGTATCAATCATTTTCCACCTATTTATCGCGAGAGAATTGATTTCACCCCGAGACTTCCTGCTAAGAGCGTCTGCAACTACATTGGCCTTCCCCGGATGGTAGTTAAGTGTGAAATCATAATCTTCTAAATACTCAATCCACCTTCTTTGCCGTATGTTCAAGTCTTTTTGGGTGAATATGTACTTGAGGCTTTTATGGTCCGAGAACACTTGAAATTTCTCGCCATACAAGTAACACCTCCACAACTTAAGAGCAAAGACCACCGCGGCAAGCTCCAAGTCGTGAGTGGGATAGTTCTGCTCATGAATCTTGAGTTGCCTCGAGCCATAGGCAACTACCTTCCCTCCTTGCATTAGAACACATCCCAAGCCTCGTAGTGAAGCATCAGTGTATACCTCGTAGCCCTCCCCACTGCTCGGAATAATGAGGATAGGTGCTGTCGTCAATTTCTCCTTCAAGGTGCGAAAAGCTAGTTCACACGCTGGAGTCCACAAGAATTTCTCCCCCTTCTTTGTAAGGCGAGTCATCGGCATCGCTAGCTTGGAGAACCCTTCCACAAACCTTCGATAATAACCGGCTAACCCCAAGAAACTCCGTACTTCCATTACATTCTTCGGTGGTTCCCATTTCATCACAACCTCAATCTTGGCGGGATCAACCGCTACTCCGCGCTCGGACACAACATGGCCAAGGAATTTCACTTCCTTCATCCAAAACTCACACTTGCTCATCTTCGCGTATAGCTTATGTTCTCTCAATGTTTGTAGCACAATAGAGAGATGACGAGCATGTTCCTCCTGAGTCTGTGAGTAGATCAATATGTCATCAATGAACACAATGACAAATTGATCGAGGTAAGGCCGGAAGATTCTGTGCATCAAATCCATGAATGCTGCGGGGGCGTTAGTCAATCCGAACGGCATCACCGTATATTCGAAATGACCATAACGGGTACGGAAAGCAGTCTTAGGAATATCCTCCTCCTTAATTCGCAGCTGATGATATCCCGTGCGAAGATCAATCTTGGAGTAATACTTCGAACCCTTCAACTGATCAAATAAGTCATCAATTCTCGGCAACGGATACTTATTCTTCACGGTAACCCGATTCAACCTCCGATAATCCGTGCACAACCATAGGGTCTCATCCGTTTTCTTCACAAAGAGGACTGGGGCTCCCCAAGGTGAAGTGCTTAGACGGATAAACCCAATCGCTAACAAGTGATCCAATTGCTTCCTTAGCTCCTTCAACTCCAAAGGTGCCATCCGGTAGGGAGCAATGGACATAGGTTCGGTTCCAGGATAGAGTTCGATCTTGAACTCAATTTCCCTATGTGACGGTAATCCAGGTAATTCCTCGGGAAAAACATCCGAAAACTCCGATACAATTTGCACTACATCCGTATGAATTTTATCCCGGTTTTCTCCCATTAAGCTAGCTAAGAAACTCAAATGACTTCCCGCTTTCGCTTTTAAGAATCTACTACCCGTCGTAGGGAATGGATGAGAAGAATCTCGGTTATTAATAAAACTGAAAACGACTCCTCCCGGTAACTGAAATGTAATCCGTTTGCGGAAACAATCCATTACCGCCCGGAAAGCGGACAACAAGTCCATTCCGAAAATCACATCATACCCCTTCATTTCTAAAGCAATCAAGTCCACAATTAATTCGTGCTCCCCAATACGAAGCACACAACCCTTGCAAACTCGGCTAGTACCCAACTGTCCTCCCGTAGGCAAGTCAACCGTCAAGGCATGCTCTAACTTCTCGAAACCCAATCCCAAATTCATAGCATATGCAGTACGTATAAAAGAATGAGTAGCACCGGGATCGAATAAGATTCGGGCCCAAGAATTATAGAGGAGAATTATACCATCAACAACTGCGTTGGAGGCATCCTCCTCCGGTTGGGTCAAGGCAAAGACTCTCCCCTGAGTGGCGCCACCTGGGGCTGGAGCTCCTACAGGCCTCTGCTGCTGTAGTGGCTTATTTGCAGCCACTTGTCTTGTCACCTGGTTGTCTCTCGGTGGGAGAGATGGGCAATTGTGTCTGAAGTGCCCCACTCCTCCACATGCGAAGCACTGACGGGGGTCGGTGGCTGTCCTCCCCGATACGCCTCCTGCTCCTCGACCCATCTGGGGTCTCTGTCCCCCTGCCTGATCCGAGCGACGGTAGGGTGCCGCCCTCTGTGCTCCACTGCTACTAGCACCCGTCCGGATCGGACCTCCCCTCATAAGGCCCTGTCGTCGCTGAGTATCCTCCATGTCCTTCTCTACAAGTGCAGCTCTGTCCACCAAATCCCCGTAGTCCCGGATCCTGAGAGCCACCAGCTTTTCCCTAATGGCAGGCCTCAATCCCTGCTCAAAGCGTTTGGCCCTGTTGGCCTCCGTAGATATGAACTCCGTAGCATAGCGGGATAGCTCATCAAACTTCCTCTCGTATTCAGCTAAAGTCAGGCTGCCCTGTCGTAGAATAAGAAAATCGGTCTTCATTCGATCTCGGACCGATTCCGGGAAGTACTTGTCTTGGAAGACTTGATCAAACTCCGCCCAAGTGAGAGCATCCGTGTTCATTTTCCTTTTCACCGAGTCCCACCAATGGTCGGCTTCCCCCTCCAACAAATAGATAGCCAAGCCAACCCGCAAGTCCTCGGCCACTCCCATTCCGTCCAACATCTTCTTCACACGGCGGATCCATTTATCCGCATCCAAGGGATTGGAGCTCCCTTGGAAAGTAGGTGGGTGTTGCCTCAGAAACTCTCGGAGAGCTACCATTCTCCTAGTCTCCTCTCCGTTGCCCGGTACTTGGGCTAAAGGATGTGCTCCACCATTATGGTTGTGGTGGTTGTTGTTACCATTTTGGTTTTGTACCAAAGTGGTGAGCTCCCTCAAGCATTGGTATATGTCATCCATGGCATCGGGAGGTGGTGGTGGTGGTGGATATGTTTGACCTCCAAGCCCACGGCCACGCCCACGTCCACGTCCACGTACACGTTCACCGTCCATCCTGCACATCAATTCACAATTTAGTTTCATTGATGTACAAGACATACTAAAATGATATGTAGGATGTCTTGATTTAAGCACAAGGCATATACAAAAATTAACTCAACCATTTCCTGCACCCTAAACCTGCATCTCTAGTGGTAGTCCATAACCTACAGCTCCCATGTAAGACCTAAAGCCTAGGCTCTGATACCAAACTTTGTAACGCCCCAAATACCCCCTCGGACGGCATTACATTCTAAAACCTTTCACAATCATGAGAGCACTAAATAAATCCATAAATAAGAAATTTTTATCCATCAACCATTGATATTTTAACAAAATTCGGGCAGAGTCTCCTTTGTACGGGGAGCTCTACCACAAAATCCAACCTGTGCAATTCTACTATAATGACCACACCAGGTCCAATTAACTACTATATAATCAATCCATCAAATTTACATGTTAACCCAAAAAAATATGCCCACAATGGCATGTACATTCCCAAAGAATTAAACTATGATAAGCAGCGGAATTTCAAAAGATAACTAGACTTTACAATCTTTCAAAAAAACATAGCCTAGTCTAGAACAAAATAGAAGGGCCGCTCTAGGCGTCCACCTCGGGATCTACGCTCCCGTCGATCGGAGTCTCCCAAAGAACGGGCTCCTCGACTCCTGGCTCCTCCTCAAGGATATAGTCTGAAAAATGTTAACAGTAGGGGATGAGCACTAGGATCTGTAGCTAAATCTTCCCAACTCCAACAAGGTTTATAAAATACAAAACGGGTCGGTCACATTTCATAAATAACATATATGAATTTGAAGTAAAACGAGACATTTTAAATAGATCTCAAGTTTAAGCCATACAGTAGTTAAGGAGAGAAATAAATTAAGTTTAACCATAGCAAACCATTTCCAACATTAAGTCAATTAGGAGGGGCTCCCTCCGATGCATCGTCCCATACCAATGCACCGGCCAAGCCATTCCAGCCAATCATCACATTTATGTTGGTTCATCCCCGTACCATGTATGTTGATTGTTTCTCATGAATCTACCCAACGATTATACCTAGTCCACCCATTTATAATCACAATCACAAGTGCTTAGGGAAGGGGCGTCTACCATCCCAATGGCAGTGACGAGTCCCTCCCCAGGAATGGTATACCAACCCTAGTTCGAACTCCAGGCGTACGATAGTGGTCGCATTACCAAATGACAACTCACTACAAGTGCAAGAAACCATCTCCCCCCCCACTGGGTTCAACTGACATTTACACTCTACGGCATATCTCGTAGGTAATCCAAGTCCCTCCCAACCACCATACAATGAGTAAACCAACATATTCTCAATCAATTCACATTTTACCAATTAATCGCAAAATACCCAAATTTCACAAGTAAAGCGTCATAGCAAGATGGAATTAAAATGAGCAAAAGATCAATATAAAGATCATTTTCGTTGAACAATATCGAACACTAAATTTATAAAGTGAGAACCAAGGCAATATATGGAGAAAACTCAATTTTTCTTAAAACCAAGTTTGGAAGATGAAAAAGAGAAATTTAATGGTTACCAAACCATCCCATTATTCAAACATAGCATTTATTATAAGGAGAATTAAGAATCATACAAATCATATCAAATAAATATGGATGGGAGTGGAAAACATATGTATATACATAAACCCTAGCCTCAATGTAAGAAATTAGGAAGAAATCCCCTACCTCTTGGTTGTAGCTTCAATCTAAGACCCAAGATTCAAAATCTTCCTATTCTCCTTCCTTTTCCTCTTAATTTCGTCCTCCTAGGGTTTCTAGAGATTTGGGTGTGAGTGGTTGAGGAATAGAAGCAAAAGAAATGGGTGGAGAAGAGAAAACTTGAGAAATTCGGTTTTGATCTTTATGAGGTGGGAATCTCTCTTGACCTTGGTGTTTTTCTCTCCCTTTTCTCTTCTCTTAGGGCTCTAAGGTATTTAGAGTGGAAGGGAAATGAAGAATGGGAGAAATAGGGCTTGGAATGGGTGTTTTAAAACCCAAAAATCCCGACTTTTACTGTTCATCGTCTGTTTTGGGGGTTTTCCAGACTTACTGTTTTCCTTATTTTTGATCATGATAAACTTTGAATCTGAAAAAGTGTAAAACATGAAAGTTGTAGATCTAGATGTCTTCTGCATTGTGTCAAAATTTCAGCTCAATCGGACCATTGTAGCAAGAGTTATGACGATTCTACGACAACTGGTCCGGAGTAGGCAATGTACCCGGAGCAGCGCCCCAGCGCCCATTTGGGCGCCCCTTTTCACTTCCAATCCTTCCAACTTTAATCCTAACTTATCCTACATACTTTTCTACATCGACCTAATTAGTTCAAGTTCTTTTATGATTTATTTTGTACATTTTCATACCGAAACTAATCTTTTAACTACTCTTTCCTTGAGTTATACTATTTTATCATTTCAAATGAAATAATTACTGAACACCTATGTCTTTTATTTATTTTTTATTTTTTATTTTATTTTATTATTTTTTTTAAACGCATGTGGGGTATTACACACATTTTCTCTCCAAATTTCTAAAATCACACACATTAATCACAATTAGGATTAAGTAGGTCAAACACATTGATCGGGCTCCATTTTCACACATTTCGATCCCAAATCCCAAAAATTGCACTTCCAGCATTTCATACATTTTGCACCATTTATTATACTCATTTTCATTCGAAACTAACATTATCACATCAAGCATCAATTAAAAATGTTGTATGCAAAATTTCAAGTCATTTGGATTAAAATTCACACATGTGATCATAACATTTAAAAATCAGGGTTTCGGCGTCACCAGCACCCAATTTCCCACTTCTATCGCACTTTTATTTTAAAATAATTATACCTAAACTCACACATTCACTAAATTATGAAAATCAGCCCCCTAATTACATTTTTAAATAACTCATTTCACTCTCATAATTTCGGTTCCAACCTAGCCTTCAAAAACATACCAAACATCTAAAATAGCCATATTCCATATTTTTCTCATCTTTATTTTAATACCCATTCGGAACCTATTTTTTAACAGCCCGTTAATTATGCTAAATATATTTAATTACACCTATACAAAATCTGTTTTGACATTAACTAAATCAACCCATGAGATTTAAATTAAAACAATCCATTAAAATTAAAAGAAGACAGCTCATGTATTTAAATTAAAACATGCTAAAACAGTCTACACATACGCAAATATCACTACAACAAAAATCATTTTTTGTGACAATTTTTTTTCGTTGCTAAATTAAAAAAAATCGTCGCCAATTATTTTTTGTGACGTTTTTTTTTCAATCACATGTTCATTGCAATATCCTCATCGCAGAAAGTATTTTACGACAAAAATTTTTTTTCGTCGCAAAAAAAAATTATTCGTGACAAAAAAAAAACATCGCGAAAAGTAACAAAAACATAGCTAAAATCCATTCCCTGAGCAAAAGAAAGTGAAAAATAATAATTTAATTAACGTTTTGCGACGTAAAAAAATCATCGCCAATAATTTTTTACATAAATAAAAAATATAAAAAATAATAATTTAATTAACTTTTCACGACGTAAACAATATCGTCGCGAATAAATTTTTAAATAAATAAAAAATGTTAATAATAATAATTTAATTCATTTTTCGCGACGTAAACAAATCGTCGCGAATAATTTTTTTCATAAATCAAACTTGTAAAAAATAATAATTTAATTAACTTTTAGCGACGTAAAAAAATCGTCACGAATAATTTTTTCATAAATAAAAAATGTTAAAAATAATAATTTAATTAGCTTTTCGTGACGTAAAATTATCGTCGCAAAAAAGCTTGTTCTTGCAATTTTTTGCGACGATTTTTATTTCGTTGCAAAAAAATTCATTTTTTTTTATTTTACATCAAAAATGATATTCCAATAAAATTTTTCACCTGTACACCAATAATATCTGTGTTCAATAAAAAACTAACACAATTAATACATTACACATCTTTTTTAAAAAAAATAAAATTTTATTTCCAAAAAGAATGAATTACAATAATCAAATTACAAGAAATTCTAAAAATAGAAAAAATGATTTTTGTTCACAACACAGCTCATCTACAGAAGTAGCTAACAAACACAATTTGCAGCTCAGTTCTGCACAATCTGACCCCTGCCATTAGATCAGCAACTCTGATCACTGCATCATCAGACAACCTGTAAAAGACCTAAAGGAAGAGGAACAGATCCACTTGTAGCATAGCTCCTATTATGGCTGTCCTTTATAACTCTCAACTCAACAGCTCAGCAACACATCAAAAACCAGTTGTTCAGCAACCAAAGTAGCCCCTAACCTGGAATCTAGGAATTGCAACAGCACAGCTCAACTCACAAATTAGCTTAGCAAATCTGATCCTACATCCATCCACTTCTTTCTGCTCAACCAGAATACAGCCTGCAAACCAGTGCAGACAGAATACACCAATGCATTCAAATACACCATCTCAGAGAGTATTATCCACCTAGCAAAACTGGCTTTAATCCCTCAAATAGGCAAAGCCAAATAAAGCTACTCAAATAGCTCCTGCTCAAGTACTAGTATTAATCATGAATGATAAAAATCAAAACGTAAAGTTTACTCACATACCAGTGTAAATATTGTGTGACTATGGCTCCTCAATAGATTACGGTTATTCAAATTCAACATTACGGTGCTCTGCCATCATCACCATGGATGCTTGTACTAGCTTTCTTTTTTCTGACAAGTTATGTGCTTGTGCTAAATAAGTTGCTTATTTGTTTAGATGAATCAATTACATTTAGTAATGGAATTAAAATATACATGACCTTTGTTCGACAGTAATAGATATCATTCAAGGCCCTAAAATAATAAGTTATGTCTCTATTTTAAAACCTAATGTTTCATGGATTGCACTGAAAAATACTTGCTTGCCTAACTACACCGAAAAAGATGAAAGGAGCAGGTAGGAGGTTCCAATGGTGAGCTGAACCGAACTGTTGCAGAAGCTGAATAGTCATGTGAACAGTGATTGTTCCAACTGCTACAACCAATTAAAAGGCTGAGGGAGTTACACCTAAAAAAAGCCTATCTGATACAACAGTTGATCCTAACAAAGTTAAACAGTTAACACAACCAGTTTGTCCTTGTTTATTCATGTTATGTGTATCTATCAAACAATTTTTTACCTGTTAGGGAGACCTTCCATAGGTCTCAAGTTGATTTTCTGATTTGGGATAGGCTGCAAAATGATAAAATAAACAAATGGAAACTCAGCACAAAAAAATTTAACAAAAAATCACCATATCTCATCTTACTGGATGATTTAAAAAAGCTCTCTATAATTAGTAACAAATGTACTGAAACCTAGAAACACACTGACACTTAGCAAAAGTACTCATTCCCACATACCATAGCTCATAAACTCAGTCAATTAAGAAGCTTACTTCAAATCAATTTACAGATATAAAGATCAAAGATTCTTTTTGTACATTTGGGGGGTGTGTGTGTTTTTTTTTTTTGGGGGGGGGGAGTGGGACACAGAGAGAGAGAAAGAGAAAGGAATAATACTGATCCACATACTCATCGCTAGTTATGCACGCACTTATTTAGGGGGCTACTGAAGCAATCTCAACGTGTAATTTCATATTATAAACTAAAAAACATGTAATTGCAGATGTTAAGGTGCACAGGAAGGTTATTAACAACTAACTCTGCCACAAAAAAAATATGACAAACGCCTCAATCTCCATTTTGAGGCAGAACTTTCAATTTCCATTCACCAACCAAATTGCTAACATAAGCAAAAGTTGAAAAACATAAGGTATTGGTTATGAGTGTGTGTCTTGTCTACATGCTAGCAACAACCATGACTCTAGCTTTATAAATTACACATGATAATACAGGTTTAGATTCACCCAATCAAAAGGCGTCACAAAAGACAACATCCAGAAAATGCAAACAGAGTACACACTCAAACAAAGAAACATAAGCAACCAAAAATTAAAGTTGCTACAGCTTGCCTCAGTTTTTATGCTGCATCCTCCCACTTTCTGCATCAGCATATGGATCAATTGTAATGTTTATGACAACAGTCTTCCGTGCAGAAAAAGCTTTAGAAAGCGCCGATTTGAGTTCATCAGGTGTCCCAACAAGATAACCCCTTCCCCCAAAAGCTTCAATTAGAAGATGATATCCAGCACCAGGGACAAAAGAAGTCAGTGCAGGATCATCCTTGTAAGGTCCTGTAATTTCTTTAGGGTTCCTCCAGTCACCACCATATACACCACTATTGTTAAACACTATAACCACTATTGGCAACTGATATCGAACCAATGTCTATAGAGTTCAAAGAAACACATAGCATATAAGTTTTTTCTGCTCAGAAGGAAATCAAATATGTCAAGATAATGGTGGTAAAAAGAATATAATATAAGAATGAATATACAAAAATATGGGCCAAGAAAGAGTTGGGGTGAAAAAAGTGCAGCTTCCATTTAGTTTAACAGAAATTTCATGTTTGTGCAGCAATTGGGATAAATGAATTTTACAGAACACAAGCAACATGGCAAGAGTGTCGCACGAAATATTTAATTCATTAAGAAGAGAAAGGAAAAAAATGTATCACTGCCTAGCAATCAAATATTCTAGAAATCACTTATTTCTAAATTGCTCCATGGATTTCCAGCATTGGGTTAATTAATTCACAAAAGCTTACCCAAAAAAAAGTTGTTTCCCAAGTCAAGAGAAACAAGCGTTTTAAGTCCATATGCATCAATATATGCAAATACTGCCTAGCAATCAAATATTCTAGTAGGACACATGTAAAACTTGCACACGAGACTGTTTAGCCAATAGGGGAAAATGAGCTAAAGCCTACCAAAGAAAGATATTTTAAGTCCATATGCAAACAATATATGCAAATACTCTAATTGAGGCGAAACCTTAGTATGTTTACAACTCAAAAGTGATTCAGCATAATGAGTGGATATGCAGAAAATATCTCCAAAACCACGTTGCAGTAAGTGAGGCTCCTATAGTAAAAGGAAAATTAAGTCAAACAACTATGAGTAGTGATCTATTACCTCACCATAAAGTTGGTTTTTACCAAATTGATTTGTAAATATAAAGTATAGCTGAAACAGAAGTCCAGCTAAAGTAAGAGTCTAGTTATAGAAAGAGTCCAGTTGAAATAGGAAGCTCCAGTTGTAGCAGCAGACTCCAGTTGAGAAAATCCAGCTAAGAGCTGCTGAATTTGAAAAACAAATGAAAAATCATAACTACCGAAGGGGTCCAGCTGATGAAGGAATCAAATTGCAATAGCAGCTGAAAATGCACATAAACAGTCACATGAATAGTGCACTTCAGACCAAAAACTGCTGCATTGTGTTTGCAGGCCAAATAAAGAGAAAACTTCCTGACAGTCCAATTGGAAGAGTCCAGTTGATGATGCAACTGCAATTCCCAAAGACTGCCAAAGACAACTGAGGAAACTGCAGCAATAAATCAGCTGGAAGAGAATCCTGCAGCATAGTTTTCTAAGTGTCAAGACCCAATTAATTGGCCATGATAGTTTTCTCCTCCATAGTAACAATAAAGAAACCAACCTGCTTCTCCCCTGCAATCAACTCTACAAATAATAACAATAGAGCTTCCAAGACCTTGCATGACAGTGTACTATATTATAATAAAACCTTTAGCACTCCACAAGGACAATATGAATGTCATAGTTATGTGTTTTGGATTAAAGAATGCACATCGAGTATTCCAAAGAAGGATTGATGAAATTCAAGATAGAAAAATATATCCAAAGAATTATAAAGATAAAAGAGACAACTATAAAGCTAACAAAGCTTAGCTTACACTTGAAGTTGATTATATCATCATAGAGAGAGATGCTTCGGACACAACTTAGAGTGGACTGTTAAAAGGAAGGGCACCAAAGAATAGTACAAAAAGACTCCATAAGTGCTTATGGAGCATTTAAAAGCTCTGAACTTAACAATTACACGATAGAAAAAGAAATTATCTTCCATTAAAAATTTAGTCCTAAAATTTGAATATTAATTAGACCCCAAAAGTTCCTGATAAGAGAAGTCTGAATGCCAAAGAAGTTTACTGTACCCTTCTTCAAAGTGTACGATGGGCTAACGGATCCGGAGAGTCATCTTCGACAGTATAAACAACTATTCTCAATCTACACCACTGACCACAAATTGTTATGCCAAGAATTCTTCATGAGCCTGGGAGATACTGTCATGAAGTGGTGTGAGAGCCTCACTCTGAATAGCATTTGGTCATGAGGCAAATGATTGAACAATTCACACTTGGTTCATCACTAGTGGCAAAAAGCTAAAAGATGTCGGTGTGCTGCTCACACTCAAGCAAAAGGTGGGCGAGGGCCTTTGGCAGTACGCCACCCGCTATTGGGAAGAGGTGAATGAAGCCGAGGGATGCTCCGAGACTATGGCCATTGCGATGTTCAAACTATTAAGTATTTTACTATGTTTATGAAAATACATTTTGATAAATGTATGTCAAAAAAGAGATTATTCAAATAACAGAACGGTTTTATAATTTTAACTTTAATATTGAATATTGTAGGAACATAAACGCCCTAAGAAGAGAAATGACATTCGTGCATGGTTTTCATGCCCCAGTCCAAAATTGCCAATATAGAGTGAAAAAGAAAGAAAAAATGGCTAACCATCTGTATTTTGTCACCATGTATGGCAATAGATGAAAAACCGTTCTTGTATAACCACTGCTCTAATGCATCTACTCCTTTTTTGTTTCCACAAAAACAAGAGTCAAAGCCTACTCCATCAAGACAATACAGTTCTGATCAATCAGCGAAATTATTAAGATATTCAATGGAAAATGTAGCAAGAAGAAAGACATTTAACAAATATGCAAAACTATGGTGAAACTGCTATTGTGCTCGTTGTACCTTTCCATGGGTTCCAATTGCCCTCTGGGCATTAAGGAGCCTCTTCAAATAATTTCTTTTGTCCATGTCCAAGACAAATTCAACTCTTTGAACATTCAGATCAGTGTTGGATCCAACCTTTCCAACAGTTAGAAATATGTAGTTTGAAAGAAAATCTGATGCAAGCTTCTGCAAGAATAAATTAATGCTGATGTCAGAACATCTAAGAAATTTTCTAAGACAAGGTACGGAAGAGAGGTATGAAACCTATCATCAAACAATATTACTTTATTTATAAAACTAACACCCAACCACACAATTGCATCAAGTGATATAAAAAGCAATCTGCTAAAATTTTGCTCAATGAAAGAAAGTTAATAGATCTTCTATTGCTTACTCTCAAATTTCTTCTCCTAGTTGGGTAAAAAAAACTACCCACACAAGAAAAAACAACACTCACTGGAAATACGTACTTTTATGCAGGTAAAGTTAACTTCATTGTCACCAGACAACTGAACAACATAAATCTGATTTTTGACCAACTAAAAAAAATATTTAGGGATTTAGTTAACAAACTGGTATATCAGTTGGAAATGTTGCACTGAAAAGCATTGTCTGCCTTACACCTGGTGGAGGCATCTCCATCTACTCAACAATTTTTCTTATCTAGCGCTCAAACCCCATATCCAACATTCGATCGGCCTCATCCAAAGCCAAATACTTGACTTTTTGGAGAGAAACTTTGGCTCTCTCTATCATATCCACCAAGCGTCCTGGAGAGGCAACTAGGAAGTCAACACCCTGTTCCAAACAGCGAAGCTGCAAAAGCAGCATTAAGAAAGAACAACATCAGCAAACTCGGGAAAAAGTATAAGCTTAGGAGTTCCATAGATGGAAAAATTTTGGATGGTACACTGCAGTCATGGATTAAGCAACGGGTATAGAATTACTTGATCTAACTGATAATATGTGATAACAGGGGAAAATGACAATAAGTGTTAATCTCAAAGAAAACAAAAGTACAACCAAGATAGAATCTTCCTCTTTAAAGAGAATCATAAGTTGCATCTATTAGCACCATGGTACAACACTAGATATTGAGTTATACAAATCCAACTACATAGGGTTACATGGTATTCTTCATGGAAACAATTAACATCATTCACTTTGAGAGGCAATTGTCAACGTACATAATAAACGTACTCCAGTAATATGCAACTTGTACTTGAATTCATTACAAAAATGCGGGCTCAATAATGATTACTAAGAGAAAAAAGAAAAATGGGAGCTCATAAGTCTTCTGACATTGTGATGTTAACTATAAAAAGCAATATCTTCTTGATCTGGCTATACCACTATCCTCATTGGATAAGAGAAAGAAAGGCTCACCCATCTTAAGACACAGAAGGTGGAGAAGGAATACCAAAAAATAATTGACACACAAACTTCCAGCCCTAATTGATTCAGGAAGACAACCAAATACCTCAAAAAGAATTCCATCTAAGGCCATGGCATTACTGGCCTCCTCAATAGATCTCATCTCCATGAAGACAACCTTCTTCTCATGGTTTATGTAAACATTGACAATAGCATCCCCTGAACATCACCGAAAGAAACACTTATAGCATCTTAAGAAAGAAATTTAGATATGCAAATGAAATAAAATTGGATACTGAAAAATTTCATCATTGTCCAGCCAAACTATCAAGATTAAGGATGACCCTAGTTTGCAAAAAGGATTTTTAACAGAAACTGACTATCATGCTCTGATTTAAACCATTTCTAAAAATAAAGATAAAATGATATTATAATTTAATTAGTAAGCCCAACAACATAGGCTGGTAAAATTTGTCTCTATGTTCCAATCTGGTATGTCTCTATGTTCCAATGTCCCCATAGTTGTTTGTGAGTGTAAAATCTACACCTATAATGCTTCTGGTACAAGTAGTAACTTATCCTTTACCATCAGCAACATCTACACCTATAACGACTGTTGCTATCTGAAGCACTCTGGACCATATACATAACACAAATAACATAATAGTTAACAGTGCACTGTGCAAGTAGTTAACAGTGCAGAACCATATACTAGTAAATTATTAAATAACTGCATCAATAAATAAAGATGAGCAGAAATGGACATGCAGAAAGAATATGTATCATTAAATCCAATCCAATCAAACACTAACTTGCAAAATTCAGTTCAGCGGAACATCATCTTGTCATGATAATCATGAAAAAGAAATTCATATACCTGAGAAAGAGCTTCCTACCTAAGCTCTTCTAACATTCAAGTTAAAAAAATTCACATGAGAACAAAAATTGAACACAAAGAAACATATTAAAAAAGCCCCAAGTTCAATAATGAAATGTAAATAAAAGATTAAAATTCATTATAATTTATTTTAACAATCCATTACACAAGGGGGAAAAGATCAAATGGTATTTCAAATTCTGTGAAACATGTGTTTCTTGATTACCATGCTAATGGTAACTGAGATGCTAGACAGTGAGAAAACCAAAGAATTGCTTTACCTCTTAGACACATCAGAATCCTTGGTGGATTCACCCACGACTCCTTCCAGCTTTTTTATTCGTAGTTTCAACTCTTTTACCAACTCGACATTCTGATGAAGTTGAACAACAATATTTTACATAAAATGTAATTAGACCGAAACCGAAAATTGTAGTCAGCATCAACCTGATCAGATGCCCGCAGTTCGTCAACGGTTTTCTTCAGTTGTTCATAGTCATGCTTTGCTCTATCCAGCACATCTTTGTGTTGATCAATTAACTACACAAATTAGAAGAGAAAAAAAATGCATCGATCACATAAGCAACTCTCGCAACTGGTTCAACATCATAGGTGTCAAGAACATAAATGAACAAATATAACCTTCTATGTTTTCTTATAGTTCTCCTGAACTGTAAATGCCTTTTGTTCGATCTCTTTGAAGGTAGAGAGTAAATTATCCTTCTCCATAACCTGTTTCTATTTGATTGTATTATGACCTATTTGTATTTGAACTTTGGAATGGTTGACTTCTGTGCTGCTTTTATCAATGTCCTGACAAGTGGGCACCATACATAAGTGGAACTGTTATTTGTAGTACCTAGTGTATTTCATATTCATAATACACTCACCAACTGAATCTTGTTAACCTTCAACTTTTGGGCTTTTATCCTTTCCCCACCTACATTTTCTATCATACTCTGAAGCTCTAAAGCTTAAAAATACAGAGATCATAGGCACATTAGGGAATTTTTGCCAAAACAAGAAGACATAATGCGTGCATGCTATAAACAGACATAGTTTTTAGGAGCCACCAACGATATGTAAATTGGTCAAACTGGTCAAGATCACCATATTGTGAGGTCAAACTGTCAATATGCCATAAATAAAGAAATTTAATGCATCAGACTCTCCTCTCCTAAGATAGAACTAATTGATGTGGTTAACGATATAGTCTAGAATGTCACCTCTTTTTGACTGTTTGCTAATTCCATCTCCATGTGGGAAATTGCTTTTTCGGCAACCTAGTAATGTCGCACAGCATAAGCAATTCTTTGGCGTGTATGACTTAATTTTTCAATCATCATAGAAAGCTCATTTTCAGCACTAGCAACGGCCTCTTCAGAAATGCTGGAAGCTCGGATAGATGTCCCCATCTTACCACCACGTGACTTACTTCCCCCATCACTCATAGCACCAGATTTTTTCAAAAAGGGCACCATCAAGTGTTCTTTTTCATTCTATATCTATAGTTACCTACACAAGTCCTTGTGCAAATCAAACCCACTATGTGCAACACAGTGACAATTATAATTTCAAGTGGAAGCAAAAATGACACAAGGGCTAGACTCTGGAAACAACAAGCATAATATGTTGGCAAGGGCTGAGTAAATTTTATTGACTTTACCCACTTGAATTGATTTGTCACCCAAAGCCAAATTCTTTCAGTTAGGTGTTGGAAACTTCGTTTTAACCAGTAGTAACAAATATAAACATAAAATATACAACAACCATGTTAAGCATCACTTTTTATGAAATATCTACCGAAATCATGAAAGTTACAACACCAAGGTTTTTACTGCAAAGTAAATCCACGCAAGCTTGTGATGCAACAGGTGTTTCCACGACAATATAATCAAGTCCAGGGCATGTTGTTGAGATGGCAACATCATATTTTGTTGCAAGGACAAACATAATCAAAGAAGGGAGTGAATTCAAAGTTAGGGTACAAGAAAAATCAGTATTATATGCTATCACGAGAAATAGTGATCACAGAAACTACACATAAACTACGACTTAGGTGGCATGTCTGCATTAGTTGAGGTGCCACCCAAAGCACGTTGCATTTGAAGTTGCATCTGCAAAAGTTGTTGCATCATCCGTTGTTGGGATTCTTCAAACTTCTGTTGCATCATCTGTTGTGCGTCTTCAACCTTCTCTAGCTTTTGTTTCGTTTCATCATGTTCCTGCTGAAGAGAATCAACAATTGCTTAACAGTGGCTTTGAATGACTCACTAGATGATAAAGGCTTCGGGCCATGTCCAAATCCTTTCTTATATCCAGATCTACTGCCAAGGACTGTGCATGCAATTTCATCCTGTGTCAATGGCTCTACACCCTCTTCTAAGTTCTGTGTGGCTAATTTTTTCATTCGCTCCTACAATTTAATATATTTAAACCCAATTAGTGAGTGTATAATACAAAATTTATTTAAAAAAAACATAATTTTCTACTATTTGAAATACTTACATATCTTGACTTTGCCTCAGCAAAAACCCACTCACCCTTCTTGTTCACATGAGAATCGTGAAAAAAATCAGCAATGTGGGGTGGCTCATCAGTCGTAGGGTCCCTCTATTACAGTTAATCAAAATATCATCCACAAATTTATAAATTTCTTATATATTAAAACTTAGGAAGCAAATGTTAAAATATAACATCCTTTCATATAGAGCAGCCTGAAAGGACTTTGAACCCATCGAGTGGTTGTATGGCAATTTGACACGATATTTTGCATTTTTCTTAGATTTTTCCTATATACAAAGAACATAATTAGTACACAATTGGGAATAAAAAATGGATATTAATTTGCATAGCTAATTAAAGTTACCTCAAATTTTGGATCCTTGTAAAGTGTTTCAATTATGTAGTTCTAATCCTCCTGACTCACATCACCATATGGCTTGCTCTTTGGGTCAACACCAGAGTCAACCAAATCTTTGTAGTACATATGCATATGGTATCGGTGGTCCCTGTACCTCACAACAAATTTTTTGTCGATTGACTTCCTAACACCAACTTTTTCATGATAGTCTCAAATGTTAAACTTTGTCTACAACATAATATAAATATACAAATTAATTACAACATGTTGTAACAATATACACAAATAAATATATTGTTGAAACCAAACAAATATATCCACTAACCAACAATCGTGCAATGAGTGGTGCCTTCTCCTCTTCTGTTAGTTGTTTCCATTTGTGGACATTTCTAATAGGGGCAAACGTCCTCGCCAGGAAGCCAATCTCTGTCATCACCTTTGTAGAATTTACACCCACTGAAACACCGACTCCATCAGGAATCAAGACATTAAGGGGGTCGTGAGCTGCACGAAGACGCTCAGCATTTTTCCCTCTAGATGGTCCTCGACCTCGTTTCTTGGTGGTAGAAGCTGCTGCGCAAACATTAATAATAGAGGTTAGCCCACCATAGTAAGAAAAATATGTTTACAAAGTAAAGTATGCATCAAACCTGTATTGCTACTCTCAGTGCCTATAACAGGCTGTGATGTAGGTGCATCAAACGATACTTCAACACGTGCACTCAAGGATGCACCCCTAGTATGTGCCTCAGAGGATGCAACCTTACTAGTTGTTGCGGTGGGTCAGTGACCAGGTCCCATATATATAAAACACCTGACATAAAGAAATATATAAATTATATCGACAATATCTAAGTATACCAATTATATAAGTCATAATTTATTAATTACCATGAAAATATCTTAATAATTCATGTACATATCTGACTCTTCATCAGAATCAAAATGGGAATGCACATCATCATCTTCTTCTGAATCAACATACTCCACTTGTGTCACATCATTGTCATCACATATGAAATCATCAATGTTATTGTCTTCTCTGCTTCCCCATTGGACAATTCGATCTCGAGGAGTGATTTCTAGATCAAGATCAGTCCTATGAAGTTGACCTATTTCGTTATCTTCGACCACTACCGAAGCAACCTCTGTTGATTCATCTTGTTGGAAGGTGTCACTTGGAACATACGATCCATTTTCACTAATTTCTACATCTTCCAACTCAGGAACATCCCATATTCCTCGATGATGTATGTGTTGCACAACTTGTCAATCCCTACCCAATTTTGTATCATTAACATAAAATACTTGTTTCACCTGATTAGGTAGGACAAAAGGGTCATTTTGATACCATTTACTTTTTACATTAATGTTTGTAAAATGAGCATCAGTCTGAACTGTTTTCCACTACCAAGGTTGAACCATTCACATTGGACCAAAAAAATACGATGGCCAAATATGTAACTCATCTCCCACACCTTATTTAAGTATCCGTAGAAGTTAATTGTTTTGTTATTATGTTCTCCTTCTACAACTACCCCACTGTTTTGGCTTTTTCGACGATTGTCACGCTCTTTAGTGTGGAACCGGACACCATTGCATTTTGCCCCAGTGTACAGTTTTATTGTCACATCAGGAACGTTTACTAGTGAACACAATTCATCAGTTGTTTCATGTGACCCTTCGCCTTGTAATTGATTCATCTACACAAATGAATGTGACAATTTTTATGGTTTTACAAACTAATGCAAATAATGCTTATACTCTAAATTTGTATAGCTTACATGTTTTGCAAACCACTTGGAAAATTCTGCTTGGTGGCGACGAGTGATGTCACCATTTCTTTCCAACTCTAATATATTTTTGTGTTCCCTACGTATAAAACCATAAATTTGACATATAACAAATTTTAAACAATTAAAAAGTACAATAAGAATACTAACAAATATGTATATTTAACATACACATACTCTAGATACGGATCCAGTTCGGGACTATTATGTAGGACAAACCAATGAGCCATCTCTCGTTCCTGTTGAGAGACCTCAGTTGCTCGTGTAATTCGCCCAAAAGGACGAACATTTTGGGTGAACACAACTAACTCATGCACATTTTCAACTCGATCAGCATTTCGCTCCTCTCAATTAAAAATTGTTTCGATACCAATAAGATACATCGAGCAAAATGTAAAACATTCTTTGACAATATATGCCTCCGCAATTGAACCTTTTGGACGAGCTCGATTACGAACATATCCTTTTAAAGTTCCGAGATACCTTCAGTAAATCACAAAACATATAAGAAGATAATAACAAAACCAAATGAGAAGCAAGTTACCTAAAATAAGGAGATATTACCTTTGCACTGGGTACATCCACAGATACTGCACTGGTCCAGCAATCTTGGCTTCCCTTGGCAAGTGAACTGCTAAATGAACCATAACATCGAAGAATGTTGGAACAAATATCTTTTTTAACTTACAAAGAATAAGTATTATGTTATCTTGTAATGCATCCAATTCTTTTACCATCAATGTCTTTGCACAGATTTGTTGAAAAAAATTTCCCAACTCAAATATTGTGGTACAAATTTCCTTGTCCAAGTAACCACGAATTCCAAGTGGAATAAGTCATTGCAGAAGAACATGACAATCATGACTTTTCAAGTCTAATATCTTACCATCCTTCGTGCTCACAGACCTCAATATATTTGCTGCATATCCATCTGGATACTTAACTGATTTCAAAAATTCACAGAACTGTTGTTTTTCTTTTGGAGACAAAGTGTACCAGACAACTGGTTTTACATATGTGTCCCCATTCTTTTGGAGGTGCAATTCTTTTCTGATAGTTAGGTCCTCCAAATCCAGACGAGCTTTATCTGTATCCTTATTCTTGCCATCAATACTCAACAACGTGCCAAGCAAATTATCACATATATTCTTCTCTATGTGCATGACATCAAGGTTGTGTCGAATCTTAAGCACATGCCAATCCGGTAACTCAAAAAAAATTCTCTTCTTTGTCCAATTGAGTTCCTCAGATGACCACTTTCTTTTTCGATTGTTTGGATGCTTCCCGAATTGCACATTTGGTAAACACTCCAACTAATCTAAAATCTCTTGCCCCGATAACTCACAAGGTTTTGATTTTTTCTCAATCTTACCATTAAATAAATTACTTCGTCGCCAGCTATGATCTTGCGGCAAGTAACGTCGATGGCCTATATAGCCAATTTTGCTTCTTAATGGCTATGATAATGCATCAAAATTACAAATGGGGCATGCCTTGTAACCTTTTTTACTCCATCCAGATAGGTTACCATAAGCAGGAAAATCATTTATGGTCCACATAATAGCAGCACGCATTTGAAATGTATGTTTGCTACATGCATCAAAAGTTACAACACCTTCCCACAATTCTTTCAACTCATCAATTAACGGGGGCAAGTATATGTCAATCTCCTTCCCAGGTGCCTGTGGTCCTGGAATAAGCAATGACATTATGAAGAATGGATCGCTTATACATTTTCAAGGAGGCAGGTTATAAGGCATCAAGATCACAGGCCACATACTGTAAGAGTTGCTCATGTTGCCAAAAGGGTTAAAACCATCAGTGACCAATCCAAGCCTAACATTACGTGAGTCCCGAGCGAAATCAGGATATTGCTTATCAAACTCTTTCCATTCTTCAGAATCACCAGGATGCCTTGAAAAATTCTCGTCATCCACTCGCTTCTCTTGGTGCCACCTCATATCTATAGTCGTTTTTCTCGACATAAACAATCTCTGTAACCTTGGTTTCAATGGAAAGTATCGCAAGATCTTATAAGGTATCTTCTTACCCTTACCATCATTGAGCTGTTATCTTGACTCTCCACATACTATACATTTATCCAATTTTTCATTCTCCTTCCAAAATAGCATACAATCGTACCTACATGCATGAATGGACTCGTATCCCAATCCCAAAGCACGTAAGAATTTTTTAGCATCATAGATAGACGTTGGAAGACTATAGCTTTCAAGTAAAAGGTCTGTCAATAGCTCTAACATCAATGTTTATGACTTATTACTCCACTTTCTCAATACCTTCAAATGAAGCAACTTAACCAAGAATGACAACAATGTATATTTTTTACAACCAGGATACAAAACATGTTGAGCATCCTTAAGTAATTTTTCAAAATTTTGAACTTCCTCACTATCAACACCCTCACATATATCTCCAACACGAACACCCCCTAAATCATTATCCATGAACATTCCCCTACCAACATCTTCCAACATTTCAGGTATTTCGTCTCGATCATCATCTTCACTGTCGATCATATCATCCTCGACACTATCAGCATCATCATCATCACCACCATCAGAATCAAAGAATTGGGTGACATGCATAGGAACGGGTTCCCCATGGTGTACCCACATCGTGTAAGAGGTCATGATTCCTTTCACGTACAAATAATTTTTCACAGTCTCATCATCATGTCATTCTGCATTCATGCAATTCCTACATGGACATCGAATTTTTCCATCTTGACTCGAACGTTCCATTGCAAAATTGACAAAATATTTGACCCCATCAATTTATTTCGAATCCAACCTATGCCTAATTGTCATCCAACTCTTGTCCATAATTGATAGCCTACAAAATCACATATTTATCAATGTCATGTACCAAGCATCATGCAAACTATGTTGTCGACTCCTTCCTATTTTGGTAGGTGGTCCTATCCCATTCAAGAATGCACATTCTATATCATAGGAAGTATCTCTTACCGCTTCGTACATCTCTAACTAAAATCTAGCAGCATCTTCCCATAGTTCTCCAAGTACACGACATAGACTAGGTGTCATTGCTACACCTGTCTAGTATGTACACAGAGAACAATGGGATCTGCCACACAGAATATCAAAGAGATGTAACAAGTTAAGCGGTGAGATACTAACTATAATATAGACTTGTGCATTCTCAAACTGTCCGAAATTGGACAATTCAAGAAATCTCCATCGGTAAAGAATACTCTTTGTCCGATGTGGATTCTTGAACGGGTACTAAGGTTTCATGCATGCTTGCATAGAATTGAAACCTTAATTTATATGACCAATAATAAAAAAAAAGTATAAATTAAATTCACTAATAAAAATAATCATATATTTTCACTCAAAATAACAAAAATAGTTATGTGTATCTTACATGTACACACTTAACTTAAAGCATAATACCTTGAAACTGGAAGATGATATATGCTAGATAATCAAATCAGTCGCTGCCCATGTCAACGATCTTCAAAGGAAAAATTTATTTCTTCTAGGCATTCCAACGAACACCTTGTATGCACCTATGTTTCATAGATTTTTTTGGCATCATAGCCGTAGAAAATAACTAAAAGTATGCCAAAGACCAACAGAACTGTAGGCCACTGACCAATAGAACTGAATGGCATGACCAACAGAACTGATTGGCATATAGGGACAGAGCTAGGATTCGATCATCGAAGGTGCCAAACTTTATACCAAAAACTCAGACCAACAACGTATAGCAGATTTATATTTCAAAATTCCAATGCATAAAAAAATAGCAGTCAAAATAAGATAATTTTATATGAACAAAAATACTAAGAAAAGAAGAAAACAAACAAAATAAATAGTTTTTTTTAATGCATATCAAATGATTTTTTTTGTCAAAGTTGTGTTCGACATTCTTTTCTATCATATAATTCATTATGATCTACATATGAGGGCTTTTCTGTAAGAGGGTCTATCTCTATAACCTTATTCACTGAACGAAGAATGGGAATTGGGAGTGAGCTAGAATGATAAAATTATTTTGTTAACTTTCCCTTGCATATTTTAAAGAAAGAATTGAAGTGGTTGACAAATTTTACTATAGATAGAATATTGTCATAGAAAGAGTAAGATAATATTTTATCGAGTCTTGGTGGGTGGACCACAAGTGCCGAATCTATATACTTATTAAGTATATACTAGAGACCAATACTCTTGAGATGACAAAACTCTCTTTGTACTGAATATATAGTGGGGGCTTCAAAAAACACAGGGGGGCCATGGCCACCTCAAGCCATTGAATAGCTTTGTGACTCTTTGCAAACTCGAGAGAAAAATCTTCAAGTCCAACCAAACTTTTCACCCTCCCGTGGGGACCAGATTATACCCACTTCTCACCTAGAAGGAAACCTCACAAAGAAAACCAGGCAATGTACATTTGTGTGGCACACTATTCAATTTTGCTAAGATAAGCAAGACAAGTATAGTAACAATAAGGCTTCAAACATTCTTTTAAGCCTTTTGCGGCATAAACTGCCCACTGAATGTTTTCTACGAGATGTTACGAAAACAAGAAATCTAGAATTTTTTAGGATGGACACAATTGTTCATAGTCTTTCATTATGGTTTCTTCCACCGATTTCTTTCGGTTTCCTTCGTGATTTTCGTTAAATTTGATGTGATATCAATTTATAAAAAAAAAAAAAGAGCACAAGGGCATCTTATAACTTGGTATTCAATTCATAATACAAAGATTCAACCAAGGTAAACATGCTGAATCAAAGCACCGGGTTTAGGAACATGTAAATACCCAATCTTAACCCCAACCTTATCATTTTGAGTGAGAGTTTCTGCTAACCCAAACCCAACCCATGTTCAGGGAGAAGCATGATTCAGTCAATCTCTAACCATCCTGTACTTTTGTAAACCAAACTCAATAGTTCTAAGTGAACTATAAATCAATCTATGCAAAACTAATTGGTAATGACTAGAGAAGCGCTTAAGCATATTAATCAACTTTGAGTGGTCATAATCTTCCAATGTGAAATACAAGCTCTCTTTACACCCTCCTTTACACGAGACCCAAGCTTGCACATGAGGCTAACAAACAAACATGCATACTAGTAAATTCAAATGGCTAATAAACTTGGCCCAAGGACCACCCAAGGCTCAGTTCTAACATAGGCCACCCAAGGTTCAGCTCTAATACCAAGTCTGAGCATCTAACCCAAAACTAATTGAAAATGAGTGTAGGGATCCCTTAATCATGTTGACCTACCTTGGGTAGCTCTAAGCATCTAATGTGAGATACAAGCTCTCCTTAAGCATTCAACTTAGGTGTGCAGGAATTCCTATCCCCATAACCCCACAAACCATTTTACAGATGCACAAAAAGATTTAGTAGCTTAGTTTATTTCTTACATACACTCTTATCTTTCTGAAGGATCCCTGTATTGAAGTATATCTAATTAAATAAATTCATTTCGAGGTTAAGAGTTGCTACAGTTTGAGTCACTAGTCATGCTTGGTTACACAAGGTATGATATGGAACCAAACTAGGTGGCACTTGACAATTACATAGTTTTTGCATTTGGTGGGACAAATAAAACACTAAGAAGCTATAATTATGGAGGGACAAATGAAAAACAAAATCTCGAAAAATGGCAGCAAAATGCATGTTATATATAGAAAGAACTAAAATAAGCCAAACCGGCTGTAGTCACCAACAACACATCTTCCTTCAATTGTTTTCAGTCCAACCAAAAATTAGATATAGCAAAGAGAGGGATAGTATGTACTTGCTAGTAGCCTAGTAGTCGTCGATGCTCGATGGAGCTCTGATCAATCGAGTCACTTTAGCTTTTCTTCCACTTCGATTGCACACGAGAGTGCGAGAATGAGAGAGAGTAAGAGACTTTATGTGTGTGTATGTGTGTGTGAATGAGAGACAAAGAGACTCACGTTGGAGATGGCTATGATGTTAATATCCACAGTCGCTAAGACAAAGAGATAGAGACGCAGACGACTCCAGGAGGTAGAGATGGGAACTCACGTTGGAGATGACTGTCGTTAACGAGGAGGAGAGGCGCAGACGAAGAGGCAAAGGGTAAGATGATTTAGGACAAAGGGTAAGATGATTTAGGGCAAAGGCAGCCTTTTGATCAATTCCCGCTATTTTATTTGCTTTAATAACTAAAATTTATCAATTCCTGCCATCATGTTATCTAATTGAATTTGAATGTTAATTTTACGAATTGAGTGTTCATTGAATGAAATTGAAAATTATTTTATTAATTTAATATTAACTAGTTGAATCTGAATGTTAATTTGATAATTTGAATGTCGATTACGAATGAATTGAGTATTCATTGAATGAAATTGAAAGTTTATTTAATAAATTTTGAATGTTAATTTGATAATTTGAATGTTAATTTGACGAATTGAAAGTTCATTGAAAGAAATTGAAAGTTTATTTGATTAATTTAACGTTAACTAGTTGAATTTGAATGTAAATTTAATGAATTAAATGCTTATTAGAGCTTATTGAATGTTAATTAGAATATGTTGAGTGTTAATTTGGTGTTAATTCGATTAATTGAATATTAATTTGATAAATTGAATGTTAATTTGATAAATTACATTTTAATTAGATGAAATTACATGTTAATTTGGTGTTGATTTGATGAAATTACATGTTAATTTGATAAATCTGAATGTTAATTTGATAATTTGAATGTTAATTTGATGAATTAAGTGTTCATTGAATTGAATTGAATTATTTTTTTAAAATCTTTTAATCAAAATAACTTTATTTGCGACTTTTTTATATAAAACGTCGCCAAAATTCAATTAAACTGTTTTTTTTAAATCTTTTATTCATAAAAAACTTTATTCGCGACATTTTCTAAAAACGTCGCAAAAAATCAATTAAATTATTTTATTTTAAAATCTTTATTCATGTAAAAAATTTATTGGCCACGTTTTTAAAAAACGTCGCAAAAAAAAACAATTAAATTATTTTTTTTAAATCTTTTAATCAAAAAACTTTATTTTCGATGTTTTATAAAACCGCTGCCAAAATTCAATTAAATTGTTTTTAAAAATGTTTTATTCAAAAAGAAACTTTCTTCGCGACATTTTATGAAAACATCGCCAAAAATCAATTAAATTATTTTAATTTAAAATCTTTATTCATGTAAAACGTTTATTTGCGACGTTTTTGAAAAACGTCGAGAAAAATTAATTAAATTATTTTTTCAAATTTTTTATTCACGAAAAAACTTTATTGGCGACGTTTTTTGAAACTGTCGCAAAAAATCAGTTAAATTATTTTATTTTTAAATCTTTTATGCAGGTTAAAAGTTTATTTGCGACGTTTTAGAAAAACGTTGCCAAAAATCAATTAAAATTTTTTTTTAAAATCTTTTATTCACGAAAAAAGTTTATTTGCGACGATTTTAAAAGACGTGACAAAAAATCAATTAAATTTTATTTTAATTCTATTATTTCCGAATAAAGTTTATTGGCAACGTCGCGAAAAATCAAATATAAATTCCCTTTTGGCGACGTGTTTGAAAAAACGTCGCAAAAAAAATGAACAAAATTAAAATTTGCGACAAGATTATAAAATCGTCGCAAAAAATATTTTTTTTTGTAATGTATGTACATACTAAAATTAATCACAGCTCAAGCTTTACTTAATTTCACATACCTTCTTTACTCACGATTCAGATGGACACACTTTTTTTTTTCCTTCTTTCTTTCTTTTTCTCTTTCTTTTTTTTCCCTTTCTCTCTTGCTCACCTCACTCACGGCTTCGGTACTCCATCGGACACACACACACACTTTGTTTTCCATGTTAAACACACACACACACCTTACACCTTTAAACACACACACATGGCTCACACTCACACACACACTGCACATTTTTTCTTTCTTTTTTTTTTCTAAGCCAAACAGGTAAAGATGTGTCATGTAATGGGTTAATTACACTTTCCTCCCCAAGTTTTTAAATAATTTTGAAATCGACCCACTAATATTTTCACACATGAAATTTTTATAAATGAGTCTCACTAATACATCACTAATGGGGTCCACATACCCAATGTATGTTCATTCACATCACGCTTATGAAAGATTTAATTTAATTAACCCCTTTAATAATTTTACATAATTATAATTTAACCCATAAAATTATATTAATATGCATGCAATGCATGATTGGGTCTCACACATATTCAACTAACTAACATCAAATTCATCAAATTAACATCCAAATTCACTCAATCAATATTCAATTCATTAAATTAATACTTAATTCATCCAAATTATATTCAAATTCATCCTATTAACAATCAATTCATGAAATTAAACCCCAAAATTATCGTTAATTTAGCATCAAATTAATATGCACTTTTAACAATTACAACATTCAATTCATCAAATTGACGTCAAATTAATTCAATTAGCATTCATTTTATCAACATAACAATAAATTATCACTCAATTTCATCAAATTAATATTCAATCTCATTTAATTATTATTCAATTCATCAAATTTGGCTAGTGCTCATTACCTTCATCAAATCAACATTCAAATTAATCCAATTAATATTCAATTCATCAAATTAATACTAATTTAACATTTAATGAATCCAATTTATATTCAATTCACACAATTAATATTTAATGTCATCAATTAGCATTCAATGTATCAAATTAATTCAATTTTATATAATTAACATTAAATTATCAAATTAATATCCAATATTATCCATATAAATATTAAATTCATTAAATTAATATTTAATTTATCAAACTTAACAGTAAATTAATATTGAAATACCAAAATTGCCCCAACATAAACCCTAACACAATTTTTCTACATAAAATTCGATTCAAATTCAAGCAGATTAATAATTATTTTTCTACATATCAAAATTCGAGTTGATTAAAATTTATTTTTCTACATATTAAAATTTGAGCCGACTAAAATTCTATTCGAGTTGATTAAATTTTAGTTTTTTTACGTATTAAAATTCAAGCCTATTAAATTTTTTTTATGCATTTAAATTTGATTTGATTTGAGCTCAACCTGAGCAATCAGCACCCTGCACCAATTAAAATTCAATTCAAATTGATTAAAATTCATTTTTACATATAAATTTGATTCAATTAAAATTTATATTTTTTTATGTATTAAAATTCAAACTGATTAAAATTCAATGCAAGCTAATTAAAATTTGATGAGAGCCGATTAAATTTTAATTAATCGGCTTGAATTGAATTTTAATCAACTCAAATTTTAATAATTAAAAAAATTATAATTTTTAATTACAATTAACATTCAATTCATCTAATTTGGCATTCAATTCATCCAATTAACACAAACCTATCATTCAATTCATCAAATTAACACAAACTTATCATTCAATTAATCAAATTAGAATTTAAATTCAACTAGTGAATATTAAATTTATTAAATTAACATTCAGTTTCATCCAATTAATACTCAATTCGTCAAATTAACTTTCAATTCATTTAATTTATATTCAAACACCTATAATTAACAATTTATTCATCAAATTAACATCTAAATTCACCCAACAAATATTCAATCACTAATGTTATCGGGACATATTTAACCCACAATCATTAATAGTTAATTTTATTTAATTAACATTCAATTTATTTAACTAACATTCAAATTCAACATATTTTCTACATATTAAAATTCGAGTTGATTAAAATTTATTTTTCTACATATTAAAATTTGAGCGGATTAAAATTCAGATTCGAATTGATTAAATTTTATTTTTTTACATATTAACATTCGGGCCAATTAATTTTTTATTTCCGTATTAACTTTGAGCTCAAGTTGAACTATTAGTGCCTAACACTAATTAAAATTCGACTCGAGTCGATTGAAGTTTATATTTTTTTACTTTTTAAAATTTGGACTAATTAAAATTTGATTTAAGTTGATTAAAATTTACTTTTTATGTATTAAAATTTGAGTCGATAAATTTTATATTTTTATGTATCAAAATTCAGGCTATTAAAATTCAATGTGAGTTGATTAAAATTTAATGAGAGTTGATTAAAAATAAAATTGAATTTTAATCAACTCAAATTTTAATTAGTAAAAAATAACTTGATTTTCACAATGTTGTGTGTTGACTTCAAAGATTGTGATCGATTATATTGTGAAACAATATATCATTGTACTTCATGACACCTTTTTTACCTATTAAAATTCAAACTAATTAAAATTAGATTCGAGCTAATTAAAATTGATTTTTCTACTAATAAAATTTGAATAGATTAAAAATTATATTTTTTATATATTAAAATTTGAACTGATTAAAATTCTATTCAAGCCGATTAAAATTAATGAAATTAAATTTTAATTTGGGATTAATTTGATGAATTGGATCTCATTTGTATGAAAGTAAACAATAAATTCATGAATTCCAATGTTTATTTAGTAAAATTGGCGGTCAATTTGGTATTAATTTTATGAAATCAAAAAAATAATAAATAAAATTACAGATGAATTTTATATTAATTTTGGTGAAAGTGAATTTTGAATTGACGAAATTGAATGTTTATTTGTTGTTAGATTTTAAATTTTATTTTGAATTGACAAAATTTTTAGTTGTTGAAATAAAATTATATGAATGTTTGGGATCTATCACAAGAACATGATATCTATCACTTATTGACAAATGGTAAGTTTGAGATTGATCAAAAACATCTATGATCGATCGCAAGTTCACAAAAGTGAGTTTTACTGAAACCTAGAGATTGGTGACCGATTACAAGTATTTTTGATAATATTAACACCATATTGGTTGGATTTAATATTTTTAAGGATAATATTATCATTGTTGTAGTAAGATCTACCAAATCGTGGGCAACTTATTACAATTAAGGGTACATTTATCACATGTGAGGATCAATTTACAACAATTAAGAGCATATTTACCACATTTGAAGGTCAATTATAGCAATTGTGGATAAATTTATCACAACTTAGGGTAGATTTATCACATTTAAGGGTCTCTTTACCATAATTAAGGGTAAATTTACTTTTGTTGTGGGTAAGTGTACCAAATTTGTGAACATATTTATAATTTTTGAGGACCATTTAAGACTATTTTGGTAATATTTACGACATATGTGGGTAAGTTTACGATAATCAAGGATAAATTTATTACAGCTTAGTGTTAACTTAAAATGATTGTGGATAAATTTATTAGTACATAGGTCAATTTTACTTTTATTTTAGTTAATATTATGATAACCGTAGATAATAATAATACAAATTTAAAAGTATTATTATTTTTTATCTCTAAAATGTTTGCGATCTATCCCAAGAACTAGGGATCTATCGCAAGGTTACAATAGTGTCACGCTCCGAATTTCCACAAACCCAGGGAGTGAGTAAAAAGGGAGAAGAAAAATAAATGAAATGTCATTAAATTGGATAAATTGGTTTCTCATTCATTTTCTATGTTTTCCCAAAGTTTTTCAAGTCACTTTCTTCCATTTTTAGCTTATTCCTTCAAGGTTTCTAAACCTCCCCCCCCCCCCCTCTTTTTGACATCCTTCCCACCTATTTAAAAGGTGTTTTACACACTTAACAAGTCTTTTAATTTTTCATAAAATTTTGACACAATCTCCTTTGTTTCCAAGCCTTTTTTCCACCTAATATTCACAATATTTCATATACATTATTATATCACAATCCACCCTCACTCGGTGGCCACAATCCATATTAATTAAACATACATCCCTTGTTCTCAACATACACATTTAATTGTCTCAATATAAACATATAATACTCATTACATAAGAGATATCATACATATCAATAGGGTTTACACCCTTACACTTTAAACTGACTCAATGTCTAAATTCATTACTTTTTCAAATTAAAATACAAGTCATTTGGTCTTATGCCCATACATAAAAAATATGCCCAAAGGCCAAATATCCATTCAAGTCCCTTTCCCCTCCTTCCTTTAAGACTTCCTCAAGCCTCAAATATCGGGAGCCTCATCTGTAATATGATATCTCATGAATGGGTCAGCACAACTATTGGTATGACAAAAGGCTAATTCTAGAAACAAATTTAAGGCATGACATGTGCAAGTGTACATTTTAAAAACTACAATCACATAATCCCTCAATGCTATGCAATGTCAACATGCATGACACACCCATGCAACTCTATGTCACCCATGCCTCGCTTCACGGTCCGTCCCCGTCAGCCCGCGAGTACTATCATTGGCTAGATTTTGAGTTTTTTACCATAGAATCTACACCCTCATAATGCATAGCACCAAGTGCTCAACCCACACTATGTTCCAATGATTCATGTATGCTAAGATGCTTTGATTTTTCTCAATGTGAATTCTATGAAACATTACATCAAACACCTTATCTACATGAATGTAAAGCACTATTCAATAGATTGAACATATAATCAAGCTTCATATTCATTACTTTCACAATTTCTCAAAGAAATTACAAATGCACAACTATTAACTCATGTAATAAATCATAACTCTCAAATCACAAGAGTTTCTGTACATGAATATAAGTTAGAATATAATAATCTAACACATAAGCAATATACACCTTTACCATGACAACAAATTATGAACAAACTCAAAAAAAAAAAACAAAAGTATTTAAACCATAAAATCTAAGTTTTCAAAGCAACTACCAACTAAATGATTTTCTAACATCAAGTAGACACTTAAATCATCCAATCAACACATAGGAAGACAAGAAAACTTAAATTTATTCTTAACTTAGCAAAATATCATACCTAAAATAATTTTTCTCAAACCAAGAGAGTTGTGTTCGCTTTACAGTCGAACCGATCTGTGAGAATGTAGCCCTTGTTGAGAGGAACAACTTCTTAGAAAAAAGTCTTGCAACAATTTTGGCCTAGGAATGAGCTTCGGTGGCTTGAAGCTTGAAGAATTTAGGATTTTCTTTTTTTTTTTCCTCCAAAAATGTGTACTGACCTTTTTTAGCCCAAAAAATGATATTTTTACATTAAATGGGCTATATTTATAGTGGAGGGGCAAATGTGCAAAATGACCCTTTTACCCTTGATGAATTCGGGAACCCCTTGCACTACAACTCGTTCCGAAACGCCTCAATTCGACATTTTATTTTAATCAAAGTTCTTAAAATTATTTTCAATGAAAATTTTTAACAATATATATTTTTGCTAGTGGCCGAGTTTAGCCGGTCCCATCTAGGCCGCTCGGGACACCCTTTTTGTCTAATTTTTGAAACTATTTTTGTTTAGGCGCAAATTCTCACAGTAGGTTTATTTTAATATTCTAAACATATTTTCTCTTCTATGAAATACTCAAATTATACTCCTAAACATGACTTATACCTAAATGATACATATGTAGTTCCTTACTGGCAAATGGTGCATGCATAGTGCCCTACCGACAAAACTAAAAAATTTATTCTCACTTTTCAAATCTCTACAAATAGTCTATCCCAAGAGTTGTTTCCTGAGAGATTGTGATCGATCATAGAATAAAACGATAGATCATTGTACTTCATGATAATTTTTCATTCTAAGAAGAAAAATCACGACCAATCCTATATTTTTGCAATCGATCATAATACTACATTTTTTGTGATATATCTCAATAGATTAGGATATATCATAAAGGTTTAGAATATACCTCAAAATGTTAAAAGAATGTTTGGATCGATCACTGGTATCCTTCACTTATTTTTTTGGCAATTAATCTTCAATTTTGTTTCTTTACATTAAATATCATCAATTTAAAGTTTGTTTTCTTCAAATCATTAATATCAAATTGCCCTTTAATTTTATCAAAATGACATTTAATTTCAACACTTTTCAATTTAAGTCCACCAAATTAACAATCAATTTTATCCAATTAATTTGATAAAACAAAATATTAATTATATTAATTCAAAAAAATTGAACTGAGTGTTAATGAAATTTAATTATAATTTGAAGAAATAGAATGTTAATTTGATGTTTATTTGGATGAAATTAAATTCTAAATTTTGGAATTTCAATGTTAATTTGATAAAATTGATAGTCATTAAATTCATGAATTTTAATGTTTATTTAATAAAATATGCTGTCAATTTGGTACTAATTTTATGAAATCAAAGTTTGGTAAATAAAATAAAAGGTGCTTTTTAATTAATTTGGTGAAAGTGAATTTTGCGATCTATCCCAATTATTTATTTATTTGTTTGAAATATATCAAAATTATTATTATTATTTGAATATATCAAAATTATTATTTCAAATATATTTAAATTATTATTTTTTTATCTCCAAAATATTTGCAATCTATCCCAAGAGCTCCGGATGTATCTCAAGGCTACAGTAGTCTTTCCCAAAACTTATTGAAAAAGGGAAGTTTGGGATCGATCACAAATGTATATCATCGATCACAAGGTCACCAAAGTGAGATTTAGCAAAATTGTGGGCAATGTACCACAATTAATCGCATGCTTACCACCTTTAAGGGTCAATTTATAACAATTGTGGATAAACTTACTAGTGTAGAGGTTAATTTATAATTATTCTGATTAATATTATAATTTTTTTGGTTAATGTTACAACAATTTTGGGTAACATTAATAGGATTAAGGGTAAATTTACGACAAAAATAGGTTAAATTAAAACTATGGTGGATAAATTACCATAATTGTTGAAATATTACAACATCAAATGAAGAATTTATTATAGTTTAGGGTGAAATACAATGATTGTGGATAAGATTACTAGTATATAAGACAATTTTATCATTAATTTGGTTAATCTTATAATAATCGTGAGTAATTTTATGAATATAAAGGTAAATGTATGACGCCTATGGGATGCACTAGTGATGCATTTACAATAAATATGGTTAGAGGTGTTAGTCAATACTTTTGTCATCATATTGATTACATTCCATATCGTGAAGGATAGTATTACCATCATTTTGGTAAGATTTAGGATAACAATGGACAATTTATCACAATCGAGGTATGTTTGCTATCTTTGAGTGTGAGTTTACCACAATTTTGAATAAATTTGCACGTTTAGAGGAGAATTTATGACTGTTTTGGTTAATATTATGACAATTCTGGGTAACATTATGAGGATTAAGGTTATATTTACAACAAAAAAAGGTTAAGTTAAAACAATGGTGGATGATTTTACTACAACTGTGGTAAATTCTAAGATCAAAAGGAAAATTTCTTACAGTTTAAGGTTAAGTTACAATGATTGTGAATAAGGTTATTAATATATAGTCCAATTTTATTTTTATTTTAATTAATATTACGAGAACTGTGGATAATAATACAAACTTATAAGTAAATATATGACATTGGTGGGATGCACTAGTGTCATATTTACGACAAATGTTGTTAATTGTGTCAATCGTATTTTTACTAGCATATTGATTAAAGCTTGCCCACTATTGTAGTAATTTTTCTTATTACTGTAATAAATTTTTTACTGATGTTAGAATTTTGTCCACTATTGTTATAAAATTTTCACTACTATTGTAAATCTTTTTCATTACTATCGTAATTTTTTCTCTTACTGTTGTAAATTTTCTACTGCTATTGTAAAAGTTTCATTGATATTGTAATTTTGTCTACTACTGTGATAATTGTGTCCACTACTGTTGTAAATTTTCCACGGAAGTTGTAATTTTGGCCACAATTATTGTAACCTTATAATAATTGTGTAAAAGGTTACTAGTATACAAACGAATTTTACATTATTTTGATAAATATTATGATAACCATGGATACATTACTCCAACCACCTGCATTGAGACTCTAGAAGGTTCAACTCCCCCTACACAAGTTTCATTATTACTCTAACCACCTCCATTGAGAGGGACTTCTCAACACTCATGAAGGTTCTACTGCCCCCAAATCCAAGGCTATGAGACCATCTACTGTCCAGTCTCCAAGAAAGCATATCAGTGCTTAAAAAATAAAGTCACGCATAAATTTTTTATGACGAAATATTGAATTTGTCACCAAAAGTTTTTTTCCGAGACGATAATAAATATTTGTTGCGTAAAATAGACCCTTGAGTAACAAGTAATTCATCCATAGAAATGCAAATATTCACTGCAATAGAGCGAGGGTTGTCACAAAAAACCCACAAAGATTTTGCTCGAGACTTTTAGCGACGAAACATATTCATTGCCAAAAGTAATTATTTATAATTTTATTTTTTATGAATTTTTTAAAATGTTTTGATGCTATTCGTTTGTGTATAGAAATTATAGAAAACAAAAATGTATCACAATTGTAAATATCCAATACCCAAAAACACAAGACCAAAAATTTTATTGAATGAATTTTTATTCTATTTGGATAATCTAGAGTCCAATACATTCATCTTTGTTCAAATCCATAATTTTCAAGTCCAATACATTTCATTGGACATTTTATGGGCAAGTAATAATAAATTCCAATTTCAAACCAAAAAATCAGTTCAATCCAACCTTCAGGCTGAGCGAAAATGAAAACTCCAATACCAAGATATAAGGTAAATAAACAAGATTCAATTTCTAAAAATGAAATCAAAACTTTCTAAGCGAAAATTGGGATTGACACGAGGTATGTATAAGCATAATTTCATGCATAGGATTTCAGTTCTAATCCTTATGAATAATTTGGTAACTTAGGTTAAATATTAATAAGTAAACCCTAAGAATAGGATTAGGGTATAGCAATTTCAAAATACGAAGAGAAAAAAAGAGAGAATACTATAAGTGGCGGTGACAGTGATGAATGATAACGGACATTCTGCTAGATGCATGTGTGGTGCGTCTAAGAGATGGAGCTCCTATGATTGTGTGTGTGTGTGTGTGTGTTTTTGTCATACACAAAGAGCAGAGAGGCAAGTATAAAAAACTCTGCGATGACATTAATCATCACTAATTTTTTACTCTTTGTTATTTTTTATTTTCCTTTATTTGTCAAAAAAAACTACAGTCGACTTTTTTTTAGTGACAAACATTTTTACCTAGTAAAATTAGAATTTAGCACCAAAATTCGTGATAGAAAAATTTTGGGACATGATTTTTTTGTGAAGACTTGTAGCATCGTAGAAAAAACTTGTCACCAAAAACATCATAAAAAATTTCCACGAGGAACTTTTGAAGTTATCGCTGAAAATAACTTTTTGACAACTAATTTAACTATTCTTTTGCCAAAGCTCATCATTGAAAATCAATTTTATTGTAGCAACATCCTTCTATGGTAATGAATCTCTGATATTTTGAAGCTAAAATGGAAAACAATAGAATAATTGTCTAACCCCCTATGGAAGTTGCATCCAAGGACAGCCATGAGTAGAGAAACTACCTAGTCGTTTACTTCATAGAGAAAAAAAACTTTATTTTACTTCCGTTAGTTTTATTGCTCATAAGATTTAGGATAATATGGGTCTTCTTGATATTTATGCTTCTATTTCTTTAAGTTCATGGATGATGACTCCAAAACCAAGGTTTGCGAAGCTGGACCCTAGCTCTTTTCTGGTAGACCACTCATCCTCAAGAAATGGCTACCTGATCTCATCCTAACCAAAGAAAATCACTCCTTAATTTTGCTCTGGATTAAGATGCATAACATTCCCCTCTAGTTTTGGAGTGATGAAGGACTAAGTTACCTTGCAAATATAGTTGGTAAACCCCTTGATGTTGATACTTTAACAGCCAAGAAGAGGAGGTTAACTTTTGCAAGAATATGTGTTGAGGTGAATGCTACATAAAAGCTAGTTGAGAGCTTTGATATGTTCATGGAGATCCAAATGAAAATTGAGGCCATAGAGATTAAGGTGGAGTACCAATGGATACCAAAAATCAGTCATGCCTGCTACATTTTTGGTACAATGAGTCCACTTGCTCCAAACAGAAAACTGGAAGCCTAAACCATCCCCGTTACAGCCCACCACAACAATGATGGACAACGGTAAGGCAGTGGCAGAAACTATGACTATTTCTATGGAGCAACAAGAGAAAGATCATGCTCAAGAAGATGAGCCAACTTTGCCAGAAATTCTTCTAACTTCATCTTCTGCTACTACCTGGTGTGAAAAGGTTCCAGATAAAGCCCAATGTCTCATTTCTTCTGCAACTCAATAGGATTCTTTGCGGCAAGATCACCAAGTTACTAAGATCACTGTCAGTGGGAATAGCTCTCCCCAGTAGCATGGCATATCTATTTCACATAACAAATTTGAAAATCTTAACGTGGAGGGTGGGAAATCGTGATACAATTGAGAGCTGAACTGGAGCCATAATCAAACAAGAAATTACATAAAGAGGTGGAGCTAGTTACAGGTTGCACATAACCAAGGTCTAATAAGAAGGAAAAAGTGAAAAAGAAAGACTTTGAACTAAGAAAGTCCATGGTGGCCAAGCACCACTTACTCAGAAAGATCCAACCTTCTCAATGAATTGTGCTTGCTAAAACAATTGAGGACTTAATGAGACCTCTAATCTTGAGAAGGTAAGAAAAATGATAGTAGAACAAAATTTAGATATCATGGAGCTGATAGAAACAAAGGTGAAAAGTGTAAAAAAATCAAGAATCATCCATGGAGTGTTTTGAGATTGGAGTTTCCTATCCCACTATATGATAGTCACAACTTTGGAAGGATATGGGTTAGGTGTAACCCATAATAAAAAAACCATAAAAATGTGGACCTTAGCAAGATTTCTCAGACAGATCAAATTGTACACAGCAAGATCAAGCACCTTGAGAGCAGGGAGCAATTCATAGCCTCCTTTTGTCTCTGAGCATAATGATGATAGAAAAAGAAAACCATTATGAAGCAATCTTAGTTACTATGCTGGAGTATTCTCAAATGAATCATGAGTGGTGTTGGGGGATTTAATGCTATCAGGAGCTTACAAGAAAATGAGAGAAATGGAACTCACTGATGGAAGAGTTGGACAATTTCTTACAGAAATCAAAACTTATAGACCTCAGATACTCAGGGTATTCATTTTACTAGACGTAATAAGAGGGGTGGACATGGATGTGTAGCTAGAAAGTTTGAAAAAGTCCTTATGAAACAGAAGCCACTGATGAGGAAATCAAGAAAGTGTTTTTCTCTCTAAATGATCAAAAAGCTCCTAAGTCCTGATGGGTTCAATGCTTTGTTCTTTAAAAGGGCCTGACAAATAATATATAAGGATCTTGTAGCAGTAGTGAAAGAGTTTTTTTATAATTGGAAGGCCATTGAAGGAGTTAAATAGTACTATCATTTCTATAGTTCCCAAGGTTCCTAACCCCATTACTATGGGGGACTATAGCCCTATCTCTTGCTGCAACATAATGTATAAAGCTATTTCCAAGATCATAGCAAACAAGATTATAGGTACACTCCGTAACCTTATAAATCCAAATCAGCCAGCGTTTGTCTATGGAAGAAAGATTGGAGACAACATTTTGCTTACCCAAGAGCCTATGAGGGATTATCACAAAAATAAAGGATCCCCAAGATGTGCTATAAAAGTAGATTTGAGGAAACCTTATGACACACTTGATTGGGAATTCTTTTTGAATCATTGGAGTAACTAAGTATCGTACATACCATGAGGAGATGGATCCAAGCATGTGTTACATCAACAAAATTCTTTGTGAATGTCAATGGTGGGCTAGCTAGATATTTCCCTAATAAGAGGGGCTTAAGGCAAGGAGACCCTATATCCCCTTACTTGTTTGTTATCGCAATGGAGTGTTTATCCCTACTCATTCAGTTTAACATCAGATCAAATCCTGGCTTCAAATACCATTGGATATGCAAAAACCTCAAAATTGCCCAACTTTCATTTGTTGATGACTTGATGTTGTTCTGCCATGTTTAGTTATCAAGAAATCATTAGACCAATTCAATGCTACTTCAGGTCTTCAAGTTAATGCAGATTAGAGTAATATCTTCCTGAGTGTAGTATATGAAAAAACTGCTAACCAAATCAAAGAGCTATTCAGAGTTGAGGAAGACAACCTGCCTATTAGATATTTAGGAGTGCCTTTCATTTTGTCTGGACTGAAGCCTCAACAGTGCTCCAGTTTTATTGAAAAGGTAGAATCAAGAGTTAAGTCTTGGGTAAATCAATCATTGTCTTATGCAGGAAGAATTTAATTGATCATCTCAGTTGTAAGCAACTTGCACATCTTCTGGGCATCTCATTTGAGTCTTCAATAGAAGATTGTGCACATAATTGAACATATTTTGAGATCTTTTATTGGGAAGGGCACAAAACTTGGTCATAAAAGAGCTAAAGTTTCATGGCAGGAGGTGTCAAGATCTAGAAAAAGAGGGCTTGGTATTAAAAGGCAGAAGGATTGGAATAAAGCATTACTTGAGGCATATGTGAGAACTCTTTAATGATAGGGAAAACTTATGGGCTCAATGGATCCATGCTTTTCACATCAAAGGAAGAATCCTAACTACAAGAAAAACTGGTTTTTGAGGCAGCAATTTGGTGACGCAAATAGTTTGCATGCCGACACAAAAAGTTTTTGCGTCCGCAAATATACTATTTGAGTCCACAAAGGAGGGGATGCAAATAATGGGTGATGCAAAAAGTCGCAAAAAAGTATTAGCGTCAAGAAATAGCCAACGCAAAAAAACTGAAGCCAAAGATTGGTTGGTGTCATGCTTTTGCATCGATAGGTATTGCTAAGGCAAAAAAAAAAAAACATCAAAAAAGTGCCGATGCAAATAATTTTTTTTTGCATCAGTAGGTTGCCGATGCAAATAGTCATTTTTTTTTTGCATCGGCAATTTATAGACGCAAATAATCTTCAATATAATTTTTGTCATTCATGTTTTGATTCAACTATTTTCCGGATGCAAATACTCACCGTGAACATTCTTTTAATTTATTTTTTGGACATGAACACGGGTATGCATAATTATACACACTTTTTGAAAAGCCAAAGAAAAAAAATATAAATTAACAACTAAAAATTATAAACATGGATCAATCATAACTGTGGATAAAATTATTCCAAAATCCATGAAAAGAAAAAAAGATATTTACAAGAGCATAATAGCCCAAGTTTTCATAAATACAAAAAATTCAAAAAATACCTATCAAAAGTATCAATACATGGCAATAAAGGCAAAAATAATTTTGAGAGGAATAATGAAATATACCTAAATAAATTGGCTACGCATTTCATCGAACACTTCTTGGGCATAGCACAATAAATCAAAATAAGCCAAAAAATGAACCAGTCAAGCAAGCAATCACCTGAATTTGTATACGTATAGGCTTCTTGTTGGTAGGATCGTAGAAAAAAGAAAATCAAATTGAATTAGAAAATCCTTAGCTTCAACAAATCCTTCGGGTTGTGTTGCATTTTTTCTTCGCTTATAATTGCAACAATGGGGTTTGTTGGCAGTGATGGTTGGCGTGGTGGCTTGTCGATGGCAGATGAGTCATTGGTAGGAGGAGTCGTTGGCGGTGTTGGCAGAGATCGATGGTGCGTAAAGGATAAGAGATATGGGGAAAGAGGCTAGCAATAGTGGCTCTTGATTGTGGGTGGTTAAACTCCCATTTGATTTTTGTTGTACTAGCTTTGGAGAGAATAAAGAGAAATTGTTTCTTCTCAATTCTTCGACTGGTGGTGGTGAGATGTTAAGGGTGGCCGGTGGTGGTGGTAGATGTGGAGAAAGAGAGAGAGGGAGGGAGAAGGAAGGAGCAGAGGCAGGGGTGTTCATGGGCCGGTTTATTCGGGTCGGATTTTTCACGGATCCTGTTATTTGACCTGAAAAATTTAGGCCCAAGAGTTTGGTTGCCGAGTCCGAGGTCAATATCCTTAAAAAGAGAGTTTGAATTTTTTCCAAACCCTTTATCCGGCGCGAAGCCCGGCCCAAGAGCCCGCCCGTCAAGCCCAACTCAGCCTACCCTTCTTTTAAAAAAAAATTATACTTTTAAACCATTAAATTTAAAATTTTAAAATAAATCTCTCAATATCAAATTTGAAATTTTAAAAATTTAAATATTATAAATAATGTATTAGTTTTTTTTCCATGTATTAAACATATAAGTTTTAAATGGTAGAATAATACAAATGACAGATAAGTTAGTATGTGTCAACCCAGTTGGGATTTATTCATTCTATTAGATGTAGTTCATTATTTTATTTTTATTCATTTTGATTTTACTTTTGATTCAAAAATATAATTTACACAAATATTAAGTTACAAAAATATTCATTAATTTTAAATAAAGGTGTATATAAAAAAGCCCACAACATAGACCCCCCCAACAAGCCTGCCCAATAGGTTCACGGGTTGGGCTACGGGTAGTCTACCCCTACCTGAAACTCGGCCCGGCGCGCCCCGCCAGATAACTCAATTGGGTAAGGACTTGGGCCTACACTACCCAAGTTCGACCTGGAAAAAAAATTTGTGGGCCTAGCCCCGCCCGGCCCATAGACACTCCTAGGCAGAGGAGAAGAGTAGGGAGGGCAAGGGATTTGGGGGAAGTAGGATTTTTTGCGGTGGAAAACAAATATTTGGGATTATGGTTTTCTTTGCCTCAAAGTCATGTCGATGCAAAATAATAATAATAATAAAAAAATACACCTTACATTGTTTTGGATTAAATATTTTTGTTTCATGGTTACTGTCAACGCAAAATAATTAAAATTTTTTGACTTTTTTGCATCGGTCCAATGCTGGCACAAATATCATACTTTTCGCTTTAGCCATTAATGTCGAGGCAAATATCCTACCCTTTGCTTCAGTCATTAATGCAAACACAAATAGTCTACTTTTTGCTTCAACTAGATTGGCCAAAGCAAAAAAATAAGATATTTGCATCGACATTAGGCCAAAGCAAAAAACTTTAAACCAAACACCTATTTTCTTATAGTGTGTGGGACCTCAAAGCTACCCAATAATGCTCATGGAATTGGAGAAATTTTCTTAAATTCAAATATTTATTTAAGCCATGTATAATTCATACAGTGGGAAATGGACACTCAACAAGCCTATGGCTTGATAATTGGCATCCCTTTGGTCCACTACTTCAAAGAAGCAACCCAAAGATCCTGCAAGAAGTTAGAAGAAAGGCAAAGGTTAGCAAAGTCATAGTGAACAACCAATGGAATTGGACAACAACAACATCTGTACTAGTGCAGGAAATCATCAATGCAATGCCAAGACACTTACCTAACCAAGCTACAGAGGATTCTATCAAGTGGACTCCAACTATAGGGGGAGGTATATTGCCAAATAAGTTTGAGAATGTATCAGGAGTGAGGCACCAACTGCAAAATGGTATGAATTAGTCTGGTATGGAAAAGTTATCCCCAGAATGTCGTTCACCCTTTGGCTAGCTAGTAGACTTAAGTTGAGCACCAAGGATAGAATACAAAGGTATTCAAACCAAACTGATACACAATGTGTCATATGTAGAACAAAAGAAGAAACACACAGCTATCTTTTTTCTTTTAATTGTGATGTCTCAAATAGAGTTTGGAATGTTATAATGCTCAAAAGCAACCATCAATGGTAGCATAGGAAATGGCTAGAGTTAATAGAATGGGCTGCTCAACAATGGAAAGGAAGATCAATGAAGACAACCACTGTAAAACTAAGTCTCCTTGTTACTATTTATTATTTGTGGAATGAAAGGAATGGGATGATATTCAGAAGACAATGCATGGACCCAAAACTCCCTTTCTCAATTCATAAAGCAAACCATTAAGGAAAAGCTCATAACTTTGAAGTTTAAGAGAAATTAGCATAATGATATCCAGTCACAAGAGGCCTACAAGGATACCCTAGAAGTCAGGAGAAAGTTGGGCTGGACAAACATTAAAATATTGGAGAACAGATTTCAGGAAAGGATAAATAGGGAACCTAAGGCCATTTTTAAAAGAAGCAAAGAAGAAACAAGTATTCTCATAAAGCACGGTGTCATATTGGATGTCCACGTTTGGACTCCATACACGTATATCTTGAGGAAAGCCCAATTTAGCAATAAATGCACCTAGAAAATGAGGGATGACTTTGCTAGGCCCTAAGATATTCGAGGCACTCAGATTGACCTCAGTATCCCTAGCACTGTTGGAGGTCCCAACTACGTCCTTCCTAGATTTCTTAGGTCTTGTAGCTAGGCCAAGAAGGAGTAAGGGAGCCTCAACCTCAATAGCCTAGGCATCGAGGACAACAACCCTGGGAAAATTATCCATCTTCTCTCCCACATTCCTAGATCCTCGACTTCGTTAGGATCCACGGTTCGTCTTCTACGGCGAGATTGGACCTAAAAATCAAGAGTTCTATCAGCCATGGCAAAAGAGACGGAAAGAACTAGTGGCTTTAGAAGAAGCAGACATGATGACAAAAGGAGAAAATGACCAAAGGATGCGTAAAGGTACGGAATATTCAAGAAATAGTCCTCAAGAGCTTGAGGGTTAAGATTGTAGCGACCAAAGAAGCAGACCCTAATGGTAGTGTAGAGATCTAGTAAAAGAGGAAGAAAAGACAAAGAACAACCTTGACTCTTAAAATAACAAAAGTAGAAGATCCAGAAGTGGAGTAACCACTTCAGGTTCATAGAATCCAAGGTTGAACAAGAGAAGAGAAAAGAAGGGGACAAGATAGAAGATGTACCTTGAAAGTAAGGATGATCAACGTTCAAGAACCCAAGAGGGATACCAGGGACAAACAGAGCAAACTTCAGGAAGACCTCCAAACATTCTGAGCACTCACATAATTAGCCTAGACAACAAGGAAGAAGAAGAGGATAAGATCGCAAAAGTCTGAGAGAGAAAAAGGTTTCTAGGAAAAGGAGTTGAGAAATCCAAAATGAGGGAAAAAGCGGTTCAACCTAGGAAGGAACTTAAGGTTTGCATACGATCGAATACGGGGTGCAAACAAGTTAAACGTGGATGATAAACAAGCCAAAAATGACTCCTCGCATGAATGCGACGCCGAAAATACTAGGAAACGTCCCATCGTGTAACTCTTGAGAGCAAACCGAGCTGAGTTTATGTACAATAGAGCATATTAACCCCAATCTACGTCAAGCAAGGCTTAAATACTTTGGCAAATAAGTTGCAATTGCCTCAACACCATCAATGCCGATTATACAAAGAGAGCGTCGGTTATGGGAAAGTGGCAAGGATCACGTAAGGCATCTGAAGACTAAAAAAATGGATCAAATCCCTCTCATTGGATTCAAGCATTTTTTCTACATAATTACTTTGTGTAATCTTCTCTCTCGATTAATAGAAAATTCCTCTAAGAGCAAAAGACTCTATTAGAGTGGACTAGCCGAGCTCCCGAGTTAGTGAATTACTACAAATCTTCTGCCTATTCATTTTTTGTCTGATTGAATCAACAATTTAACCCCCAAGAGCCTAGAAGCTCATACTAGTTATTCTAGTGACCCTTATGCTTTCAAATAATTCAGCTCTATTTAGCTACACAAGACACACACCATCAAAACTTAACACATTTTGCTATACATCAAGCAAGATTACAGTTTTTTTTTATGTTCCATATCTTACATTGCCCCCCCCCCCTTCCCCCCTTAAATGTCAAGGTTTTTCATGTTGCACCATCAGTAGTTAAGTGCATTGGGCTCTCGATCCATTTCAATAGAAAGGATTTATCCCCTAACAAAAGTTACAAAACACACCCCATAAAAATATCCATGGAGCCATCCAAAATTGCATACAATGGGTATAAACAAACGTGATTATGGATCTAATAACAATATGAGGAATATTATATCTAATGAGATGGCATCAAATGCTAGTAATTCTTCTTTTGCAACCTCTCAAAACAATTATCCGATTTGAGAAATTGGATTCCACTAAGGGAATTTTAGAGACATGGGTAAGCCTATTATGATTCGTTGGAGATTAGGCAAAACAATTGATCTGAGACTGCCTATGGTTTTAGAATTTCTCCAAGAAATTTATATGAAATGATTTGAATTTTCAAGAAAATCTTTTCATGGATTCATAACAAGTTCTCGATGTGTTCAAGAAGATTGGTGTAGTGTTATGGAAGCAAGATCATTTGAAAGTTAAGACCAAGAAGAGGAGCTTGAGCCTTGGTTCAATGGGTGCACCCAAACATTATTGAAAAAGAATCAATTCATTTTTATTTTTTTTGTAAAGTTAACTTAAGTAGCAATGATGGTCTTCTACAATAATTGCATTCAGTTGGTGCAAGAAATATGAATCATGTATAGTCACTTTTTAAAGCATATCACTCATTCTTGTACCCAATGGTCATGTTTGTTTGATAACTATTATCCAACTAGTTTGTCCCATATAGATAAGGAAAAATCACTTTTTTCTTTCCTTTTTTTTTGAGAGAGAAAAATTAAATAAGAGAGAGGAGAGAAATAGTTAGACGTAGGGGTGTCCATGGGCGGGGTTAGGCCCGCAAAATTTTTTTTCGGGCGGGATTTGGATAGTCTAAGTCCAAATCCTTATCCAAGTGAGTAATCGGGCGAGCCAGACCGCACTTCTGGTAAGGGTAGGCTACCCGCAACCCAACCCGTGAGCCTATTGGGCGGCCCTGTGGGTGGGCTTGCTGGGCGGACCTACTTGCGGGCTTTTTTATATACATATTTATTTAAAAATAATGAATATTTTTTTAACTTAACATTTGTGTAAATTATATTTTTGAATCCAAAGTAAAGTTAAAATGGATAAAAATAAAATAATGAATTACATCCAATAGAATGAATAAATCCCAACTAGGTTGATACTTACTAATTTATCAGTCGTTCGCATTACTCTATCATTTAAAACTTATATACTTAATATATAAAAAATATATATATTATTTATAATATCTAAATTTTTAAAATTTTGAATTTTGATATTGGGAGACTTGTTTCAAAGTTTTAAATTTAATGGTCTAAAAATATAACTTTTTTTCAAATGAATAGTGGGTGGGTGGGTGAGGCTTGCGGGCGGGCTCTTGGGCTGGGTAATAGGTTTGGGGGTAAACTCAAGTTCTCTTTTTAAGAATATTGGGCTCGGGTTCGTGCGGACCAACTATCAAGCTTATCGGGCTTTGTGCCTATTTTTTCGGGTCGGGTAACGAGACCCATGGGTAATCCGGCTCATGGGCACCCCTAGTTAGATGGACAAATTTAAGGAGAAGAGAGTGGAGAGAGAAATTAAAAGAGAAGAGAGGAGAGACGAGACGAGAATGAAATTAAAGAAAGAAAAAGGAGTTTTGGAAAGATATACGTGATCCATTGAATGTCAAAATAGGATATAAGAAAAAAGTAAAGGGAATATTGGACCTATTTATAAAAAAATACACAACATGTGTCTTTAATAACTCAAAAAAATTGATTTTGTTCTTTTTGACAAAAGAGTTTCTCATATTATACTTGGTTCCAATTTTCACTAATATTTATTTTAACTGCAACACCAAATAGTAAAATATTTTAATTAAATTTAGGGAAAATTTCTGTTACACTCCTTATAGTTTGTCATATCTTTGAAGACACTTCCTCTATTTTTTGAATCTTCACTGACACCTTTTGTTAGATTAAAGGTCTTAACTAAAATACAATTTATTAAATTGCCATGATATATTTTAGGAAAAATTTTATATTCATCCCTTCTAAATAAGCATATATTTAATGAAACTCCCTCTGTTTTATGAATTTTTTTAAGAATTAAAATTTAGGCCGATTAAAATTCGATTCGAGCCAATTAAAATTCGTTTGTAATCGGCTTGAATCAAATTTTAATTAACTCGCGTTGAATTTTAATTGCTCCTAATTTTGGTACGTGAAAAAATATAAATTTTAATCGACTCAAATTTTAATAATTTTTAATCGAATCGAATTAAATTTTAATTTTTTAACTGGCATAAACTTTAATAACTAGAAAATATATGACTGAAGTTTTTCCTTATATTTATATTTTAATCACTCAAGTATATTTTGACCCTCCGCTTGTATTTTAACCACCGTAAATAATATAACAACTCATTTATACTTTGAACATAATAAATAAAAGAAAAAGTGCATCACGCGAGACATCTTAATAACTAAAGTGGACCCTCAAATAAGTTGACAACATTCTTGAAAAAGGAAAATACTATGCTTATCAAAAAAATATACTAAATCTTTCGTATCAAATGATGTGACACAATCTTCGTCATTGAATATTAATAAGATCCACTTATTTGATAGTAAAAAACTATGTTACATCATTTATAATGAAATTTAGTAAAAAAATTTGATAAGTATAGCATTATCCCTTGAAAAAACCTACTTACGTATCCTTTATATATAGAGTTGATCGATCGGCTCACGTGAACTGGGCTCTGACAATCTAACACAAATTCTGTCTGGGCCAGTGTATAGATTATTACAAAGCGCTGGGCCAAACGTAACCCAGCTCAGCCCATGGCCACCTTACAGAATTTCCGAATGACTTCGCTACACTCAATTATCTATCACTCCGAGATGCGTGGACTTCAAGCATAGGGTTTCAAGTTGACCCATCAGCATTAACACGATACGGACTCAATATAACACTAAAGACACGATACAAACTCAATATAACACTAATGACAGAGTCACATAGGGAGGAGGGTGGGCACTTGCCCCCCCCCCCCCCCCCCCCCCCCCCGAGTTTTGCAATCTTTTTATTTATATATTATTAAGGGCTGATACATTAGTTATTTTAATACATTTGCCTACAATTGTCTTAACTTATTGTTAATTTTTGGCAAGTTAGTGGACCATTGCCTCCTCTCCCCTAAAAAAAAAACTCATTATTTTAGTTTTTGATTGAGTAAATCAACAAAATAAATGATGATTTCAACTAGTTTTCGCAATATAAAATGAATAATGATTTTGTCATGGATAACGTAGTTTTTTATATTGAAGATAATTTTTAAAAATTTAGTTTATCGTCAATACATTATAGACGAATTTTGAGATTTAAAATAACATCGTATTCTAATTTAGTGTGTGATTGAATTGAAATGTAATACAATAAATTTTGGTTTGTTGTTCATATTTTCTTTATTTTATGATTTGTTGTTCATATTTTTTTTTATTTTATGGTTTGTTGTTCATATTTTCTTTAATTTAAACAGAAACTAGTTTTGATGTTATAATCTAGGTTGAATCCTAAAATATTTTTTCATGCTTAGAAATGTTTTGTATAAACTAGTGAAATTTTTTTTCTATAATAATTTGCCCCCTTTGATGGGAAATCTTAGCGCTGCCCCCTGCATAACACTATTTTAAAATTGACATATAATATAAAGGTGATTAGTGGGGACGGTTCAAAATGGATGCAATTTTTGAAGTGTTATCTCCAAAGTAATGGTTACTACCACCAATTCCCAAAGTCTATATGGGTCATTGCTTAATCATCATAGGTCGAAAATGGCATATATATATATATATATATTGTACTTTCTAGTAGTGAGTCCCATACTAAAAAACAAGAGTCTCAATCAAGTCGTCCTCCAGCAAATGTTCTGAAAATTAGTTAGAAAGTAGTGATTGTATATCTTTTTTTAAGTTATGAGAACATGCTCTTTACTAATAAAAAATAAGACAAAAGTCAGAGTAAAACTACAAGCTAAATGCATGAATGCTCCTATTATATCATATTTTAAATAGATCTAAATCTCATTGAATACATGTTTTCTCATTTTTTTAACGATAGATTATTAAGCATACATTGGTGGGGACTTAATTTAATAAAGTGAGTGGCACTTAGATTTATTGTGGGTAAACTAACATCAAGCACTCGTTAAAAACAAAAAACCCTAGTATCAAGCAAACTGAAGGAAAGTACACTGAACACAAAGATAAGGGGTCCACTTGATTGAAATAACCCAAAGCTGAAAAGCCCAACCTGTTGGGTTTCTGCCATTGGGAGGGCCTTGAGCTGCTTCGCATCAGCTTATGGATGGAGGGAGATGGTTATTGTGTAGTTTGATCTTTGTTAAGCGAGAGTATTTAGAATACGTGGTTTGAATATAAACCTGTTCTTTAAAACTATATGTATAAATAAGTTGATTTTTTCAAAGTGATTGATCTCTAATTTGAACTTATAATCTTACTAAATAAACCACATACTTTATCGGTGCACCAATGCAAGTGGTAGACGAAAAATTTAAAAGCTCATTAAGATCTCTAATTATATTACTCTGAAACTTGCATAAGCTGTAGCTAACTTGAATTAAGTGTATGTTTTTGACTTCTTCCATTACATCACTTTTTGTCCCCCAGATTGTTATCATGTTCTTAGCATCAACGAAACAAAAAAAATAGATTCTTTGAAGTTCAAAAAATATGATTGTAAACAAAGATATCTTCTATCCTTAGGCATGAACGATTGCTTACTTCAGGACACTTGGCTGTTGAGTTTGACAAGTACTGCATGACACTCTTTGATGAACTAACAGCAACTTGCATGCCATCACTTACCCAGGTTGAACCTTGTTTTTCTTTTTTGGGTATTAATTAACAAGCTTCCTATCTAGTTGTGAACATAAACAAAGTTAAAAAATTTCATATAAGCTTTCAATTTGAGGATTCCACTACTTGTATCTACGTTTGAAATCAATTATTTTTGGGTATATAATATTCCCCAACTTGTAAGGAAATATATATATACTTCTATGTATGTTTCACTTTTTAATTTCAGAAGAGATATTTTACTTACTTTATTATTGATGACCAAGTGGAAAGTAATGTTTCACAAATTACTATCTCAAAGAAGTCTTATCTAATCTATTTGAGATGGGATGGTCGATTATGTGAACACTATTGTATTAATGTATTTTATCTAGAGGGTAGAGCAAACAATACGTGTCTCTCAATCGATTCTCACCGTACTCGTCATCATATATAGCTGATTCTGGTTGTGGATGGATCTTAATATAAAATTCTATATTCAGTTATTTTATAACTAGTTATCAAATTTATCGTCTTTATACTCTCGTTTAATGTTATTCTTGGTTTAACTAAAACCGTAACATTACTTGTAATAACATCATTCTCCTGCACTGCTATAGTTATAAACTAGGGGTAATTTATGCCTAAAGGCATGATACAATGTGAATGGTTTTGAAAGGGATGTTGGTGGCCGTTTGATGAGTATATTTAAAACTGTCGGATTGACTTATTGAAGCATGACGTATTTTATATTATAGATTCGGTATAATTATAAGGGTGAATTTTACTTTATACCCTCAAAGATTCAAAAATCTAATGTGACCTCAAAAATACTTTGTGCCCTCAAAAATTAAATTTTCTATATTACACTCTTAATGTATTAAAAGTATTGCAATGTAACCATTTTGTTAGTTTTTGTTACTCATTCTGTCAATTTCAGTGAGGTGCGTTTTGACGAAATAAACAACGAAAGATAATAGAAGAGTCATATTGGAACACTTTTAATGCATTAAGGCTAGAGTGTGAGAAACCTCAACTTTAAAGGTACAAAGTAAAAAAAACTTAAATCTTTCCGGGTGCAAGATGAGATTCCCCTAATTATAAACACGTGTTCATACAACCTTATAATTAGTCAATAACATTATCTTAAAATTAATCAGATATTGCTCCCATGGTGATATTGTGGAAGTTAAAGAGAGATATTTGCTGGTGGAGCACCTTTGGATAGAATATAATTAATTGTAGTGGATAGTTGTTGTATGTGAAAACAAAATTGCCCTCATTCTGAAACTTGTTCACTATTCTACAACTTCTGGGCACTCAACTTTTAAACAAATGTAAAAATCTGTGTGACAATGGCTTAGATGATAGCTTTGGCTCTTCAACTAAAATAAATGAAATTCTTTATAAAAAGTTGGCTTCATGCAGGCTTCAGTATAATTGAAGTCAACAACCTTGTTTGTAATAAAGGAAAATCATAAAAATACTCCAAATGATATATTGAATCTAATGTTGTCATCATCAAATCTTATCCTCAATCATGGAATAGTCTAACAATTCATCAAGTGGACTGGATGATTTTTTTTTTTTTTTTGCCTTTTTCTCAAGGGGGAGTTGGGTAACAAATGAGAATAAAGAACGACGTCACATTAAAAAAAATGCTAATTAAAGACTATAAAATCTTATATATAGAAGGTTTAAATATTTTAGAGATCAAATTGATAAAATTATTATATTGAGGATTAAACTGATAAAAAAATACACATCTTAAAGACTAAAAGGAGTACAAACCTTATATATTGAAGGCTTTTCTAGCCTGAACTTCTTCATATGCCAAGTCAAAAAGAAATTAGAAGATTGAAAACAGAGACATTCTTGGCCTTGGAGCCTGGGATCAGTTAGTTCAACACTTCACCTACCTTGCAAGAATGGTGATACTGGTATTGGTGAACTAACAACTTCCACTGCTTACTCAATTAAACTAAACGTTGGGCATGCAGCTATGCTCTACAGATCTAAATTTTTTTCGACAGATCTAAAAACTTAACGGTCCATCAATATGAGGATCAAAATAACATAAATTGAATATTTTAGGGACAAAATAGACAAAATTGATACATTGAAGAATAAACTAACAAAATATGCATACTTTAAGGACCAAAAATACTATTAACTTTTTTTTTTATAACTAATATCAGATTTTAATGTTAAAAGGACTGCTCAATGCGCTTTCTAATGGTAATTTATTTGGTTTTTGTTATATCCAATCATACTGAGGAGCATACATCATTGTTTGAAATCCATTTTGATTTGAATATGATCAAATTTGTATTCAATTATTTGAATATGGATTGTTGTCTTTGACTAATAATCTAAAACGAAACCTTTTTCTTTTTTTTTTTTGATATGAAACGACGTAACTATATTGAAAATCACTAGATGGAAACATTATTTTGGAGATGGGGGGCTAAGAAAGTATGGACACTCCTCGCTCCAATAAATAGAACCATTATACTATGAAACATAACGAGCTAAACTATTAACTACGATGTTAACAGAAAATCTAATCCAAGAGGTAGAAAACTTAGTTAGGTTCTCAGCGGTTGAATTTGCTCAATGAAAATACCATAAGCTGATAAGTTATGTTCCTTCGTCCTAATACCCTCCATGATAGACTTTGTGTCGCCTTCTAAAAAAATTCTCCAAAATTCCATCTGTACACCCACTGCTTTAATTGAGGTAAAAATAGATCCATCGAAATTAATCTTAACAACACCCATCGGAGGAGCGGACCAACGAGAGGAAATAGAAGAACAAGGGAGAAATTATTTACTTCATATTTCACGTGATAGGAATTGGATATACTCAGATTGTACTGGAATCACGTGAGTGTTGATGAGTTTTATAGATAGAGAAACACACAGACGATAGAAGAAATTCATATCTGATTTTTCGTTGAAAATCCTTCATACATGTACAAGAGTATGCCTTCAGTATTTATAAGAAGACATAGAGAATACAACTGGAATCTAACAGAATGCCAACATGGCAAAGATCAGTTGATTAGTTACAACTGATTAGTTAATCAGTTAGATTAGTTGCTCTGGTTATCATTCCCCCTCAAACTAATGGGTGGTGACCCAACCATAAGTTTGTCTCGCAGCTAAAGGAATCTAGAAGAAGCAAGGCTCTTGGTAAAAATATTAGCAAGCTGATCAGTAGAAGAAATATAATGAACCACAAGATTTTTGCAGTGAACTTTCTCTTGGATAAAATGAAAGTCAATATCTATATGCTTCGTACGACCATGAAACACTAGATTTGATGCTAAAGCCAGAGTAGAAACATTATCACACCAGAGAGTAGGGGCTTGAGGCAGCAGTACTTGAAGATCCTTAAGCAATAGTTGAAGCCAAGTAAGTTCAGTAGTGGTATGTGCTAGAGCCCTAAATTCTGCTTCTATGGTGGACCTAGACACAATAGTTTGCTTCTTAGTACCCCAGTGAATGGGATTATTACCCAAAGCAAGGATAAACCCCGTAGTAGATCTCTTGTCATCAGGATCCCCTGCCCAATCTGCATCGTTGAAGGCAGAAAGACTCAAACCACCTTTGTGATAAGAAATACCAAATGTAGAAGTACCTTTGAGGTATCTTAAGTTTCTTTTCACATCAGCAAAGTGAACATCTGTGGGAGCTTGCATATGCTAACAAACTTGATTTACTGAAAAACTGATATCTAGTCTTGTAAATGTCAGGTATTGAAGAGAACTAACAACACTTCTGTAAAATGATGGATCTGCACTAGGTGTACCAGCAATTTTACTCAATCTGGATGAAGCTACACAAGGAGTTTTACAGGGTTTGCAGTCAAACATGTTGGTTTTCTGAAGAAGATCAGCAATGTATTTTTCCTGACTGAGAAACAAACCAGTAGAAGTATATTGAATCTGCAGACCAAGAAAGAAATGCAGTGCTCCTAAATCTTTCATTTCAAACTGTAGGTTCAGTTGATGCTTCAAAGTGTGAATGAATTGTGGATCATTTCCTGTGAGAATTATATCATCAACATACAAGAGGAGTATAGTGAGGGAATCATTAACCTTTCTAAGAAACAAAGAAGGATCTGAAGAAGAAGAAACAAAACCATATGTGGCCAATTGTGAAGTAAACTTCTAAAACCAGGCCCTAGGGGCCTGCTTCAAACCATATATAGATTTATGTAACTGACACACATGTGTAGGATACTATTGATCAATAAAATCAGGAGGTTGGGACATGTGAATAGACTCAATGATTGTGCCATATAAAAAGGCATTTTTAACATCCAATTGATGCAGCCTCCAATTGAATTGAGTGGCCAAAGCAAGAATGAGTTTAACAGTGGCATGCTTCACCACAGGACTAAAGGTTTCAGAAAAATCAATCCCCTCCTCTTGATGAAATCCCTTTGCCACCAACTGAGCTTTATATCTAGAGATAGAACCATCTGAATTCTGTTTTATTCGATAAACCCACTTGCAACCAATTACATTTTGAGTAGGAGAAGGTGGAACAAGAGACCAAGTGCCCTGATGCTGTAATGCAGTAAACTCTTCTGCCATGGCTTTCCTCCATTCAAGATATTTAGAAACAGTTGTATAAGAATTGGGTTTTGAGATAGAAAAAGAAGGTGTAGCTATTTATGTTTTGGGTTTGAAGATGTCTGACTTGGACCTAGTGTGCATAGGATGAACTGAAACTGGACCAGAATCTATAGGAGTAGAAGTAGGTAAAGGTGGAATGGGAGGAATAGAAGAAGATACCTCAGAGTGAGGGGGCTGTGGAAGAAGAAACACAAGAAGATACAGGAAGAAACAAAGGATTTAGATATGGAATTGGTGCAGAAGAAGTAGAAGGAGAAGAATCCAAAACAGAATCAGAACTAGTGGATACAGGAGATGGAAACCAATGAGCTGAAGCTGGAGAAAGAAATGAAGATGTGTAAGACTGAGTTGCATAAGAAAACACATTCTATGAAAAACAACATGTCTAGAAGTATAGATCCTATGATGAAAAGGATCATAGCACAAGTATCCCTTGTAGTCAAATGGATAGCCAATGAAAATACACTGAGTGGTTTTGGGTTCAAGTTTATGTTTGTTATAAGGTTTCAAAAGGGGATAACAGGCACAACCAAACACTTTGAGAGAGGAGTAATCTGGAGTTTCATGAAAAAGCAGTTCATAAGGGGATTTATGAGATGTGACCTTACTAGGCATCTTATTAATAAGATAGGTGGTTGCTACAAAAGCATGGAACCAGAAAGAGTAAGGTAAAGAGGCTTTGGTAAGAAGAGGAATGGTTGTTTCTGTAATGTGTCTATGTTTTCTCTCTGCAATACCATTTTGTTGAGGAGTGTGAGGACAAGATTTCATGTGATGAATGCCATTAAGAGTAAGATACTGCTTGAGTTGAAGACTACTGTATTCACCACCTCCATCAGAATGCAGGGTTTTAAGAGTATGAGACAATTTATTCTCAATGTAGGGTTTAAATTGAGTAAACACAGTATACACATCTGATTTGGCAAGCAAGGGAAATATCCAAGTAAATTTAGTACAATCATCAACAAATGAAACATAGTATTTATAGCCATGAATAGAAGGGTGAGGGGTAGGACCCAAACATCACTATGCAAAATATGTAAAGGAGAAGCCAAAAATGTAGTAGAAATTGGAAAAGGTTGTTTGGACATTTTTTCATACAAACATTGAGTACATTGACAAAAATGGAAGCCAGATTTACTGTGAGGAATATTAGACTGGGAAAAAATTTGATGCAGAACTGGAGAAGATGGATGGCCTAAGCGATCATGCCATGTGTGAGTTGGTACTCTGGTGCCAAGAAAAACAACATGAGAGGAAGATGAAGACTGAACACCAACAATTGGATATAAGTCATTGCTATATTTGCCTTGATAGAAGACTTGCTTTGTGGCCTTGTCCTGAATGATAAAGGAGTTAGAATAAAAAATGAATAGACAATGATTATCTTGACAAAATTTCTTAACAGAAATCAGATTAGCAGCAATAGCAGGAACTCTGAGTACAGTATTAAGTTTAAAATAGTAAGAAGGAGTGACAAGAAAAGAGTGACCTGAGTGAGTAATGGGAAGTTCATGAGCATTGCCAACAGTAATACTGGCATCTCCTTGATAAGGAAAAGCAAGAGTAAGATTATCAAGATCTGAAGTGAGATGATGTGATGCTCCTGAATCAGTCAGCCAGTAATTCGAATTGTGTGAACCAGAAGAGGTAGGGAATTGACTATCAGGTAGATGATCCACCGAAGAATAGGAAGAAGAATCTGGAAAGGCCATCATAGTAGAGTTTGGAGATGATGAAGATTGATACTGGTCATGATTACCTTGATAGAAAAGATTCATACAATGATAGCAATTTGAAGCACTGTGGCCAAATTTGTTGCAGATCTGACAAGTTATTTGTGGTTTGTTGTAGTTGAAAGTCTGATTCCTGTTTTGAGTAGAAAACTGTTGATGAGAGCCCTGATACTGAGAATTAGATCTTCCTCCATATTGATTTTTGCCTCCTCCTCCTCTATTGCCATATCGTCCTCGATTGCCACTTCGTCCTTGATTAAAATTGTTTCTTCCTGAATTGTGTTGATTGCTATATGGTTTATATTGTGTAGTAACCATTGTTGTAGGTGAAAACTAAGTATGTTGTGCTTTTTGAACAACATTAACATAAATTTCTTCTGTTTTTAGTAAAGCATGAAGCTCTTCAAGAGAAAGAGGATGAGATCTAGTTCTAATTGTTGTTCTGAAAGAGGTGTACTCTTGAGGCAGGCCATTCAACGTATATAGTATGATATCTTCTTCTTCAACAAATACTAAGACTGCTGCTAGTTTATGATAGATTACTTTGATTTTTTGCACATAATCATCAATTGAATCTATTCCTTTGGTAATAGATTGCAAACTGGTTTTGAGTTGAAGAACATTTGCTCGTGATTGTGAGGAGAATCTTCTTTCCAGAGCTAACCAGACATCTCGTGATGTATTATAACCTACAACATGAGCAATTGCTGATGCCAAAAAGTAGCATTAATCAGTGTCATTAAGGCTTGATCTTGAATCTACCATTACTGATAACTTGGATCAATCTCTGTGGTATGAGCTCAAGTTTCATCTGATAAAAACTTACGAGGGCAAAGATTTGATCCATCAAGAAAACCTAGCAAAGAGTAAGCTCATAACAATGATGAGATCTGAAATTTCCAAGAAATATAGTTCATGGAATCTAAACGAAGAGAAATCAAATTGCAAATATTAGACAGAAGATATATGGGAGACTGAAAATGAAGGTTTGATGAAGTAGTAGTAGAAACTGGTGGAGTAATTGGAGCTGAAGATGATGAATTTGCCATTGATGAAGACTTTCGTCTCTTATGGCTCTAATACCATGATGAGTTTTACAGATAGAGAAACACATAGAGGACAAAAGAAATACAGATCTGATTTTTCATTGTAAATCCTTCATACATATATAAGAGTATGACTTCAATATTTATAAGAAGACATAGAGAATACAGTTGGAATCTAACATAATGCCAACATGGCAAAGATCAATTGATTAGTTACAACTGATTAGTTAATTAGTTAGATTAGTTGCTCTGGTTATCAAGTGTGTGCGCGTGTAAAATGAAAGATTATACAGTGAAATTGAGATGAATTGTAAATAAAATTTGCTCATGTTCAACTCTAATTATTCAATCTGAGGAATGAAAATAATATCCGTTGGAGATACGGATTGGATTCCAGTTTTTAAAGAATGGGCAAGCTTTCTTAAATTAGATTTGAATTGAGTCTCAAATATGAAAAAAATAACAAGAAAGAGAAAACAATATGCTTTTTCCGAGCTAAATATAAGGTGAACAAAATCCTCAAAATTTCCAAACACCATACTCAACATCATGGTTACTACAACTGGCTTTCCATATGACACTAGTTAGTTGTAACAAGCTAAAAACATAGACAGAGCCAAACTAAAAATCTATTGGGTTTGGGCACTGTCTGAATTTTTAAAAGAACAATGTTATTCACATTAAATTTGTACATAAAAAGTATACATCAAATTATTGTCCGCCGTTAAATTATGCTCCGTTTGATAAGAATGATAGAAAATAGGAAGGATGAAAAGCAGGAGGGGTACACTTTTTATCTTTCAAGAATGAAAAGTAAGAATAATACATTTTCTTCCTTTGCATTTGATTGGATAGATGGAAAATAAAAATGATCAAATTTTTTTTAACCTTTTTTTTGTCTAATATTAAGGATGACAATCGGGTCGTGTCGTGTCAGATTCATATTGAGTTATAAAATTATGAACTTTTTATATTTCTTGTTCGCGTGTCAGGGTATTTTCAAGTTCGTATCGAGTTATAATCAAGTTCATGTCATAAAATTCATGTCAAGTTCAAGTCGTGTCATCGTGTTGAGTCAAAAATTTTCACCCCTAGTTAAGATGAAAAAATATTTTTTTTAATTAAATTTTTTTTTTTTATTTTTAAATATAAATATATATATAAATACATATTTTATCATTGTATTTCTATATGAAATTAATGTATATATAATATATAGACAAATAAGATACATCTCCGAATAAATAATTAACTTTCCACTTCCGTTCTTTCTAATTTTGGAGGGATTGATTTTGATAAGTTAGAAGGAAAGTTAATTCATCAACTTTTTCATCCTTCTTATTTTCCTTTTTTTTTTTATCAAATATGATGTTTTATTTATCCGTCCATCTTTCATCATCTCATTTTTCTATCATATCAAACGGAGCACTAGTGTGAACCACTATCATCCAATGGCCGACAATTATTTAGTACATATAAAATTATCTTTTTTAAAATTATCTTTGAGTAATTACTTTTAATGCAATTTTTATAAAAGTTAATCAAATTAAACTCAGGCGAAACATAAATTTAGAATGGACAAAATCATCTATAAATCATGCATAAATATTGAATTCAAGCTTTATATGACCGGAGAATACAGATGCAATGATATATTGTTCATCCGAAAAGTAAATGAGGATTGGGCTCAATAAAGATACTAGTCAGCACAATAGCAGCCACATCTTAAGTGGGTTTAACTTTTTTTTTGTTATGATTAATTTACTTATATTTTAATTAATTATTTTTTTAATTCAATTAAAGATAGATTATTTATGCTAGGACTAAAGTTTAACTTTTCGTCTTCTCCTACTTATTAAAACTGGAAATAACCGTAATATTGAAATTGTTACTATTAAAAGTTAACTTACATTTTATAAAAATATAAGTTATAATGATCATGACTGATCATAATTTTTCATAATCAATTACTCGTGAATAACTTCAATTAATTGCAACTTGACGTTTAAAATCTGTAATTTTACCTTTAACAGTTGTATTTTTTTGTATAATTAATCATAATATTTTATTAGATTTTTTTTTTGAAATATAACTTAAAGACCTTTTGAATTATAACCTAAACTCTCTTTTCTTTTGTTTGTTTCCATAGTTTGACCTTATTTACGCGCACCTCAACTAATTTTTTTTCAAGTTTGGTCAAATATAGTCAAAATTAGGTTATTTATGATAGATAAATTTTTTATAATGTGATCCAAAGAGATTACTAAAATTAGAATTCAAGATATCTGAATGTATAACTCTCCCTATTTTTCTTCTTCGTTTTTTGGATGAAAATTTCTGAAAAACCCAACAGTAATTGGTGCGCACCATAAAATTTATGATGTTGCAATGAACATCAACTTTCTGATCCAAAAAAAAGGACATCAATTTCAAGAAGGAAAAGTTAAGATAAATTATAGTAATGTTCCTCTGCTCTGCCCATTTGGTTCTGATTTGGTCTGGTCAAGTCCAAGGTCCACCTGCTTATTCCAGTAACAACAACAATACCAATGGATTCGGATCTCAGATATCTCTCTCTCCCTCTGCCATTTTTCATTTGTTAATCACTCACCGATCACACTCTCTCTCTAAGACCCAACGCTCTTTTTACCTTCCCCCCCTCCCCAAGATGAGTGTCTGTTTCAGCCCCTTCCCGCCGGCCACCATGGCTTATATAACTGAAGCTCAAAAGCAGTGACAGCATTTACCTTTAACCTTATCTTCCAAAGATACAACGCCTGGTTTAGAGAGACAGAGAGAGAGAGCTTCTTGCTTGACAAAATAAAGCTGATTTGAAGACAAGGCTTTTACAGAGAAAGAGTGTGTGTGTGTGTGTGTGTGTGTGTGTGAGAGAGAGAGAGAGAGAGAGAGAGAGGGAGTGATGTGATAATGGGTGGCTATGAATTGATGTTTGCGATTGAGGCGTGCTGTTCTTGATTGACTGATCATGTGAGATGGGTACACTTTTGAGATGGGCTGTTAGTACTTGTGAATGGACCCAAAATTGGGACTTGATGGGAATCCAAGTATAGGGATCTGTAGTAAACACTGAAGAGGACAATACTTGAAAGTGAATTGGGTTTTGTGGGGGAGAAACAGAGAAATAAATAATGTCTTCGGGGATAAATTTAGTGATGACAGTGATAGGTTTTGCAGTGAGTACCATGTTCATTGTATTTGTTTGCACAAGGCTCATTTGTGCCCGAATTCAATTGACTGCTTCAAGGGGGGCCTTCCCTATGGCTTCTAGATCTGATCTTAGCATAGTAAGCATTCCTTCATTTCCTATTCAGTGGTACATGCTCATATTTCTTAGTTACTTTACTGGCCATTTGATCTGGATTTCTGTATGATATGCCTTCTACATTGTCACTCGGGTCTTGGCTTATCTCTTCTATTTGTTGGTGTACTCCTACAGCTTTCTTTTCTCCTTTTGTTTGTTTGTTTGTTTTCTTATTTAAAGTGGGCTGTTTTTATTTGTACTTCTTGTTCTTTATAAGGACTAACTCCTGTCTTTTGCTCTTTTCATATATTTCATACCATTGGATATTTTAAAATTTTTTGGAATCTCTTTTTGCTATCATTGACTAATAATGCAGTTAATGCTCTGAGCTACGGACCCATAGAAATGAAAATTTTGGATCATTTCTCGATTTGTGCGTGGCATGTGTTAATTTTCTATATCGCTCCAATTTTATTGAATACTTATTGAAAAAAAAAATCATGACCTAATAAATTGTTCCCTCATCCTGTGGTACAGCTAGAACGGGGTTTACATGGACTTGATCCGCTTGTTGTAGCCAATTTTCCGACAAAGAAGTACAGCGATCCTCTTTTTTCCTCTGCAAAAGATGCTCAGTAAGTGATATTATTTGCTTGAGTCTTGCGATAATGACTCTGGCTATATTAAGTGGATGATGTTTTGATAATTTATCGCTTTTTTTTTTTGGATAGTTATGGAAATCAGATGAGTCTTGGGGAAGAGACTAATAGGAACATAATAAACATGCATAAGGTCATGACTCTAATAATTTGATCAGCCTTTATTCTGGGAAAGGGTTGTTTGACAACGGAAGTGATGCCACTGTGCTTGTCCTGATATGGAATACCGAGTGTCCATGAGAAATTTTGTGTGCAGTTCATGATAATAGAAAGCAACTGCCGACATATTCTACACGTCCAAAAAGTTTGTGGGTGAGCAACGTCACAGATAAAGAGAATGGAATAATTTATTAGCAATCCTCTACATCCTTGTGGTGTGAGAGAAAAAGAAACAAAAGAATTAATAATTTATTCAATTTTTTTGAAAAATATTCTGTTAAAGCTGTGCTGTTCTAGTAGGAAGTAGCTCTTAGTTGAAACTTATCACTGCTGTTTGAAGAATAGGAATAATTCAACTGCTGCTGGATTTACTTTTGGTGATTGGACTAAAATTGGATGGTGAACCCAATGCTAGTTTATTTACTTTGACTTCATTAAAAGGCTTTTCCTTCTATAAACACTATGACTATCTGAAGCAGGTTAGGTTTAATAGCATTTGACACAGATATCTGTAAAGCTTCGTATTGGTACTCTAATTGTTGCATCAAGTTTGAAAGCTTAGATCAGAAACTATAAAAATAGGATCACTTGAAATAATGTGCAGGGTAGTCCATCATACTCTTACCATTGGGAATCAAGCACAAATATTCTAGCGACCATGGGCATCATTATTAATTGCTAGGCATTTCTCATTCCTATAACATGTAGAAATTTTGTAATAGTTGATACTATTGGGTTTTCTTCACCAAGGCTGACCTTAAGATTATTATAGTTCTGGTTGTCTGTGGTTAGAGGATGATATTGGGATGATTATTGGTTTGATGATGTTCCTTCCAGTTGTCAATCCCTCAACTATAAGATTAATATGCACAGATGTCTCAGTGACCGGCACATGTCTCTCTTTGTTCACTAAAGCACTGGAGATGTTGTGTTTGACTTGTGCTGGGTTTAGTTTTAGATGGTTTGAAGGACAACACAGAGCGGTTGGTATGTTTGAGTTGTCCTGGCACTTGAACCACAAATCTCACTCTCTCATGGACCCAATTAATTTAAAATTATTTAGTATGCATTAGAAACTGCTACTGAAAAGTGAAATGATGTTTTTGAGGAGGAATTGTATGTTAGTATACAACTTACACTGTGCTTTGTTGAGATAGAAAAGAAGAGAAAGGAAGGATATGTTTTATTTTCTTTCCCTTCTTTATTTTCTCTCTATTCTATATCTTCTTTGCTTTCCTCTTTTTATGTTCCCTTCCCTGTACTTATGTTTCCTCCAAACCAAATGTGCTCTAAACATTGCTGGTTTAGGTTAGATTTGGCAAATGTCGTGTTTTGCATATTCCTTTTGCATACATTCATCTTTGAGAGTACTTTTTTCAGTATGCAAGTTTACTTCAACAATGATTGAAGTGATTGGATTCAGATAGAACCTGAACTGTGGGCGATTGGATTCTTTTCTCATTATGTGTAGTTCTTTCATATCAGGAACCAATATATGTGGCTGCTTTGTGTACAACTCTATGAAATCCTAGTTAGGGTATTATTCTGGGTCTGAATATCAACAAATGCTTATGCTACACTGCTAGTATGATTATTCAACTTGCAAGGAGTGACATGCTGTTGTATGTCTAGTTTTTGTGTATTCTTTTCTTCGAGGCTGTGTGTCAGGTTCAGAATGTTGCAACCTCCTTTGTGACCTCACTAGCCATTTTTGTGCTGGTTAGAACATGTCGCATTCACCTCACCCCTAGTTTTATCCTTTTCTCCTAATTCCTTCTGGTCCGCAGGCTTTTTTCCCAAATCTTTGTGCAATACCTAATAATTCCTTTATATCATCTTGTTCCACTCTCACCTTGCAAGATGCACAATATAATTAAGCAAACAACCCCATCTCCCTCCTCATCCATTATTGCAAAAACTTGTCCGAATAATGGGGCTAGTCACATCTTGTGTTTTCACTTTCCTGCATTTTGAATGGTTGAATGATCAAGCAACAATATGAAACTAGGCTTAATTCTGTCCTTACTTATTGGTACCAAAATTTAGGAAAGTCTGAGTTGGCAAGTCAATACAGTTTAACACACACAACAAAACTTAGTCATCTGCATGCCCAACTATATCTTTGACATAGATGATAGTTAACTTGATAGATTTGTACAGTTTGCTTGGAGGTCAATATGTTCTGCAAATAATTTTTCCAAAACTGAAACACTGTGCAGAAAAGAATTCAAGACATCTCCCTTAATTACCCAATTTGCACTCAATCGGCCAAGGACTTCAAGCGAAGTAAAAGCGTGAGCTACTATCACATTCACAAAAACCTGCAAAGTGTCATATTACTTTCCAAAGCTTGCTCTATACAAAGGGACATACTACATTCCACTGTAGAATGAACCGTCACTACTTGGCATCATTGCCAGTGCATTCTTACTTTTGTGGGAGGTTGCCTACTTGTGTGCATTTAATTGTGGGATGTAGTTTCCTTGTCCAAAGGATATCTATACTTATTATATTTCTGTAGTCAGTCACCCTTTATATTACATCTGGAAAAATTTCGCTGTCCTAGGTGCACGGTTTGCCTTGTGGAATATTATAAAGAAGATACGTTGCGCATCCTACCTTTCTGTGGACACTCCTATCATGCAACCTGTATTGACATATGGCTGCAGCAGCATTCCACGTGTCCTATTTGCCGTATTTCATTGCGTGATCATCCTGAGAAAAAGCGCTTGATGCAACCCATGTTTAGTTCAGCTGTCCGATATCAATATGACATGGAGTCCCTTGACACAAATCCGTTTTGCTTTTTATCACCTGGCCATGGGCTCTCTTCGAGACTGCATGAGAACTGTCGGATGGAACCTTTACAGGAGGATCAGTTTCGATCTGAGGGTAATGGACCAGTGGCGGGTGAAAACAGCTCCATCTTGATTGAGGATGATCAGATCTTAAAAGGCACAGGGAACAAGCATGTGGAGAGCCCATCAAATTCTTAAATCCAAGTGTTTGAATTCCAGAGAAGTTGGGATTGACATTCAGTTAGATTATGTCTCAGGAAGTTGATTGTTTTCCCCTTCTGACTTTCTGTAGAAATAGCTAAGTAATTCTGTTCTTTCATTTTGATTTCTCCTCTTCTTGTTCTTTTAACTGTAGCTGGTTTGTGAGCAGTTTTGCTAGTTCAGATGTAAAATCAAGAATTGCAGGGACTGCATGATTTGCGTTTCAAAAAATAGTATCCGAAAACAGTTTTTGAAAAGAGTTTAAAGAAAGTGATTTTGATATTTTTTGAGATAAAAAATTTGTTTGGTTAGATGATTTCAAAAATAATTTTACAATACAGAAAATAGTAAAATTTGTTTGAATAGCTTAAATATATATTTGAATAGTAATTCAAACATTAATAAAAAAATATAAAAAAATTATTTTTAGATTGACAAATTCATTAAAAAAAATTCAATAAATCAAACTTTAATATATATATATATATACACCCCTCACACACAATATATATATATATACATGTATAAATATACACCCCTCACACACAATATATATATGTATATACGTTTTTATATATACATGTATAAATATACGTGTGTGTATATATATATGTATATATGTATGTATATACAAATGTGTATATATACATATAAATAAATATAAGTAATCCAAACATAAAAGACAGTTCAGATAATCTTCTAAATATTGATTTGACGGTCGTAATTGAACTTAACTCTAATACTCCTATCTCTCATATAACTCTCTCTCTCTCTCTTATCTCTAAGACATTTTAAATACACTATCTCATCTCATCTCTCTCTTTATTTCTATATAATAAAGTAGCTAAATTGTTTGTCTTGTGATTTTCGCGGCTCAGATCGTTTGAGAATTATTGATCTGACAATCCTAATTGGACTTTCATTTCTTTTATAACTCTAAGTCTCTCATATCTCATGTAACTCTTTTTCTCTCTCTATCTCATATCTCTTTTAAATATATATATATATATATATATATATATATATATATATATATATATATATATATATATATATATATATATATATATACATTCTCTCAAATACACATTCTCTCATCTCTCATATAATTCTATCTCTCTCTTACAGACACTCTCTCTATCGCATTCATTTACCTTTGTGAGTGAATGTTATGTTTTAAATGTGTATTGTTATTTTTTGTGCTTTTTTATTCAAAATTTGTAGCTTAGACATGATTTTATTAATGTTAAATGTTATGTGTGAAATATGCTATTGCTATTTTCGGTACTTCTTAGTCATACATTTGTATGATTTTATAGAAGAAAAAATATTTAAATGTTAACAAAAAAATTCATAGACATTCAAAGCTAAACTAATCACAAAAATCAAAAAAATCAAAATCAAGTTAATCACCAATAAAAAATAATAAGTGATATCGATTGCACAAAAAAAAAAATCAAAACCAAGATAATTACCAATAAAAAAACAACAATGACCAATAAAAAAAATAAATGAAACTAATTGCACCAAAAAAAATATTCAAAACCAACTATAAAATTTTTTTCCCAAGTCGTAGTCATTCAAATTCAAGCTAATCACCGATAAAAAAATAATAAAGTTAAATATTTGAGTAATTTTATAATAGAATAAAAAAATATTTGAATGCTAAAAAAAAATAATTTTAAAGTTGTAAACATGCAAAGTCAAGCTAATTACCAATAAAAATTAACAAATGATACCAATTGTACCAAAAAAAAAAAATTAAAGCTCAAGCTAATAGCATTAAAAAAACAAGTAATTGAATTTATAATTTTATTGTGTTATTTGGTTGAATGGTGATAAATTCATACGTCTTCTAAATAATTAAGATTTTATTTATTACTTAAAAATTATAAATTTTATTAGATTTCATTAGTATTTTTTTTTTCACTAGATATTTGCATATGTGATATTGTTTTGGAAAATTTGTTTTATACATTTTTGGGATAGTTCTATTAATATGAAGGATATGATCAACAATATATTTCGAGTCATTTTAAAAGAATTGGTATGAATATTTTTGACCCGCTTTCTCTTTCAAGATGGAGAATTACTTGCGATTTTTTTATGGGTTATACAGTGTCTTTAGATATGAGCAATGACTAGTCTATTTAATAAAGTAGTAAGATTATTTGTCTTTAACTTTTCGCGGCTTAGATCGTTTTGATCTAATGGTCATAATTAGACTTTCATTTTTTTTATAACTCTAAGTCTTTTATATAATTGTCTTTATCTATCTATCTATCTTACACACACACACACACTCTCTCTCTCTCTCTCTCTCTCTCGTACTATTGTCTTTTTTTTTTTTTTCTTTTGTGATGTTTTTGCTATTATTTACTCCATAAAACATATGAAAACTACATGTCATCAAATTATTTATTCCTTGAAATTAATTCAAAATTTTTATACATCTGACCGTATGTATTTTGTCACTTGCTTCTTAATTTGTAAATAACACTGAATGTAAATAAAAAATAACACATTGACTATAAACACCAAATAATATTTAACATAAAATGAACCTTAGATTGTAAATTAATATATATTTTTATCAAAAATTGACACTTAATTTTCTCTAATTTATATTCAACTTTATCGAATATCAAATTAATATTAAAATTTATTTAATTAATTTTTTGAGTACTAAATTATATCAATTTTTTGAGTACTAAATCAAATTTTATTTTATTTTATTAAATTTTTAATTTTTTTGGTACTAAATTTGAAGAAGGACAAATGTAAAAATAATAAAATTTTTAGGATAAATTTATTAATTTTCGTTTGCAACATTGACGAAAGGGAGACAGAGGGGGTCTCTGTGCAATGAATAACAAATTTCAGGGGGTCTCCGTGTTATTTATAAAATATCATGAGGTGTTCGTGCAATATTTCCAAAAATCAGGGAATATCCATGATTTTTAGTTTTTTTTCCCTATTTTTTAATTAAACATTAATATATTATTATTTTACCTTAAAAACTTAAATTATTGTATTTTTAATAAAAACAATTATTGGTTATAAGAGTTTGTTGGTACCACAAAAGAAATGTATGAGTGTGTTTTTGTGTATATTTATATATGGAAGGTTAAACATTTAGTGATTAAATTTATAATTATATTGTGTCATTTGGGGTTGAATGGTGATAGTGATAATAAATTCATAAGTTTATAAAAAAAGTAAAATTTGGTTGATTTTATTTACCGTTTAAAGATTGTGAATTTAATTATATTCTATTAATATTACATGGAGATAGGGTGGATTGGAAATATGGTAGTTGAGTTGATAATTATGTTGTGTTATTGAACGAAGTGGTAGTAGAGGTGATAATTCGTGAGTCTTATAAATGAATAAAATTTTATTTATTTAATTTATTACTTAAATATTATAAATTTTAATGGATTATGTTAGTATTTTTTTTTCATAGGCATTTATATATGTGGTGTTATTTTGAAGAGTTTTTATATATTTTTATGACAGTTCCTTTAATATAGAGGATATTATCAACAATATATTTTGAGTTATTTTAAAAGAAGAATTTGTATGAATATTTTTAGGTCATTTCTTTTGAATTTGGACAATTGTTTAAAAAAAATTTGTTTGTTGTATAGTGCATTCAGGTAATGACTAGTATATATATATTATTCTCTTTATTTTCAAATTTTTTAAAAAAAAACTCTGAAAACAAGTTACAATTATTTTTTATTTTTTTGACTCAAATCTCATTTTTTTTTCTAAAATTTAGATAATAAAAATACTAAACAAACATATTTTTGATATTTTTAAAATTTTGAGAACAAAAATCTGTTTCCGGCCGCAGTTTCCTAATTTTTGCTCTAGGGGTCGTAGAACGGGCTCGCTCTCGCCTGCGCGCGCGCGCGCACACCCAGATACACTTAGTTCAGTTGTAAAAACAGGAATTATTAGTTTCCTAAAGTTTGCTGGAGGCTCTCTCTCTCTCTCTCACACACACACGCCCACACCGATGCCACATGCATATCTTTGCAGCTGAAAGCATGTTTCTTTTCCTATTTCTTCTTATCCATGCATGTGAGTCAGTTTTTGAAATTCTTTTTTTTTTTTTTTTTGATATGGAACAATATAATTTCTATGAATCAGGAATTTGAAATGTCAGATTGGAGAGAAGAAAGCAGAAAATCCAGTGGTCGTTCTCTCCATACAAGGTAATCCAGGCAAATAAAAGCATACTTAGCTAGAGAAAAGATATATGATATGCATATGCAGTCCACAAAATGACCAATATCCCGGAGGCACCTCTGATTCGCAACAATAGAGTCGATAATCACCTTTAGCATCCCCTTCTCACTTGATATTGCTCCATCAAAGTTGATTTTGAACACACATGTTTCTGGAGCATACCATTTATCATGGCTTGTTCCATTGATCTGATTTATCCCCATGGTCCCTACATCCTGTGTAGCTTGAAACTGGTTCAAATAGGACACAAGAGAGTTCCACTAGTTGTTTTGGAAAGTAAACCTCGAGCTGCACTCTTGCCCTATTTCTGTTAAACCAAATATACCCAGCAATCACTACCAACAAATTTGATTGATCCGCCAGTAGAGTGTTCGAAACAGAGCATAACCATTCATGGACCCTACTTAATGGTCCATATGTCATACTAATTCCAGAATTCCACCAGACCTGTTTGGCAAAAGAGCAGTGTAGAAGAAGGTGCTCAATGGGTTCAATTGAAGAAAAGCACAAGAAACATGCATTATCTCCCTGTACCTTTCTCTGTATGAGATTTTGCTGTTTTGGGAAGGTATCAGAATAAGCCCTCCACGCAAAAATTTTAATTTTCCCAGGTAATCTGGGGTTCCGAATGAATTTTCCTAGTGATTCACTGTTAGAAAAATGTATATTCCATTGATTCTGCTTATTATTGTTTTAGCCAACGTGATGTAATCTTTTCCTTTATTTTCTTCTGTATTACCTCCTCTGTTTTCTGTATATATATATATTCATCTCCATAATGAGATTAACATAGACTTTGATAGTATCCTCAATTCCCTCTTTAAAGAATTGGCAAATAGCGTTATTTATGCTGAAAGTGCATATGAGATTTGGACCGATCTTCAAGAGCGTTTCTCTCAACTTAATGCCCCTCGCCTTTGTCAAATTACCTGTTGCTGGCAAGTATACTCGACTTAAGGCATTATGAATGAACTTGCAAATTTGCAGATTTTTCCTACCTGTACATCTACTGCTGTCAAAGTAGGAAGTGATTATCAGCAACAACGTGGATTGATGCAATTTTTACTGGGTCTTAATGATTTATATGCTGCAATTCGTGGACAAATCCTACTCATGGATCCCCTTCCCCCTGTGAACCGTGCATTTTCTCTTGTTTTACAATAAGAAAGACAAAGGAATGTCGTTGCATCAAATCAACAAAATATTGAAACCACTGCGTTGCTGGTGCCGTCCAATGGCTATTTTATCAACCAAGGAGAAGGGTCTCACAATAATATGAGAAACGGCAAGGGCTCTAAGCGTGAGCGTCCCTCCTGCACCCATTGTGGTTGGGTAGGTCACATAGTGGATAAATGCTATAAACTCCATGGTTATCATCCTGGCCACGACTGTACAAAGTCAATCCCCCATCTGCTATTAATCAAGCTGTCCAGCAAAAGAATATTCCTGAGAAGATCAACATCCAAAATGCTTCAAATGATTTCCCTTTCGCACCAGATCAGAGTCAACAATTCCTTGCTCTTTTTAAGCCTCAAGCCATGATACATCAAGTAGGTAGCAGTCAGTCTACTGCTAACCTCTCAGGTATATCTTTTAAGTCTTTCTTCTTCAAATAATGACATTTGGATAATTGATAGCGGTGCCACTTATCATATCATTGGTTCTGTCTCTTTTTTCGTCCATTAATGCTATTGGTACTACAAGCATCAAACTTCCAAGCTCTTTACTAGTTCTTGATGTGGTGATGTGGTCTAAGCCTAAAAATCAAGCTCTGGCTTCCTAATTTTACAAGAGAAAAAATTGCACATTTTCAAGCTCCCAACATGGAAGTATTTATAGGTAAAGAAGGGGAAGGGGGAAACAAGAAGATAAGAAAGGATAAGTGAATAGTGTATGTCGCTCATGAAAATCAACTACTCTGCAAGCAGTCTGTGGAGGACGTTCAAACGTTGTCTTCTGTTTTGCTTTAAGGGCGTTCGAACGTTGTCTGACGTTCGAACGTGTCTTCTGGTTTTGCTTTAGGGGCATTCAAACGCCATATGGAATGTGACCACATCACTCAAGTGGTCTTGGTCTTCTGTGAAAACCCACTTCCATACTCCATGTAGGGCTTGGAGTTTTGCACTCATCACTCTGATCTGTCTTCAAGTCATGTGGACGTTTGAATGGTAGTTGGCATTCAAACATGGTACTCCAGTACTTCAAAGTCTTCCTTCTTGACTACAACACGCCAGGTCTTAGCAATCTGGTCTCCTCATAGTTCAAGTGGACGTCAGAACGTGAATTGACGCTCGAACGTGGTTACTTTGTCCCAACCTTCTCCAATTTTGTTCCATAATGCACTGGTATCACACTCAAGTGTAATATTTGTTGTTCTTGAGCTTTTGTTCACTTTAGGTCCTGAAATGTTATCACTTAAATTCCATCAAAGCACAATTAGTCCCAAAAAGGCATAGAAAAATGCTAACTTTAAGCACTAATCACAAGACATCGAGGGGGATAGGATTGTTGCCTATTTCAGAGACTATGTGATTGATACCCAACCGCTATAATGGTGATTCCACATATGAGTTAAATGGGAAAAGAAGTCACAAACAATCTCAAAGGGGCATTGTCACTTATTGCTATCCTACTTAGGCTTTGAGGCCAAATGTGAAGATTCATTCCTATGGTGTCATGATAGTGTCACTGCAGTGAGAAGGTTAAGTTGTTGCTCTTAATAGATCCATAGTCCTTAATTATTGGGATGGAGTGTTCAACTGCAGCACACTCTTGATGGATGTTACCTATATGTGTGTGAAGGTGGAGCTGCCTTCTATATGACATGGGCAAGTCGCTAAAACACACATGAAAACCCAGAACAGGTGCATGGCCGGTATTTATGGCGTCAACCCGCATATGAGAACAACTCTAATTAGTGGAAGGTATGTGAATGGTAAGTTGGTTAATTCATATTATGGGATACGATTAAAGGAGTCTAACTCTACCATTATTTATGTGGGTTGCTCACTTATTCAAGGTAAAGTTAAAGCCTATGTGGTACCTTATCGATGCATACTTTCTCGTGTTCTTCTTTTTATCTCATTTGAATGTTTTGAAACATGTGGGGGATTGTTGGGCTTAGTTCATTGTGTCTCAAAACATTTAGTTGATTGGACCCACACTCTTTTATTATTTCTAAGCCCATTGACTTAGTTTTTATCTTTGCAAGCCTACCCACTTCTTTTGGTTTTTTTTTACCGTCAAAGTAGCTTACAAAGTAAGCTTCATTTTTCTCCTTTTTTGGTCTGGTTTTTTCCGGGCAATAGACTTCAGCTCCCTCTTGTGTTCTTTTGCAATTTTTACTTCTCATCTCTCTTTCATTGCTTCAAATATCACAGTCTCTTTAGAAAATTTTGTTGCTTCCACAAAAAATATCAAAAGGGTTATTAAACACTCTTCACAACAAGTGTGTTGGTGGAGGTGAAGCTATAGAAATCCTGGGAGGTTGTTGTGCCAAGAATCTATCACACCGAGTCATCGACTTCGAGAGGTGCGAATCAACCTTTAAGGACAAAGTTTTGGCTTGATCTATAGTTTGGTGAGATCGTTCCTTTACTTATATTTCATAAATTGTGATTTTATGACAAATCATAATTTTTGGGTCTGTATTTTAAGAAATTAATTGTGCAAAAGTTTTTTTCCCACCATTTCATTGATTTATTAAATAAATTACACAACAGGGGCTCCACCAGGCCATTGACAGTGTTTTTGACTTCCAACCAGGAAGTCTCCCTTGTATAGTCAAAATGATCTTGAATTTTCTCTTGTACAAGAGGGAATTCCTATGTACTTTTCAAGGTTTTTTGTGAGGTTAATGTTTACTGCTATGGGGGTGATACCAAAATCCTTGTCCTTATTTTTTTCAACTGTCAAAGGTGCCCGAGTCAGCTTATGCGTATTTTGACTAATTCTTTTCTTAGTTCGATCAAAGGTAGGTCATCCAGGTGGGCAATAAAATATTCATGAGAGATAAATTTTGCATAACCTAATTCTCAAAGAGTTGTCAAAATTCAAAGTCATGACAGCAGAGCTTACAGCTCGTCTCTGTTATAGTCTTTGGCTAAACTTATTTTTTGACCAAAAATGTCATAGAAAGTTTTTGAAACTAACTTCGTCATACCGCAATTATTTTGTGAGACTCTAGAGAAAAGGAGGATGTCATCTATAAATAAGAGGTGGAAAATTTGCGCGCCATTGCTAGTGGCTTTGAGACCTCTCCTTTTATGTTCATGAACTTTTTCCTATATTAGACTACAAACTAGTGTGGACTCGCATGAGTTGGTTGGGTTTTATAGGATCTAGAGGTATTCCATTTAGAGAATTGAAATAGCAGATCCAGTTACGCAACTCATGATAATCAACACTATGTAAGAGTGTGGAAGTTGAAGATTATAGTATTTGTGCGGAAAATGACCTTTTTTTTTTTTTTTGAAAAGGACCAATTTATTCTGCTGTGTATATCTCCTTATTTCGTGAAGAACATTTCTTGTCTTTTGAAATAGGGATAAGATCGCTTCAATGGACTTAATCATACAGAGATGTTTAGAGCTTGTTTCCTGAGTTTGGGCATATGGAGTGGTTGAGACAAATCTTCGCATGTATGCGAGCTTTTAGTTCATGTATGCTATTGCATCTGTTTTATAAAATTGAGGGTGTAATTTGAGAATTCAATTCTTTAAAGGCATAAATTGAGAATTAAAGTATCTTTTAAGGTCCAAAGTAAAATTAGCCCTACAAAAAGTCTAATACGAATTCAATTTCAAAAAATTCGTACTATAGAAAATGTCGAATACCAATTTTGATAAATGATTAAGTAGATATGTATTAAAAAAATTATTCTTTTGTTCATTTTTTTTTCAATATCTTTGTTTATAATGAATGTTTTTCACCAATGATAGAATTTTGTGTATTAAAAAGTCAAAAATATAATATACGATATTGGCCAGAATTTTTATACATGGGACTTGACCCACGCCCACAAGAGTAAAAATCCTAGTTCCATCCTTGGGATATATTACTGTAAAATGGATATATATATATATTGCTATAGACACTGTACTATTGTAAGTTTATATGTTACTAACTAGATATATTCCATAATATATAAGCTAACTGTACATAGTCACACACACATAGTTGGACAGATGTGGTAAAATTGTACATTGCTCTACCTAGAAATGAAGGGTAGAATTGATAATTTATAAAGAATTTGATATGAAATCATCTCTTTTTCGTTTGTCAATAACTTCTGTTAACAAGAGGGGGTGTGAATGAAATAAACATATTAATTAAAAGAGAGTGCAGTGAAATTTCAAAGATGTTCTTAAATGTAACTTATTCTACCGAGGGTTTCGATGAAGTTTTCCCTAAATTTTTACAACTTTAGGCCATTCCCATGAAATATAGTCTAGAGTAAAACAGTAAAAGTGGGATTAACAATTATCTCTTCTCCTTTTTCTGGATGGAAATTTCTAAAAACCCACGATTAATTGGTGCACGGAAAGACTAGTCTAGAGTAATATTATGTTCACCAAATTCCTTATACCAAATGATGTGGCAAAAGCACATTCATTGAATGTGTTGTATGTCTCATTGGAACCCACAAACTTACATCATTCGGTGTAAAAATTTAGTGCACATATCAGTACTCTAAGAATTTTAAAATTAAAAATATTGAAGGAATATGCTTTATATGTATATGGTGTTATATACCGGCCGAGTCCGGGGAATCCATTAAAAGAAGCATCTACGGAAGCAATGAAGTGTGCTTTTTTGTGGGTATGTATTAACAAGGAGAAAGCTTAAATTTCAAGTGGGTGCTTGTAAACTGCAAGGAAATTCCTAGAAATCAAGAAATGGAAAAATATATACCGTAAACTTTGCACTTTTGCGTCTTCTGCTTTGGCAAAATGATGTTTAAATTAGAAGTAAATGCAGTGTGAAAGGGTTTTCTAACTAAGATGTTGAACAACAAAGTTGAGTCTTATGTCTCCCTAGAAGTGGTGTTTGGATGTGATGATAATGCATAAGTCTCAAACCATGATCATGTCCATTGATATGGGAAATGCAATCGAGGAAAGCAAATAGATATCAACAATTTCCACAAGCTGTACCAAAATCCTATAAATATTGTACATTCAACAGCCTCAGTGCTCTGGTGTAACCATCGACTTCAAAGAACCCCACTATACTAGACAAAAATTACAAGATGGATTATAAAAACACCACAGAATGAAATTGCAAATGGCCAAAAACCCTATGTTACAGAAGAACCAAATAATTAAAAAAACAATATGGGTTATAATTATATTTGGGGCATTACACTATGTGGACTCATCTGTGAATGCTTCTTCTGCAGCCTTGCTCTCAACTGCCTAATCTTTGCATCTACTCTTGCTGTAAACCCAATCTTGGTCTCCTGTCTTGCTTTGGACCGCTCTCTTCTCCACATATGTCGATCCTTAATGTCTTTTTTGTAGTATTTGATTTCTTGAATAACATGATGATCCATTGGGTTGAAAGATCTTTGGAAAGATATGTGAGCAAGGTAAGGGAGATTACAGACCACTGTTATTAAGAGGGTGGTTGACCAGTAAATTGGGGCAGGAGCTAGAGCTTCTACGAGGATTTGAAAGGCGTTACCAGAATATTTTGGTGACAGCATGCCATAAAGGAAAAGAAATAGATACCAAGAAGCAATGCTGCCCCAGACAAAGAAGTGTTGTATGAATGTGAAATGACTCATTGTGAGAGCAATTTGGCCGTTGACAGCCCAGATGATGCAAGTGAACATAGCGGTGCCCACAGCAGTCATGTCAGCAGTCTGGCCTCCGACACGGAAGGCTTGGTCATAAAAGATGATAATGCTAAAGAAAAAAATAATGAGAGAGGAATAAAGACCGTTTCCCATCCACCCAAAAATCCTATACCAGTCAAAGAACAAGTTTCTGGGTCCTTGCTGATACAATGCTGGAAACTGCAGAGTGAAGGGGTTTTGTGTAAGTGTATAAACATTGATCTATAAGTGGAAATAGATGAAAGGTGCAGACAAAGATGTCATTAAAAGACTAACCTGTAGGCAAATCTCAGAAGAAACGTCTTGCTCAAAAACACCAAGTGAAATGACAGGAAGTGAGGTAAGAAGAACATTGAACAGCAACATGTACCAATCATCATAAACCGATTGCCCAGAAAAACCAGTAAATGCCTCAAAGTAGAAGATTGTCAGGCCAAAAGCTATATTCTTGTAGAAGAAATAGCAAATCTGGATGCAGAGCATTGCAGCATAAATGAGAATGAATAAAGTACGAATTACAACTGCGTGAAGAAAAACAGAGCACAAGTGCCAATATGCCAAAATCATCAATATTCTCTCTTTTGACATGTTAGATATGTAAAAAAACATTAGGGAAAATTATGGATTACCTCCCTCTGATTTGGTTCTTGTCTAAAATTTTCGAGATTTCTATACATAACCCCTTTTATTTTTGGACCAAAGTGAAAGAAAACACTATGATTTCAGTTCAAATTGACAATCAATAGATGTAAGTGCCTAAAATGACTTTTAAATTGCTTCCCTGCCAAAAAAATACCTTTTCAAACAAAAACAATAACACTCCTGTATCTACTCCCCCTAGCCTACCAGCAGTCTCGCCCTTCATCCTCTGCCCACAAAGCGCCATGGTTCAAGATCGTAGTCACGGCCATCGATTCAAAAGGCACTAAGATGTATCGGCCATAACGTCAAAGAACAATATCGCGCAATGCAAACGAAATGCTAGATGGAAATTGGAAATGAGGGATTCAGGCCATACCAAATTATCGCTCAACAGTATTGTGGTGTAGCGGATTGATGACTCGGCAGAGCCAATCAAGAAGCGTCCGAGTCAACTACAATTGAGGAACTACTCTCATACTAAAACTCTATAAACTGATCTTTACCAATCTCAAACTGATATATTCTATTATAAAATAACAAATAAAAATCCTAACAAATCTATCAAGTACATTTCCCTTTGAACAAAAAATTCTTGGCCATTCCCCTAAGGCTTCGAGATTTGATCACGTTGGTCCAACCATCCATCGATTCTCCCACCCTAAAAGAAGCTCGACTCTGGCGAGTAAGGAGAGCAAAGAATACCATCTGACAAAATAGTTCGAGAAATCTAAGTGGTAACCTTACTTCAAATAGATAGAGGACGAATAGCACCCAAAATAGAACATCAAGAGGCTCCACAATTTGAATATCAGAATCTGATGCATTAGATTTTTTAGCCTCCTTAGGGATTTCCTTTTCAATTGTCACAACAACCTTTGTAGGCATTGGAAAGACAAATGACCAAACCCTTGACAATTAAAACATCTCGTTTTGACATTAGGATAAGTACCCCCTTGAAAATTAGAAGTAATACCAAGGCGAGGTGGTTTATTAGGGAGAAAAGCATTCCTTTTTACTTTGAGTTGTAGATACCCTAGAAGACCTAAGAGAAGCCCTCTTTTTCAAATCCCCTTCCATTTTGATAGGCAATCTAAACTGCATCACAAAGACGACTTGCACCTAACCATGAAGAAATCTCTGAATTGAGCCCTTACCTATACATGGCAATCATTACATCCTCAGTCCATGAGAACTCAAATTGGGTGACTAAGCTGTAGAAATTTCCTATGTAATCCTCAACAGGCATGCTTCCCTAATTCAATTGTGTAAACTGTAGATGAGCTCATTTTTTATAATTAGCTGGCACAAAGTAACGAGTTATAGCAGTAGAGACTAGGAGAAAAGTAGCAAAGATGATGGATTGGAGTTTTGCTCCGATACCAATTGATGCAGAGAAGGAAGGTAAAGAAACGGATAACTAATCCTCCCAATGATTAGATCAAGAAACACAAATCTCCGTAAAGAATTTTCAAATTCATATTCATACTCCTGATTAAAATAATGTGGAATACATCCTTATTTATAGACCAAGTGTCTTACTATAGAGAAACTACTTCACTACCAAAACTCTATCAACTTATCCTTACTAATCTCAATATGATAAATATTATCTAACTAAAAATTCAAATAATTAATAATAAAAATAACAAATAAAATTTTTAACAAATATACCAAGTACATTTCTCTTTGGACCAAAAACTCTTAGCCATTTGCCTAAAATTCCAGATTTGATCACGCTGGTTCAACCATCCTATGGCTACACTAGGTCATGTCGGCATCGACCAATACTTTGAATGATGAGCAAATCCTTCCCCACATCCACCATTGCTAGTTACTTATCCAAATCTAAAACATTCGGCAACAACTTGGTTTCTTTCGTTGTGGAAATCACACGGAAGAAAAGAAGAACAAAGTATTGCAATTTCAATTAATTTCCTTAGCCTTTTCACTTCCCAACAATTTCAAGTAACAAACGCAAAAAGCTTTTACTCAGCAACCAACTTTGAGGCTAATGCTAATACTACTACACTGGTAGCTTTGGACAGAAGGGTACTGTTAGAGAAAAAATAGAAATGCATAGAATGTAAAAAAGGAAATGATGGAGTCGGGAGCTTTTGGAATTGGAAAAAGTTTGAAGAAGAGGAGTAGATAGAAAAAGCATAAGAGAAAGAAACATTGTGGTGAAGATATAAGGCGTAACAAAGCAATAGTATTGATGCCATGATGATAATTATAGCTTGCATTCAACACTGCACTTTCTGAGCCTCAACACACCTATTTGCATAATTATCAAAAAAAATCCTTGGTTCAGAAGAACTATAAATAAATACAGAGCAATTTTAGTCTCAAAACTTACCCAGAGAAGACAGTTTTATGTATAAATTTTCGGTATGTATCCGTGAGCATAAAAGAGAAGTACGAGGAGATTGTCTGATTGTTGGTATAAGTTTTTTAATAAGGAGTAAAGGTTAATTTACTCCAAGAATTGAATACGGGAGGTTTGGATGGTGCAAGGATAAACGAGCCTTTTTTACACATTTCGGCTAAATTTGGATTGAAAACTCATGGTTTCATTTTAGTCCAAAAATGACTCGGGGTTATGTTTAGGTTCTTAAAATATAAGGAGGTACAGAGTAATGGAGCAAACCATAAGCAGGTGATTCATAATTTGCCCAAAATATTAACGCAATTTACCAATGTAGACTATATAATTCTTACCATCTGAGCAATTCTCTTATAGCACCAATGTCCGTGGACAACAACAAGTCTCTCCAGAAAACGGAACTGTGCAATGGCAAAGTCACTAGCCATCACAGCCTGCAAAAAAAGGGGAATTTCGTAAGGCTGATCCCAGGTCCAGCAGCACCACATGCTTATGAAAAGGTAATTCATTTTTCCTAGACTTCTAAAGCCTTAGAAGACATAAATACACATAAATTAAGTTACCCTGAACACAGTCGGATAAGTTACAGACTTACACGTAATGCCTCATAAAGGAGCAATTTGGTTGTGAAAAAAAAAAAAAGGATGGAAAGGTAAATGACACCAAAGCTTGGCACTGTACTCTAATATGTCTTTCATCACGGCAATCACTATTCATACAATTGGAGGATTTCAGTTGGGAATACTTTTTTGTGATACAATGGGTTCAGCTGACAAAAGTTGACCGATCAGAGCAGCTGGCAGAATGATTCAAATAACCTATCACTGGGTACCCACCATCCAAAGAAAAAGCAATACAAAGAAAAATACAAAAAGACGAAAAGGTCACAACTGCAAATTAACAAGGTGGTTTGCACAATTCAAGGGTGAAAATGTTTTTCCAATTGTTGACAAGTAGGTCCCGACACAAAATTGCGGTCTGAGATCCAGGTTAGTCAGACACAACATTCCGATCCACTTGCCTTAAAACATAGAAATAAAGTTGGTGCCAACCCTCTATCCAACGCATACCAGATAAATTACTACCCCAACCGTTGTGCGTGGAATCAAATATGACGTTAAATTACACAGAATTATAGAGGAAAACTGGTAAAGTGCAAAATAGCCCTAAAAACTTTCAACCTTGAAGTTCAACATTATTTAACAAGAACATTTAGGTAACCTTCTTTTGAAAAAAAAAAGATACACTATAAACTAATTACTTGTCAAAAATGAAAAACATTACATTATGTAAATTAATAGAGCATTATAGGAAGTCTTAGAATGCTCATAAAAATACATAGGAAATATATAAATACTAATAATTGAGCAATGCTAAGGATCCCAAATTGTATTCCTACCCTTGGATCATTGACTCCATTAATTTTTTTCAATGGAACCCACTCATCCAAGGGTTTCTATTCACAGATGGGATCCAAATTTGGGATGCAAAGTATTTTCCCTAATTACGATACTTTAATAGGACTTTAATCTTAACTAAATTAGTTTATTGGTATTCATTTAATTGGATCACAGCCAAAATTTTATGTTGAACTTTTATTTGAATTAACACATCTAAATAAGCTCATACTTGAAACTAAGATTTCAATCTGATGAAATTGAGGTCAGAAACCTATTTTAAGCAGACCCACTGACAGCCCCATTTCTGAAACTTAAGACAGCAAATGTCCTCTGTTCTCGGTCTTACTAGATTGGATAGACTAATACTACAAATCCCACACCTCGAACTATGCATGAAAATAGCTTACCTTCAATTGTACACAAGCTCATCAAGTTATTTGATCTAATACATTTCTTGTAGACACTAGCACTTCGAATTGACGCTATGCCATGTATGTCAAGTGAAATTACACTTATAAACATTTAATTAAAAACTAATTTATTCTTCAAAATGCCAAGTAAAAACTCCGCTAATCTCTCATTAAAAATCAACAAGTTGGAAAGAACAGTCCCTCAATGTTTGAGAATAAATAATCCTACCTTTCTCTCGTGGCCCTTCCTTTCTTTCTTGGTAGTCACAACTACAATGGTTCTAAGTACCTCGGTCACCATTCTCACTACTGCTAAATTAGTCAAACCTTGAGAAAGATAGCACAAACATATTCCTAAGATCAAATCTCCATATTTATTCCTTATTGCAATATATTCCATTAACAACAATTGATGTCTGACTCTCGTATCCTCCATCTCCTCTGACATTTGGATACAACTTATTATGGCTTTAAATGTGTTAAAGAGTCCTTATGTTTCTATATTAGACATAGATTAATTAGTATAGGGTAAGATTGCAATTATCCTACTCAGTTATAAATAAGAGAGTGTAGGGCAACCTCACCCATACACAACTGATAACTTTTCTCAATCTCTCACTCTTCCTCCATTCTTCTTTCTCTCATAAATCCTAATATCGATTTTTCTCATTCAACTAAATATATTTTATAAATTAGCTTGACATTGAAATTGGTTTTGTAATATGTTGCTAGATTTTTTTGTTGGATTTGGAATCATATATGTTCAACTGTGTAATGCAAAGTGCAATGGGATTGCTAATGCCATACCTGGAGAGCTCTTGTTGTCTATTGTACCAGATTGTGTATCTTTTTCCTTCTCGATCCCTATTCCTCCCTTGCAGGTTATCATCGCTCCAAGGATGGACAGATTGTTCCATATGCTCCACCTTCACAGCCATCACTTAATTCTACTAAGGTCTTGCCCTCTAAGCCGTCTGCTAGTTCATCATCTTTTAATTTGCCTATTGCATTGAGGAAAAGTACCAATAACTGTACAAAGCATCTCATTTCTAATTTTATTTCTTTAAATCAGTTTTCACAATCCTTTTGTTGTTTAGCATCGACTGTGCCTTCGATATTTGTTCCTAGTTCTTTCAAACAGGCATTGACATCTCCTGGTTAGAAACTAGTTATGGATAAGAAAATGAAATCCTTTAATGAGAATCAAACATGGGACCTTACTACACTTTCTTTGATAAATAACCTGTCAGTTGTCGTTGGGTCTACACAGTAAATCATCCTAACGGTTAAGTTAAATGTTTGAAGGCTCATCTGGTTGTCAAATGTTACACCCAGACATATGGTGTGGATTCCTATGAGATTTTATCTCCTGTTGCCCGTCTAAACTCTATTAGAGTCCTTAATTCTGTTGCAGTCAGTTCTAACTAACCCTTGTATCAATTGGTCATAAAGAATGTCTTCTTACATAGAGATCTACAAGCCAAGAAAAGTTAGTGTGTCATTTGAGAAAGCATTGTATAGCTTGAAACAGTCACCACGTGTTTGGTTTGATAAGCTTAGTACTGTGGTACTTCAATTTGGTTTTTAGCACTCCACCTCAAACCATTCAGTTTTCACTCGTCATTCTTCTATAGGCATTATTATTGTTATTATGTATGTCAATGACATCATTATCAGCGGTAATGCCTCAAATGGTATTGCCTGCTTCAAGGCCTATTTGGGAAAGCAATTTCATATCGTAGACTTAGGTCTTATTTAGTACTTCCTAGAGATTGAGATTACCCGATCAAAGGAGGGTATCTGTTTGTGTCAATGAAATTACATAGTAAACTTACTATCTGAAACTATTACTCTTAGGGCACGTCCAATAGATACACCTATGGACCCTAGGGTTAAGTTAGATCTTGAGTGTTGTGAAGTCTTTGAAGATGCAAGTGTTATCGGAGATTGGTTGGTAAGTTGATTTATCTTATAGTTACACACCTTAATATTACAGATGATGTTGGTGTGGTTAGTCGATTTACGCATGCCCCACATAAGTCTCATTGAGAGCATATCGAATACTTCGATATCTGAAAGGGTTATAGGAAAAGAATTATTATATTGTCTATCATCATTCATATCTACTGTTAATTTTTTTGATACTAACTGGGTTGGTAGTCATGGTGATAGACAATCTACTTATGACTATTTTACATATGTAGGTGGTAAACTTGTTACTTTGCGAAGTAAGAAGCAGAATGTGGTTACACATTCTAGTGTAGAGATTGAATATCGTACTATGGCACATACTACCTATGAGATGTTATGGGTCCATTCTTTACTTCGTGATATGGGCTTGATGTATCGTCCCCTATGAAGATGCATTATGACAAAAAACTATTTTTATTGCAAGTATGTCGGTATTTCATGAGCATACCAAAGATATTGAGGCCGATTGCCATTTCATTCTAGATTTCTTGATGCAAAAAGAGATCATCCCTCCATATATCAAGTCCGGTGACCAGCTGAGTGATATTCTTACCAAGCGTTTGGCTCGATTTGTCTTCAATAGCTTATGTTCCAAGGTAGGCATTTTTGACCTTTATACTCCAGCTTGAGGAGGAGTGTTAGAGTCCTTATTTTTCTAAATTAGACATAGATTAATTAGTGTAGGGTAAGATTGTAATTATACTACATAGATTAATTAGTGTAGGGTAAGATTGTATTTATACTACACAATTATAAATAAGAGTGTAGCGTAACCTAGCCCATACACAACTGATTACTTTTCTCAATCTCTCTCCCTCAATTCTTCTTTCTCTCATAAACCCTATTATCAATTTTTATCATTCAACTAAATGTATTTTATAAAATTAGCTTGGCATTGAAACTGGTGTAGTAATATGTCGCTAGATTTTTTAGTTGGATTTGGAGTCATATATTGCGGAGTGCGATGGGATTGCTAATGCCATACCCGACACAATAGTGATAGTGTTATGTAGGTTCTATCCCAATAACACAAGGGCAGTGCAGAATGTATGCATAAAAAAGGACAATTAATCCACTCAGGTATGAGATTGCTTCTTTTATCTGTTAAAACTTGAAGGCCAGTGGAAACTTGCCAGCAAAGATAACAGAGATCACACTAGTTTTCTTGGTTCCATTTCCAGAATGAAAAGAATGTGGATAAAGTATTAGAGAACAGCGGTGCAGATAATGATAAGCACAGCCACAGATAGAACCTTTATCCTTCCAGAAACAACAAGCTCGGAGACACATTTGTGTTAGGAAAGTTCATGCAATCTTTGGAACAAGGAATTCGAACCCTTGTACTTGACAGAGAACCTCTCAACTCATGCGCAACATTTTTAAGGATATCGGAATTGTGTACCATTGTTAGGGAAGCTCATACATACTTATAGTTGGGTCATTTAGTATTTATCTAAAGATTCTATATGCACATTTTTGTAACATAAAGATATTCCAACAGTGCAAAGATGATAGAATTCTGAACAATTATCCGAACACCTTCACAGCCTTGTCATGAAAAAAGAGGAGACTGTCAGATATATTACCAACCTGCATTCCTTCTGCCCCACTGATGCCAACACCAATGTCTGCTTCTTGAATCATACCAACATCATTTGCACCATCACCGATAGCTAAGGTGGTCTTCCCAGTTCCTTCTTTAACCAATCTTGTAATCTAGAGGCCCAATATAATTTACAAAATAGAAGAAATAAAAATAGACACGAGGAAGAAAAATATAAGTACCATACAAATACGTTTATCACTACCTTAACAAATTGAACAGCAGAAAATGAAGTCTTTGGACTATACGCCCATTAGTGTATACAAGGGGATGGAGGATGAAAAAATGGAACTTACCAAGGCTTTTTGCATAGGAGACACACGACAACATATGACGGATGCACAATCCACTGCTAATTTCAAGAATTGATTCTTCATGTCATCCTCTAAAGCATAAGTGAGAGTCTTCCCATCAATAATTATGGCAAATGCAGCATGAGGATCCTTTTCGAGCTTGACCATTTGTGAGGCATTGGTGATTTGCATCAAAATGTTCTCCTTCACAGCCTGATCAGCAACAAACAGCAAAAAAGCCTAAACACCAATTGAAATAATTTCCCGAAAAACATTTACATACTCTCTCTAAAAATTACTACCTCTTTGGAATCTTGGCCTAACATGTCTGAATTCATTGTTGTTATACAGATCTGCTTCATGCCCTGTCGGAGCAGACTACATGCATAACTGCATCAAATAAAGAATTTTTATTTCTTCTACTGGAGCATCCTTAGATGACAGGTAACTATCAATAAGTCAGAATCATCTTTAGAGTTAGTGAGAGGCAGACCCTATGTTAATTGCAGTTTCCATCTTATCACCTGTCAGAACCCAAATCTTGAGACCAGCTTGTGCCAGTTTATCTATGCACTGAGGCACCTACAGAGGAAAAATATAGTAGCTGAGCTGAAAAGGTCCAAAAATACAATTTGTAAATTACCATTCCATACCAATGACAGCACGTACCCCCTTTTGCAGTTTGTCCTCCACAGCAGTTGCACCCACAAGCATCAAATCCCTTTCCATCAGATCAGATACTCGTTCCAGCATTGCTTCCCTATCAGCACTAATGGAAGTTTTTGCTTTATGGAACTCTTCGTTCCAAGCAGAATACTCAGCCTCTTCAAGCTTCCTGTAAGCAAGTGCCAGTGTACGCAACCCAACTTCCCCATACTCATTCAGATGCTTTGTGGTAGCTTCCTCAAACATTCTTCCACTTTTAGATAACCGGTCAAAAATGATGCTGTATAATGAAAGCAAATGAACAATTCATCAGATTCCAAAACAGCTTAAGACAGTCCAGAAAAAAGAGATCAGCAATAAGAGGCAACAGCAATTCACAAAGATTAAATGCTTCCCTAATTTCCCCACTCTATGCCTGATTACTACAACAATCAAACTTCATGAAAGATCAAGAGATAAAAGTTCACCCTCTCCCATGAACTTGTTGGGAAGCTAACTGAAGTTTTCATGCAAGTTATAATATCTTGGCATGCCTCCAAAACAAACCAAAGATTAGAAAGAAAAAAAAAATGTCGACCCAGACCTGTCAGCTCCTTTGCACAGGAGGAGAATCTGTCCATACTCATCCCGGACAATAACAGACATTCGCTTCCTTTTGCTAGTGAAATCCAAAAGATTAAGAATTTTGAACTTCCTGTAAATTTCCAGAAACACGTAAGATACCAAGACACCTGCATTCAATCCAGATAAATGAAAACCACAAAAATGAAGCAAACTACTTATTTATGGCCTGACCTTTCAATAGACTCTTGAAAAGAAGGACCTCTCTCTCGAATAAATATGCTTGATTGAGTTCTTTTACAAAACTCAAAGCCAAACTCTCTTGCTGCAACAAGAAAAGCTCCTTCATCTGGTGACTCTGCTTCATAGTTAAAGCTGCCTGTCTCTTCATTGACCTCAGGAATTGCAGTGTGGCAAAGTGCAATTATCCGGAAAAATAGCAAAATGATGTCCGCATTGGGCTCTTTTGACCAATTTCCATTCATGAGGCGGCTATCTTCAAAGCTAAAGCCCTTTATCACAGGTCTATGGTCCTTTTCATCTCTAGAAGTAACGACAGTCTCCAGTTCAATTTCTGACACCCCAAATCCATGTCCACCATTCTCCTGTAAAACATGTCCACCATTGCTAGGGATGGGGTTGTTTGACGTCTGTGGTTCCTGCCCATCAAGGTCCATAGCCATCTGCTTTGCAGCAGCAAGTTCTACATCACTGGCACGCTTGCCATATGCAGTGCCAGCAATGGAGCACTTGAGGAAGTCCATTTGGTTGCATGTCAAAGTGCCAGTTTTATCAGAGAGGATTGTGCTAATCTGGCCTAATTCCTCGTTTAAATTGGACGTCCGAGCTTGAGCAGGAGTTCCACTCTCTTCATCATACATGTGTATGTCCTGGTTAATGAACAATGCTTGCAGGAATTTTACGGCCTCAATTGAAACATAGAGTGAGATGGGTATTAAATATCCATAAAGGATAAGAGCAGTGACCAGATGATAAATGGCCGACAAGGTTGGCTTGTACGGGTTGTAGAGATTTTGGTCATCCGGGGCTTGCAAGTACCACCAGTCTGGCATCTGGTATTTTGTCTTAACAGTAAATCCTATTGAGCTGATCAATGAAATCAACACAAGGAGGCTGAAAAGGATGTAAATGATTCTGTCCATCTGTTTTTCAATCCTGCTCCTTTTTGAAGGAGACTTTGTAGCATTTTGCATGACTTTGCTATCTTGGCCCGTGAATATAACCACTCCATACACATAACCTGTATTCCTAAGCTTTGAATCTCTAAGGAGAATCTGACCAGGATCGAGAGGATAAACCTGACGATCATATTCAAGATTACCTACAAAAGTGTAGAGGTTAGGATTGGGGTCTTCACATCTGATCGTTCCAGTGAAATCCTTAAAAGCTACATCGTCATCCAAGGGCAAAGTTACCTCCAAAGCTCTTTTTACCTTCAGGTTTGTCTCTCCATCTAAGTTCATAGTCTCCACATAACATATCCCATCCTCATAACTAGACGACAAAAGAAGCAAATCTGCAGGAAAGAATTGATCCTTTACCACTTTCACCACGTCTCCAACCCGAATCTTCATCCACGGCTTATAACCAAACAGACCATCCTTTTTAAGAACACTAGTCTTACTCAGATTTACCTTCATATCCTGCACAAATCTGCGCCAATCTTCCAAAGCTTCCTTTGCCATACTGATCCCAAGCACAAGGGCCAGAGGAGCAACCATACTGATAGCTGAGAACGGTGCAATGGGGGAGAATGAGAGAATAGCAGCTAGAAGGAAGTACACATTGGCAACACGACGAAATTGTTCAAAGATGGCCTTGGGCAGGAATGTAATGACATTGTACTTTGTGGTTGATATATAATTTGAGCTGTACTTAAGAGGTTTCGTTTGGTGGAGATGAGGCTGGTTGCAGTAAACCGTTCGCGAATATCCAGGGCCTTGGAATAGATGTGGCTCCTCTGCCTCGTCAAGATGCGGCCGGTAACATCCAAATGTGTATAGACTGCTCCTCCGGAGCTTTGCCCTTATCCTTCCCCGTGCCATCTTATTCAAATGTCACCTCAATATACAGGAAATAGACTATTACCACATAAGCACCTCGGGAAAAACCCCAACACGCACCTTTCCATATAATTGAAGTAATTCCTTATGCACAATGCCTTCTTTTAACACTGCTGCAGCAGACTCGGTCACCAGACTCATAAATTTGACAAGTTGAATCAAAGCATAACCTGAGAATTCATCATACCCAGTAACTTAAAAGTGGGATGTCGACATTAGCACTTACACAGGTAAACAATCCAAATTGTGTTCAAAAGCTTCTGTGAACAGATTTACAAAAGACCTAATTTGAGATTTGAAGAATTTAATGTAATTTGAGACAAATATAGCAAAAAAAATTACCAAGATCCTCATAATCACCTCATTCAAATTTGAATTTAAACTAATCAGAGCTTATTTTCCAAAAAAATAAATAACAAGATTCACGAAAAAAAAGTTTATCATCAAAAAGGAAAATAATCGAAAAATTCACAACTGAAAACTCAAATTCAAGATGACTTTGCTTATCCAACATTCAAACCAATGATAACCCTCAAAACATGACAAAATAGCAAACATGAGAAAGAAATCAATAATATCCTATTAATCTCCAGTTATATCAACAATAAATTCTCTTTCAGAAGGTAGAGAACAAGCATACATGTACATAATTACACAACTAGATTTTGCATAACAAATTAGGACAAAAAAATTACAAAAAAATAAAATCAAAGAAAAAAACTTGTTTTATATATTCACTCATATACATGTAATGAGGAAAGATAAAGGATACTTGGAATCAGAGGTGTTACCTAAATCAAAAACAATGAGATTGAAGAAACGAATTCCAAAGTAGCGAAGATCACAATGGAGGAGAGAGGGGGGTTTAAACAAAAAGAGCCCTCTCTGTAAATGCCAATATTTTACAATCCCTCGCTCTTTCAAAATTAATACATATTTCCCTGTAAATTTTTAAATATGTTTTTAAATTAAATTATATTTTATTTTCATAGTAGTTAAAAAAAAGGTTCTACAACATGACAATAAGGAAACGGCGAGAATTACATTTTGCATCCAAAAGATTTAAAAAATTTTATTTTATACTTCTAAAGATTAAAATTCTCACATTATGATTACTCATAAAAAAGTGTGATATTTTGGTCCATTATTATTGATAATATACATTGATCCCTTATTAATAATGCTAATTATAGTTCCATTTTGTAATTTATGCTTGTTTGGATGTTTATTGGTATTTTATAGGTAAATAACGTAAATTACGGAATGTTGAACGTGTATGGAGATGATGTGCATGGCAAGAAATCAATCCTTGGATTTGAGGATTGATCTGGAAAGCTAAAATCAGAAAGAATTATAGGGAGTTGGTGAGGATCGATCCACAAGATGATTGAAGATTTGGCAGAAGGTTGGAAGGGATTGATCCAATCTGCAAGTTGATCGATCCACATCATAAAAATTTGACAGAGACTTTGGAGGGATCGATAGGGGTCAATCCCATAAAGTGGGAATCAATCCATATTGGTTGAAAAAGTACGGATCTATCCATGATTATAAAGCATGGGCCATTATCTCATTACAACTAGTAACTTAAAAGTGGGGTGTCGACATTAGCATTTACACTGGTAAACAATCCAAATTGCGTTCAAAAGCTTCTGTGAACAGATTTACAAATGGCCTATTTAGATATTTTGAAGAATTTAATGTAATTTGAAACAAATATAGAAAAAAAAATTACCAAGATTCTCATAATCACCACATTCAAATTTGAATTTAAACTAACCGGAGCTTATTTTCTAAAAAAATAAATAACAAGATTCACAAAAAAAAAAACAAAGTTTATCATCAAAAAAGAAAATAATCGAAAAATTCACAACTGAAAACTCAAATTCAAGATGACTATGCTTATCCAACATTCAAACCTATCATAACCCTCAAAACATGACAAAACAACAAACATGAGAAAGAAATCAACAATATCCTATTAATCTCCAGTTATATCAGCAATAAATTCTCTTTCAAAAGTAGAGAACAAGCATATATGTACGTATTACACAACTAGATTTCTCATAACAAATTAGGAGAGAAAAACTATAAAAAAAAAAAAGAAATCAAAGAAAAAAACTTGTTTTATATATTCACTCGTATACATGTTGTTAAGAATATTAGGGTAATATGTGTAAATTGTTAACAGTAATAGAGTGTATGTGTAATTCTTATTATTGTGAGTTAACTATAAATACAAGTGATGTATAAGAACTAAGTTAAGTTTTTGACCACTCTTCGTTTCTCTAATATTGTGTTATGTTATCTCTCTAAACTTAACATGGTATCAGAGCAATAAATCTAAAATTACTCTGCAATTAATTCAATTAATCTTTCTTGTCTTGCTATTAATCCAATTAAATCATCAATTCTTTTTTTTTCTTGTTCTCGTTATTTCTTGTTCCGTCACCGGAGCATCCATGGCCATGGCATAGGGTCGTTGTTTGACCCATAGCCATGGCTAGTGCTTGAGTTGATATCTGTTGTGGAAGGTAATAAAATCGGACGTATGGTGTTCGTCGATGTGTGGTTCGTCGATGTATGAGATTGTTCGTTGTTGCCAAAGTTCATAATAGGGTGTGGTGTTCGGTGTTCGTCGTGTGGCTGTGGTGATCGCAGTGGTAGATATTACTGTTCGTCGTGATCACAGTGATAGCCTTCTTCGACCCTGAGTAGTGGCGGTGGTGTGCGCCACTTGCGTGTTCAAAATAGGGTTTCTAACCCTTGCAGAGTTGTAGCGAAGAAGACAACCTCTTCTACTTTGGGCCTAAAACAAGCCCAACATTTGTTTAAACTATTCAACCCAATTCAGCCCGGCCCATCTCAAACCGGTTTAGCTTCTTCTCAAACCGGTTCACCCCGGTTCACCTGATCAGCGGGCGGTTCTGGTCCGGTTTAGCACTCCAACAGGCTCACTCAATCCGGTTCGTTAATCCAGCAGCATTGTTTAGTCCAGATCAGCGCTACAGCAGTCTGTCCAGTCTAGTTTATCACTCCAACAACCTTGTTCAGTCCGGCTCAGTACTTGAACAGTTTTGTCCAGTCCGGTTCATCACTCCAATAGCCTTGTTCAGTCCGGTTCAGTGCTTAAGCAGTTTTGTCCAGTCTGATTCATCACTCCAATAGCCTTGTTTGGTCCAGTTCTGGCACCTAATCCACTGTTCCGTGCTCCTTGGTGTTCTTCCGGCCTTTGTATCACGGTTTTTCCATTTTCCTTTAGTTCTATTATTGTTATATTATTATGGAACCCAAGAAAAAAAATGATGATAGTCGGGCTGATTTTATGCTATCCATATCACCAAATATTTCTCCTACGGTTCTACTCAATGGTCTCATGACATCTGTTAAACTCAATGGGACCAATTATGTTTTGTGGTCTAGTTTTGTTCAAGTGTTTCTTAGAGGTAAAGGTTTTAAGAAATATTTAGTGGACACCAAACCCAAAGAAGGTACTCCTGGGTATGATAAGTGGGAATAAGAAAATACTCAGATTATTTCATTGCTATAAAATAGTATTGAGCCCAGTATCAGTTCTACTTTGATTTATTTGGACACGGCCAAAGAGATCTGGGATCACTTGGCCACCATGTATTCTGGCACTAGGAATTTCACTTGTGCATATAAAGTATGCAAACAGTATTTTCGTGTAGAGCAGGGTACTCTAAGTCTTGAGTACTATTACTCTCATGTTCGGGGAGTGTGTGAGGACTTGAAGCTCTACCACCCCTTTACTACTAATGTAACGGTTTGGCAAAAACAACATGAGAATTTGAATATTGTCCAATTTTTAGTTGATTTGAAACCTGAATACAAGTCTATTCATTCTCAGATTTTGGGCGACTCTAGTCTTCGATCTATACTGGAGGTTTTCTCCCGTCTGCAGCGTGCTACCATCTCTACCGGTTCATCCAACACAGAGTCTGGTGTGCCTGCTGATCATTCAGTTCTTGTTGTCCCGAATAGCCATGGTGACAGTTCTCGAGGTGGCCGTGGTAACCGCAGAGGTCGCGGAGGCCGTACCGGAGGTCGTGGAGGGCGTTCAGGGTCTCGTTCATGCTCCTACTGTGGTTATGGAGGCCAAATTGTTGATTATTGTTGGGATTTACATGGCAAGCCTTCGGGTGTTGCTAATCAGGTCTCTTATCAGGATGACACCCTGACTCCTGCCACTATACCTCAATCTGCTCCATCTGATTTCGTGTCAATTACTCTTACACGGAAGGAGTATACTCAGTTTCTGTTCTAGCAGCAAACTGTTCCATCTCCCTCCACTGCTACTTTTGCCCAGTCAAGCACTACTTCCACTTGTTTATTGTCCTCCACTCGCAATCCTTGGATCATAGACTCTGGCATTTCTGATCACATGACTAATGCATCTGATGTTTTTTCTACTTATCAGTCTGTTACTTCTACACATAGTGTTACTCTTACTAATGGTACTTGTTCTCAAGTTTTAGGTCTGGGAACTACTCACTTGAGTCCTGATATATCCCTATCTTTTGTGTTATTTGTTCCTCAATTTCCTTTTAGTTTACTTTCCATTAGCAAGATTACTCGTTCTCTCAATTGTTTTGTAACTTTTTATCCCTCTTATTGTATCTTTCAGGATCTCAAGACGAAGAGGAAAATTGGTATGGGACATGAAGCTGGTGGTCTATATTACCTTGACTTTGATTCACTTACCCGGACTCTACAGACCTCATTGTCTCCTTTTCAATGGCATTGTCATCTTAGACATCCCTCTCTCCAGAGTCTAAAGCGCCAAGTTCTCAGTCTTGGTTATGTGTCGTCTTTGTCTTGTGAAGCTTGTCAACTTAGTAAACATCACCGTGTGCCATTTCAGTCTAGGATCAATAATCGTGTGTCTAGTCCATTTGAGTTAGTACATTCTGATGTATGGGGTCCAATAAAGAATATTTTATCTAATAAATATCCTTATTTTGTGACATTTGTGGATAACTATTCTCGTGTAACTTGGTTGTTTTTTATGAAAGCTCGGTCTGAATTATTCTCTATATTTGAGACCTTTCGTAAGAAAATAAAAACTCAATATGGTTGTCGTATACGTACTTTACATTCCGATAATGCTCGAAAATATGAATCTAATCTTTTTTCAGCTTATCTTAGTAAAACTGGCATTATTCATTAGACTTCTTGTGCTTACACCTCTCCACAGAATGGTATTGCTAGACGCAAAAACCGTCATTTGTTAGAAATCACCCGTGCCCTATTATTCCAGATGAATATTCTCCGATATTTTTGAAATGATGTTGTTCTTACTGCTTGTCACCTTATTAATCGTATGTCATCCTGTGTGTTAAATGGACAAAGTCCATATTCTATCATTTTTTCTGGCAAACCCTTATTTTTCCTGACTCCTAAGGTTTTTGGATGTATCTGTTATGTTCACAATTTGAGTCCTAGGTTTGATAAACTTGACCCTCAAGCTACCAAATATGTATTTCTTAGTTACTCCCTAACGCAGAAGGGGTATCGTTGCTACAGTACTTCTCTACGCCGATACTTTACTAGTGCAAATGTCATGTTTGAGGAATCTGTTCCATATTTTTCAGCACCTTCTCAGCCTTTGGATTTGGGTCATCTCCTGTACAGTCATCTCTTTCCTCATCTTCAAATATTTCGCTGCCCATTGTGTTACCACCTACTTTACCTCTCCGTGTCTAGTCTCGCCGTCCTCGCCCATCAACTGAGGTGCCCATACCGTCTTCCTTGCCGCCTTCTGATCCTGGTACATCACGTAATTTAGACTCTTTACCTATTGCTCTTCGAAAAGGTACTCGTTTGTGTGTTACTAATCATCCCATTGCTCATTTTGTTTCCTATGATGCCTTGTTTCCTGTCTTCTCTTGTTTTACTTGTCAATTATCTACTATATATATTCCTAAGTATTTGCAGGATACATTATCTGATCCGGATTGGAGGAAAGCTATGGAAAAGGAGATGGATGCCTTACATCATAATAAGACTTGGGATCTCGTTCCTTTACCTCCTGGTAAACGAACTGTTGGGTGTTGTTGGGTGTATATTGTTAAATTTCATCCAGATGGTTCTGTTGAACGTCTCAAATCTCGGCTTGTTGCAAAAGCGTTTTACTCAGACTTATGGTGTTGATTATGAGGAGACTTTCTCTCCTATTGTCAAAATTTTCTCTATTCGTATCTTGATTTTTTTGACTGCTAATCTTGATTGGCCCTTGTTTCAGTTAGACGTCAAGAATGCCTTAGTACATGGTGACTTGGTTGAAGAAGTATACATAGAGCAGCCACCTGGATTTACTACTCAGGGGGAGTATGGTAAGAGTATATGTCGGTTAAAAAAATTCTTATATGGTTTGAAGCAATCACCGAGGGTATGATTTGATAAGTTTTTAGATGCAGTTTTAAAATTTGGTCTTCTTCACTGTCAGACAGATCTTTTTGTGTTTCATACAAAGACAGATGTTGGATATATTCTATTGATGATTTATGTAGATGATATTGTGATTACTAGAAATAATTCTGAGGGGATTATCAAGTTAAAAATATTCTTGCAGGATCGATTTTATACTAAAGATTTGGGAAAACTCAGATTTTATACTATTTTTTGGGTATTGAGGTGGCTCGAACTAAACAGAGTATTTGTTTATCCTAGAGAAAATATGTACTTGACATGCTAGAGGAAGCAGGTTTGCTGAGTGGCAGACTTATTGATGTTCCTATGGATCCGAATCATAAACTTTTGATTGATGATGGTGCACTGTTTAAGAATCCGGGTCGGTATTGCAGATTGGTTGAGAAGCTCAATTATCTCACTATTACTCGACCGAATATTTCCTATGCAGTCAGTATAGTAAGTCAGTTCACGGGGTGTCCTAGAGTATTACATTGGGAGGCAGTTACTCGTATTCTGCGATATCTCAAACGTGCTCTTGGACTTGGACTGTTATATCGAGCTAATGGACATCTTAGAGTGGAAGGTTTCTCAAATGCTGATTGGGCTGGCTCTCCTTCTGATCGAAGATCAACCACTAGTTATTGTACTTTCTTAGGAAGTAATGTTGTCTCATGGAAAAGTAAGAAACAATCCGTGGTAGCAACATCTAGTGCTAAGGCTCTGAGTATAGGGCAATAGCGCATACAACAAGTGAGTTGACTTGGTTACTACACTTCCTCCAAAAAATTGAGTTTCCAGTTTAACTTCCTTTACAGTTATTTTATGACAACTAAGTAGCTATCCATATTCCTGTCAATCCAATGTTTCATGAGAGAACCAAACATATCGAGATTGTCACTTTATTCGGGACAAGATAGTAGCTGGGGAGATTACAACTCTATTTGTGAAATCTGAAGATCAACTTACATACATGTTTACCAAAACATTAAGTCGTACACGTCTTACAGTGATTTGTTCTAAGCTTGGATCATATGATATATATTGTTTAGCTTCAGGGAGAGTGTTAAGAATATTATGGTAGTATGTATAAATTGTTAATAGTAAGAGGGTGTATATGTAATTCTTATTATTGTGAGTTAACTATAAATACAAGTGATGTATGAGAGCTAGGTTAAGTTTTTGACCACTCTTTGTTTCTCTAATATTGTGTTATGTATATCTCTAAACTTAACACATGCAATTAGAAAAGATAAAAGGTACTTAGAATCAAAGGTGTTACCAAAATCGAAAAAATAAGATCAAAGAAACGAGCTCCAAAGTAACAAAGATCGTAATGGAGGAGAGAGAAAATCTAGAGAAACGGGGTTTAAGCAAAAAAGAGCCCTCTGCATCTAAAGTCTGACCCAATGCCAGTATTTTACAATCCCTCGCTCTTTCAAAAATTAATACTAACACATTAATACATATTTCCCCAGTAAATTTTTAAATATTTTTTTAAATTAAATTATATTTTATTTTATTTTCATGGTAGTTAAAAAAAAGTTCTACAACATGATAATAAGGAAGAAGGGTGAAAATTACATTTTGCATCCCAAAAGATTAAGAAATTTTATTTTATACTTCTAAAGATTAAAATTCTCACATTGCTCATAAAAAAGTGTGATATTTTGGTCCATTATTATTGATAATATACATTGATCCCTTATTAATAATGTTGATTATAGTTCCATTTTGTACTTTATGCTTGTTTGAATGTTTATTGGTATTTTATAGGTAATTAACGTAAATTACAAAATGTTGCGCATGTATTGAGATTATATGCATGGCAAGGAATCAATCCTTGGATTTGAGGATCGAACTTGAAAGCTAAAATCAGAAAGAATTACATAGAGTTGTTGAGGATAGATCCAAAAGATGATTGAAGATTTGACAAAAAGTTGGAAGGGATTGATCCGATCTACAAGTGGATCGATCTAGAGCATAAAAATTTGACAGAGACTTGGGAATGATCGATAGGGGTCAATCCCATAAAGTGAGAATCGATCCATATTGGTTGAAAAAGTAGGGATCGATCCATGATTATAAAGCAGGAGCCATTATCTCATTATATCATAAGATCATCTCATTATATCATAAGATTATCTCATTATCTCATTTTATCATAAGATTATCTCGTTATCCCATGATCCAATGCGATTTTCTTCCTGACTTTTAGCCTAATTTAATCAGGATCAATCCATACTCATTTTGGATCGATCCAAGTGAGGTTTTAACTAGTTTTTGAGACTCCTGGTCTACAATGACTTGTAACAAGACTTCTCCGATAAAAACATCTTTATGAGTCATAAGAGGATATGTTCTTCCCAACAAGCAGCATTTTGACCAATTTGATTATTTTCTTTTCATCACAATTCTTGGAGATTCAACCATAAATTGTGAGCAGTCTTTTTGTACTTTCAAGTTAGGGTTGAAGATTTTGTAATTATTTATTTGAATCTTTATATTTATGTAATTTTTATTCTAATCTCAATGTTAAATCTTTTATTTATTCAATTGATTGAATATTCTTAGTAAAATTTGATAATTTGTACAATTGTTTAATTATTCATCAGGATTGAATTTTTGGTATGAATAGTAGTTATTATTGCCAGCAAGTATTTTAATTAGTTCTTCAAATTTTATTTTTAAGTCAATCAAATTAAATGTCCATTCATCAACTACACTTGACATTGAAAAACAGCCGAGATAATCAATATTTCATAAATATAATTTTCTAATAAATGAGCAAATCCAAATCCCAAAATTAGAAAGTCATTTTTTAATGCAATGAACTAAATTTAATGAAGTGTAGTGTATAAGACTTGTTCCACTTTGGAAGAAGACCAAAAATTTGATGAGACAATATACTCCTAGTTAGCTTCATGGATTGTGCACCAAAGGGTACTACACTTTTGTAAGTGAGGCGAACACCTACACAAACTTAGTTACCACACGCGCGCGCACCCCATCCACCTCTGCTCGCCTCAACACGAACCAGCCCAACTCAACCAGGCTTAGACTTGGGCCTTAGGTCAAAAAGATAGTATCCTTTTGAAGAAAATTTATTTGGTGCAGTGTAGGTTGTGGGTCAAATCAAATGGATCGGAACACAGATCACAATTAATCTACCAACCAAAATTTAAATATGCAAATTAGAATTTGGTGACAAAATTGAATTGTTTATGTTCATTCCAAAGGTGTCTTTCCCTTTCGTTACTGTTCAGATTAGAGGTGTCTTTTTGATCCGAACAAGTTTGACGAACAGTGTCATCCCGTGCCTCTTCAGGCAATCCAATCAAGTACTAAGGGTCTATAAACAGACAGTTTTACAGTCATTTCTAATTACAAAAAACAGACATTAATCCTTATTGCTACATCATCTCTCTCCATCTGTATTGCATTTCTATACAGTTCAAGTACAAAAAAATAATATTTGGTGCAATGCACATTGTGGGTCAAACTAAATGGATCCGAACATGGATCACAATTAATCTTCCAACCAAAATTTAAATATCCAACCAGATTTTTAAATTTTCCATTCGTTAAATTAGAATTTAGTGCCGAAATTGAATTGTGTCTGTTCATTCTAAAGATGTCTTTCCCTTTCATTACTATACAGATTAAAAGTGTGTCTCTTCAATCCAAACTAGTTCAACGAACAATGGCATCACATGCCTCTTGAGACAATACGAATAGGTACTAAGGCCTATAAATAGACTACCTTGCAACCATCTCTAATTACAAAAAATAGACATTAATTCTTGCATACTGTTGCATCCTCTCTCTCTTTCAACATTGTATTTTTGTATGGGTCAAGTACAAAACATAGAGTTGTGTTCGTTGAAGTTCTGAAAATTGATGTATTGCTTCTTAAAAAACGAAAATCCGTTCTACCTTATGAGACAGCTGCTTATAATTTTCAACACCGAGAGGGAAACTGTGATAACATAGGACTCGAATTATTATTTCTAGATTCTTATTATCTTTCTTATTAATTATTGTTCTGCACTCAAGTAAGAACATTCTATTTGTACATTCTATTTTGTTCAAACATTTAGTTTTATATTAATAGTTTGCATATAACAGCATACTTAGTGATTATAGAATTGTTACAATAAATCTAATTATACATATATGGGTAACAGTTATTTCCTATACTTTATTCAATTTACTCATTCCGTGAGTATCGACCTTGGACTACACCAAGTATTAGTACAGCTTGACCACCTTGGATTTGTTAGAAAATTATCTACTCCAAAAGCTTAAACTATAGGAGTATTTATACTTCAACATGTCCCCTCACGTGTAGGCTCGATATTAGGCCTAACACGTAAAAATCTTTTAATAATTAGGGTAACAATGAGATTCAAACACAAGACTTCCTACTCTGATACCATGTTAGACAACCATCTACTACAAAAACTTAAACTGTTGGAGAAGGTGTAACTTAAATATCTATACTTCACTAGGATTCAAACACATTACACCCTTAATGTTAGACAACTATCCTATTTGGGTTTGCTTTAATTATCGTTGAAGTTGATCAATACCTCTAATTCCAAGTAGCCTTTATCTCTCCTCATTACACATACGTAAGTGAATATACTACCTTGTGAAAGAGAACTTATTGTCGATATAGATATAGCTGGAAATTAATAATATATTATTGATTTCTTTCTCATGTTTGTTGTTTTGTCATGTTTTGAGGGTTAAGACAGATGTGAATATTGGATAAGCATAGTCATCGTGAATTTGGGTTTTCAGCTATGGAGTTTTTGATTATTTTCTTTTTTTGTGGATAAACTACTTTTTTCGTGAATCTTGTTATTTATTTTTTTAGAAAAATAGCTCTGGCTAGTTTCAATTCAAATTTGGATGCGGTGATTATGAGGATCTTGGTAATTTTTATTTTTTTTTAATTGCCTCAAAATTCTATTAAATTCTTCAAATCTAGGCCATTTGTAAATCTATGCATAGAAGCCTTCGAATGCAATTTTGATTATTTATTTGTAAGTGCTAATCGACACCCCACTGTTAAGTTACTGAGTATGATGAATTCTCAGATTATGCTTCGATTCAACTTGTCAAATTTATGCGTGACTAAGTCTTCCGAAACAGTGTTAAAGAAGGCACTGTGCATCAGGAAGTACTTCAATTTTATGGAAAGGTGAGTGTTGGGGGGTTTCCGGAGCTGCTTATGTTTTATGTATTTTTGGGATCAAAATTATGGACACATCTCAGACAAAAAATTCGACAAATAAGCATAAACACTCGTGGATCTGTTCGAAAACAACTTTCACCAAGAAAAAAACAGATCCGAAGAATACGCTAAGAAAAACAGAAAAAAAAATTGACCAAAATCCGACAGATCCACAATTTTATACCTGCATCCGACAGCTCAGAGTCGTTTTCGCCGATGGAAGTTCGATTAAAGCCTGAACAGTTTCGCCTTCAATCGTCAGTTGTATGTACATGTGCAGAGGCTGGTAGAGATCCTTGGAAGAAGACAATCTTCACCTTTGCTATCGCCGGCTTGTCTTTGAACGGAAGGAGCTACTCTTGAAGAAGTCTCCGTCAAGCTTCTGCCATCCAGTTTTAATGTGATGGGATGAGAGAGACAAAAGAGGGAGAGAAACAGGAGAAATCTTCTTCTGAGTACCACAAATCACGTGGTTTGCATACGTGGAGTGTCTACTCAATTAAATAACGTTCAGTCTCCTCATTGTCAGACAGCCAGTCAGCACATAAAAATCAGCCGGCTAGTTGACTGAATGTACGCGGAGTGGGGTGAGTTTTGTAAAAAAAAATTATTTTATTCGTTGAGGTGTAAAAAATATTCAGTAGGTTTAAAAAATAATTAGAAAATGATGAGACAGATTTAAAATAAGTCTGAACTCGGTCCATGGTTGAGTTCTTGAGTTCAAGTCATCAAATGACAGATTAATGTTATCTTATGATTTCGTATCAAGAGTTTAAGAAAAGTCAATACATGTGAAAGAATAATTAACGGAATAGTTATTATTTTAAGGTAGTATTCATCTCCAACTGTAGCAACTCAACTTTCAAATCAAGAATCGCTATTCTTATCTATTGGATTTCAAGTCCTGGGCTAACTTATTTCACTTTTGACTGGAACTCCTTAACCAGTAAATTTGGAAGTGATTTCGATCCCTTTCCAGGAATTAAAATCTGTCTTAGGTTATGTTTGTTAATATTGAAAGTTGAAATCTAAAAGCTGAAAATGGAATACTGAATTTTTGAACTGTTTAGTATCTACTGAAATTTAAGTATTAAATTAAATCAAACTATTTGATAACTATACAGAGCTGATGTCTGAAAATAAATTAATTTTCAGTTTTATCCTTCCATTCTTTAATTTAAAAAAATTTATAAAATATGATTTTATCTAATAAAAAAAGACAATATATTAAATCAATTTAATTCATAATTTAAATTATAATCATTATTATCATATTATAGTCTACATTTAACAAACATGATGATAAAATTAATTTAATTTAATTTAAATTAATCGCTTATAGCTACCAATTGTCATAAATTTAAAAATTACAACTATGATACAAATAAAGAGTTTAGTTGTCGTGCAATTTGTTAACGCAAATTGAGCATAAAAATTTGATCAGCTTGTGTCCTTCCTCCTCCAGCTTCCAAGCTAGTTGAAGTATACAAATTTTGATAGGGACTATCACAAGCAGAATTGACATCACTAAACTACTCCACTAAAGCATTTGTGATACGGGTTCGTCAAATAAAATTATAAATGCTTATACAAGCAATTACAATATTCATTTGTACGACAAAAGAATATGATGAGATTTTTTAGTATCCACATTCAATCACATTTCTTAACTTAGCATGTGTTTGGTTGAATAATTATTCTTTTGTTCTTGGACGAAGATTTTAAAAATCAGACAACCAATACCGCACATTACGATAGGGTGACATAAATTCATGGGTATGTGTATATGTTGCATGGCATAAAAAGTATTTATATGCACAAATAATATAAAATAAATTATCTACATAAATAATTTGTAACATTAATTAAATATATTCATCTAACCTAGAGGAAGAATTGAGAAATTATTAGTTGGATCGCTCATAATTTCTTTTAGAACTCTTGAGTCATGTGCTACCCCTTCCCAACTTGCCTAGACAAATGTGAACACAAGGTCAAAACTACATATAGCAAGTACATTTTGAAAACATTCTCCTTTGTCTCTTCCTCTGTATGGAACTTGTTCATGTGGTGGTATAACAGCAGAAATAAGAGTTCCATCAAGTGCACCTACCGCACCCTTTCAAAAATAAATATGTTAGTATAAATGTGAGAATTTTAAATCTATAAATCATTATTTATCCAATGAAGTTAAAATAAAACAAAAAAATACCTTAAATATTCCTCTGAGTCGACGATGATGACTTATGTGATTAACTGAATTCGTAGTTGTTGGGACAATCATCTCTTTTGAAAAATGGAGCATAGCATATAATACTTCATGGAAGTATTTATGTATTGATTGTGTTGAATGATTGAATCTTCGTTTTACAAAACGATTTCGTATGTTATAATTAAATGTTATGAGAAACATTGTCATCTTCTCTTCTATGATACATAACGACTATCTTCAAGTCACCCTCTATTTCGAAAATGACCACATAAACTTATAAAAGCTTTTTTTTTCATCCTTAACATCTCTTGACAATAACTTAGATTTCCATCAAGTATTTCATTTAAATATCCAGACCCACGAAGCAAACCATCAATGTCTGGCCTCTGTCCAATACGTTTTTTCCTCAATATTTTGAATATCAAAGAAGTTATAACAACCTACAATGCATGCTTTTGTTTTTCAGACAACATATTGTTGGACAATATTAATAAAATCTAATCAGTCTAACATAAGACAATTTAACTATATATGTCAGCTTCCAAAATAATTAACATTCAAAAATCACTACAGATAATTTTAACAATAACAATGTCATCAGTGCATGATATATTTATTGAAACTATTGCAAAAAAATATAAAACAAATATATTTAAACAAACTTTCACATTCAAAATAGTCATAAATTCTTCCTATAAAAAATAATACTCATAATTCTAGTAATTCCTAAAATTCAAAGCAACTTTTGTTTCTTGTCATTCATTTCTATCCACGTCTTTCTAACTACTTCTGGTTTTTGACGTAATAACATTCACTTCTCTCTGTATACTTTACTCTTACAAAAAACACTACACGCAACAAAATACAATGGATCACTCATTTCAAAAAGTTGTATCTCATCCAAAATACGAGTGCATTCGTGTATATTTGGTCTATCAGCATTTTGTAATGTCTTAAGAGCTTCAAATAGTTATTCATCAAGGTTACTATGTTTGCTTTTCTTTTGACGTTTATTATCTTATTTTGTCACATCATTTGGTGAATAAGGTGTCTCAACAGATTGAAAGTCAAGATTAATTGGTATATGAGACTGTAAGCGACCATATCCGTAGGCAACCCTTCCTTCGATGGACCCCATGAATTTTTTTCCAGTTGCTCTAAAACCATCAAACAAAATTTTTAACTCATTTGCATAATGTAGTCCATTATAACGAGATTGTTTTGCATCTGGATTAGCCTGTGACATAAAAATATAAAAAAGCTCAATAATTATCTGTGTTATAGTTCTATAAAAATAATTAACAATGAATAAAGTAATACCTTTATATACTCCTCCCATTCTATTGAACTCCAATTTACAGTATTTATTTCTGGATCGTAACCATTTCTAATTTTTATATTATTTTTGACCATATTCTATATTTTGTTATTAGTTATTCCCACTGATTCTTCAAGTATTTTTGGGAGAAGTCTACATTCTTCTGCTCCTTTAAAGCTACCCTCATACAATCCTAAGATTCTTTCTTCAAGCTACCTCAATTTCTTCTTTTATCAGATGATTCTTGCACACACAAATCTATAAAAATTTTAAGTAAATCTGGATCCTTCCAATTTGCTCTAGCACCATCACTAGAAGTCATCCCTACATAAAAAAAATTTAACAAAATATCAGACTATATGGTGTTTTTTAACATTGTCAAATTATTATCATGACCCACTAGAATACTTAACATAATACCAAAAAATTAATGATTACAAGAATTGAAAAATACAAGACAATTAACCAATTAAAAAAAAAACAGAACAACAACAAATAAAACTTGGAAACTAGTCTATAGTAGCTCCGTGTATGCGGTTAGCTTATAGTTCAAGAACCTTTTCCAGTTGGTTTTATACGTTTTTTCTAGTTCCCAAAGACAAATTAATTTCAAGAAAATTAATTAATTACCAAGGATTTCTTCGGATTCACTCACTCGATAGTTCTTTTTTATTAAACAGAGTCACTTGATAATTCAATAACCCATAAATCAATTTAACAATAAAAAAAAAAACCTTGAAATTCTTGGCATCTATAAACACTCAATAACAAAATCATAATCTATGACCATTAACTTGAAATTCTTTGCTCACTTGATGGTTCAATAACCCATAATAAACTTAATAAACAAAAAAATAAAAAAAATCTTGAACTATAACACAAAGTCCAAACATCCTGTCACATGATGATTTCTGCTACACAATTTTGAGGTAATTATGTATATATGATCATTGAGCTGGGAAGATGCTCATAGTGTATCATGAGAACATCAATAATCTTTGTGAAAAGCGTATTCGATTTGATTTGATAGTAGTTCTTATGCTGCTGAAGATTTGTAGGAAATTTTGATATTCATCTTTTGAATATACAAATAAATTGTTTTTCTTTGTGGAATTTTTCATTAAATACAAAGTGATATTACTTTTTAGAGAGATAAAAAAACTGAGAAGTTTTAGGTTGAAAAAAAGAGGAAGAATGGAAGAAGATAACAAGAACATACCTGCAGTTTGGAAGGAGATGGCACAGGCAACGAAGAAGAAGTGATCACCTTGTGGAGAAGAGGCAAAGAGATATGCGTTAGGGCTGTAAAAATATTGGGACAAATTTTTCAAATAAAATTTTATTAAAAAACCTAATAGTTGAGCCTTTTCAGTCTTCAATATTAAGTAGGTCAGAGCTACTTAAAATTTTGTCTTGCATTTAGGTGGCACTTTTTTTATTAAGGAATTGTAACATTGGGTTATCAAACGAGCTTAATTCATTAAGCACTGAAAGTGTTCAATTTTAAGACTTAAGTTAGGTTATCAAACACACTCTTACTTAAATTCCGATACACTTACTTCTAGAAGGATGTTTTCTGCTAATGAAGTTACTTGGTCCTTACCAGACCTCAGATAGTCTTAACTTTCCTCACCCATTCTTACCTTTAGAAAGGAGAGAATATAAAAAAGATTTAAGGACTTATTAAACTAACAGGGAATGAAGGAAGGGAAGCTATCATACTAAAAGCAGGACAAAAAGAGATCCATAGAAGGGATCATAAGGCATTATAGATTGTGATGAGCCCAAAATCAACTAGGTCAGACCCAATAAAAATAAACCAAGAGGGGCCCAAATCATCAGTACTGAGGAAGGAGCCCAAGGCCCAATGCACCAAAAGGGGTCCAAGTAACCAACACCCAAAGGAAAAACCCAAGGGGGCACCGCCTAAGGGGGTCACCAAAGCCCCTGGCATAGCCTAAGGGCTGGGTTCTCTTGTCTCCTCTTCATCCTCCTCACTTTGTCACTCCGACTCAATCCGGCCCAGCTCAGGATCCTCCTTCCGAAGGAATAGGAGCACGTGACAATAATATCGGGATACACATCATGGAGATCTAATCCTACCAAAACTGTACTTACCAAAAAGTAGTGACCACCTCACCTCACTGCCTCACCATACCTATATAATGTAAGCCTTCTCCACATAGAGGACATGTCATTAACATCTTATAACCTTTGAAGACCTCTACACCTTGAGATATCCACATATCTCTACACACACTAAGTTCCTCTCTCCCAAAGCATTGTAATTTTCCCAGAGTGTATTCTCCCGGTGACTTTTATTCATTAATAAATATCTCCGGGCACCGCTGCCGGTCTCGAGAGTGGAGTAGGTCATCCAGACCGAACCACTATAAATCTGCGTGCTTGCTCTTATTTATTATTTTGTCATTAATTGTCTATTTATTGCTCATTAATTACACTCTTACATATACTCGACTGTTGATTTTGTGCAATACTAATTTGTACATCATCAGTTTGACGTCGTCTATGAGAAGCGACTAGTTTTCTACTCTCTTTCAATCCATGACATTCACAACCAGATCAATGAGTCAACAACCGAGAGACCACAACCCGGGCCACTGGGAGGAGGCTCTGCCTCCCCTTGCACCCTTAGAACTATTTGTTACTGTGACTCCCGCCGTCGGGCAATAACAACGGCTCCTACAGACTATGCAGCTGCTGGTAAAGTAGAACCAACAAATCATATAGTTGATGCTTGCCCAGGGAGGCGCCGCGCCTTACCCTATAAGAGGAGCCCCACTCCCTCTAATAGGAGGGGAGAAACAACCCCTCCCTTCTGGGAGCCTAGCAGCCCCTCACCATAGGCCCCTTTGCCAGAATGCCCCAAGGTCACACCAAGGTGTTCCTTGTCCAGTAGTCCCTTCTCAGTGCGTAGAGAGCCCACGTGTTTTTTCTCCACACGTACCTACAAGGAGAACGAAGTCAAAGGAGAGAACTAATATGTTGATCATGGAAACCAGTACAACCACCCAACTGAGGGTATCCCCAGTCAATGGGACGATAAGATTAGAGAGGTGCAAAACCAACTCGGTGATGCCCTTAACGCCATCAAGGCACAAGCGCCCAAGATAGTGGATTACCTGGTAAGACGTACCGATACACCTTTTGTTGCTGATATAGTTAATTATTCTTTACCCTCGAAGTTCAAGATGCCTACCATCGAGATCTTAGACGGTACTAAAGACCCCCTCGACCATCTTGACACATACAAATCCCTTATACAACTCCACAACGTATTTAAGGAGATTATGTATAAAGTCTTCCCTACCACCTTGAAGGGGTTTTCTCGCCAATGATTCGCAAAGATCAAACCCTCCTCCATCCACTCCTTCGTAAAATTGAGTAGATCTTTTGTCTCCCACTTCATTGGAGGACTTCGGCATCAAAAGACTGTGACTCACCTGCTCACCATCAAGTAGGACAGGATGAAAACCTTAGAAACTCCTGCACTCATTTTAACAAGGAGGCCTTCTAGATTGAGGAGCTAGATGATAAGGTAGCCCTACCTACCTTTATTGCTAGTATTTGCTCCTCTAGTTTTATGTTCTCCATCCTCAAGAAGCCGTCTTCCAGCATGTCCGAGTTGCTGTTTAGGGCACAGAAATGCATGAACGCCGAGGACATCACCAAAGCCCGTAGAGGTGAGTCCTCCCAAGAGGGAGAGAAGAGGAAGGACACTCATGAGGACAGGCGAGAAACAGAGAATAAAAGGAATAGGACAGAGAGAATCTCTGTCAAAGACCGCATTGGTCCACCACCTCTAAGGACCGACAAGCCTTCACGCCGCTCAATGCTTCCGTGGAGCATATTCTGTTCCAAATACAGGATGATCCTACAGTACGCTGGCCAGATAAGATGAAGACCACCCCGAACCGGAGGAGTTCAAATAGGTACTGCCATTTTCATCGCGACTACAACCATGATATTTATAATATCTTTGATCTTAAAAGGCAGATTGGGGAGCTCATACAGCGTGGCTAGTTGAGACAGTATGTTGCTGGCAGAGGACAAGCCCCGCCACCTAACCGAGACCAAAATGACAGAGAATGCCAAAAATCCCTCGGAGAAATCTAGATGATCTCCTAAAGGCCAAGTAGAGGAATAACTCAAACTCTGCCCAAAAAAGCCTCGATCCACATATGGGATACGGAACACCTGAAGATTTTATCTATCCTTTATTATTTCAGATAATTTATTTTGTTATCTATCATTTTATTAAATAAAACTCTGCGAAGATTGTTGTGTCCGAATTGTCTTGCTTTTCTAAAATTTACAAACAGCTTACAAAAGTCAGAACATGACCTAACAACAAGGTAGACAAAAGGCGTCCATCGCCAAGTGCCCAACAGTAGGTACCCAGATTAGGGGTCTCACCCTTTCCACCTTGGGCGCCCCCTTGATGCTGCCTAGATGAGGGGTCTCACCCTCTCCACCTTGGGCGCCTCCCTTGATGCTGCCTAGACGAGGGGTCTCACCCTCTTTACCTTGGGCGACCCTATGATGCCGCCTAAATGAGTGGTCTTGCCCTCTCCACCTTGGGCGCCTCCTATGATGCTGCCTAGACGATGGGTCTCGCCTCCTCTCATCAGACGCCTAGCGTTGGGCGTCTAACCTCAGGCGCTCAGCACTAGACACCCAACCTTAGGCGCCCAACTCCTGCTGCCCTTTTGCGGAACGTTTACAGCTATAACTCTACTCTCGCGCAAGTAGTCACCTAGTAAGCCTCTGCCACGATAGTCACCTCCTCGAGACTATATGTAGCTTGGCCTCAGCTCCTGCGGCCCTCTTTCAGAACGTTTGTAGCTATGATTTTACTCTCACACAAGTAGTCACCTATTAAGTTTCTACCACGGTAGCCATCTCCCAAGACTATATGTAGCTCAGTCTCAGCTTTTGCGACCTTCTCCTACCAAATAATGTCCAAATTTAAATGATGGTTGTTTGCAAAGGGACACGTAGATGTGTGAATGAGGAGTAAATATTAAATACAATGGTGATACCAAGTCATCATTGTCACGTGGTATCACCAGATGTAAAGTGAATTCTACTGTTTTCATAATTACTAGTAACCATCACATCTAATTAGCAACACATATGATTAGTGAGATTCATTTTATCCTTCAACTTTTTTGCTTCGGCTATTTACCGAAGCTAATAAGTTTTTTCTTTGGCGATTGACTAAAGCTAACTCTTTGCATCAAACACTTTTTACTATACCCCATTTGCCGAAGCAAAAGACCTTTTTCTTGTAGTGAAAGTTTTAGATTTTTAATGGGTTTGGAGCGGCTTCAAAGATTGAGGGAGCTTTGGACTAATCTAAGCTTGGGGTTGGTTACTTGGGGTTAAAAGTGAAGCTTGGTGGTTTTTTGGAGGGCCGTCGTGGTTGGTGGTTATGGTTTGAAGTTTGAAAACAAGGTAGGGTTTCAAGGGTTTTGAAAAATCAAACCTTGTTAAATTTTGTGTTGTTGAAAGGATATGGTCCTAAACTAAAATAGACCCAAGGAACCCATTTCCACCATTAGTTTTGGGTAGGGATGGCAATAGACTGAAACAAAGGCGGGGAGTGTAGTCTCCATCCTTGTACCAACTTAAAAAAATTCTGTCCACCCACGTTAACGGGTATAGTTTTCATTCCCATCCCCGTTCGTGGATAAGTTTATAATCCCCGCCCCCGTCCCCCTCCTTCACCCCCGTCCACCTTACTTGCCCAAGTCCAAGCCAGCATAATCTAAAATTCTAAATAAATCTAAAATTCTAAATAATCCAACATAATTAAAATTTTGTCATTTACAACATAATATAATTAAAACTTTGTCTACAACATAATCTAATATAATATAATTAAAAGTTTGTTTTTCTTGTAAATCTAACACAATATTATTCAACACAACATAATGTAACATAACATAATCCAATATAAAAAAATATAAAAACACAAAGATCTACACTTTTACTAGTCAAAAGCATGAAATAAAATCAAAAAATAAAATAATTTTTTAAAGAAAAAATTATTCAATAATATGTAGACTTGTATTCACAACATGTATATATGTATATATAATAATAATAACGAGTAAAACAGGATGGGGAGGGGAGGGGCGGGGCGGAGGCGGGGTGGGGATAAGTGTTAGTCCATCCCCGCCTTCATCCCTGCATGGGTTTATATGGGTATCCCCGTATACGTCCACAATCCAATACGTATGGTCCATCTTCGGTCCAAACGCAGCGGGTTTGGACAAATACCCTTTTTTACTTGGTCCACTGTCATCCCTAAATTTGAGTTTAAAGGTTGTTAAGAGAGTAAAAACCTGAGTTGCATATTTGGACATGTTTAAAAAATTTTATTTTTCTCCAACTTTGGTTAAAAATTTGGGTAGGTTAGAAGTTAATTCGAAGTGCTCACCTATGGGGTTCCACAGAGGTGTGTGAGGTAAGTTAGTAGGCTTTAAAAATAGAGGAAAAGATGTACCAAGTAGGGAGATAGCAGGAGGTGAACTGGGGTGGTTGGAAAAAAGTTGGGGTATTTAGGGTTTTTTAGGGAGGAAGATAAAGTAGAACAAGAGACCATTGGACACCTTGACAACACACGAGGGGCGCATGTGGTGTCCAATTGTGCTATAGTTGGAACTCTAATAGACTAAGAAAGGTCTGGGTAAAATTTCAGGGCAATTCGACATCGTTTCTATAGGTGGTGTGAAATGTCTATTTTGTCTTCTGAGGGCAATTTGATGTAATATTTGGGTGATTTTCACCAAGCAAATTTTATATTCATTCTTAGGTAGTTTATTTGAGTAGGTGTTTGAAATTTTATTAAAAAATAACGTCATTTCATTTTTGCTATTTCAGATCAAAATACCAAAAATGGTAGGGTTTATTAATTTCGGATCAAACGAAGCATTTTCAAACTTGTTTTTAACTTATTTCTTACATTATTTATGAATGTCTAGTATGTTTTAAATCTTATGATTAGGTTATTGAGATTTGACTGAAATTATGGATTTAGATTAAGGTTTTGAGTGCGATAACGCACAGCTATCCGAATCGATTGATTTAATCATATGAAATGAGATACCAAAATCCTTTTAAATTAAACTTAAGTGTACATAAGTCGAGTGACAAAAAAGTTTGTATTCTAGTTTAAGGCCGTAGAGAGTACTCATTGAGTTCGTAACGCCTAAGTGATCACGTTGGTCTTTGGACTTGGTTATTGAATTGTGATTAGGGAACGTATCTTCCTTGTGGTGCAAGTCTCCCAAAAAGTTGGATCAGATGTTCCTATGAACCCCGAATGATTTCCTAAGATGATTGCCCACAGGACAATTCGTGACTGTATTTGATCATTTCTTTGGAAGAATTGCTTGCACAACAGCTTCAATCTCTTCCTTCACACGTTCGAACACATTTGGTCCTTTAACTTCATCCATTGGGGTGCTCTCATCAATTATATTTGGAGACTTCACATCTTTCTCTTCACCAAACAAAAAGGAACAAATTCATTAGTACATTAAAGATAATTTTTCAATCGAAATTTTATAACTCGTGGGCAAACCCGACTCTTTTGAACTCCTTTTCCCCAGTTCGAGTTCCGAGGTCCCAAATTTGTTTTGCCAACTGCAAGGTAATAGTTTTTAGAGTGAAGTTAAATCCAAATTTCTCTTTGGAATTGGGGACAACCAAAAACCTGAATTAGCAACAAGGTAAAAACTTGAAAATTTTCAAAAAATTCAAGGAACAGTCATTAGCAGTAAGAATTTCTTATCAAACACATTCTTATTTCTGAAGAATCAATGGCTAATTAACACTTTCCCACAAAACCCACCAAAAAGATCTCTTTTTTTTTTTTTCCAAATATGTATAAATTTCTGGTAGATTAGACACAGGGGCGAGTCAACATTAGAAATAAAAAAGCTTGTACTTTATGCCCCATTTTTATGGAAGATCCCAAATTTTTAGATACCTTAAATAACCCATTTGAAAAAAATTAAATTAATAAATATTTTAAACTTGACAAAAAAGCATCATAAAAACACATGCCCAATCAAAAATAATTTAAATTCAATCATTTAGGCCCATAATCCAACCCAAATATTTAAAATTAAAAAAATTAATGGTACAAAAAAATTGTCAAATCAAATCATTAGTTACAAATCTCTCTCTCTCTCTTAAGAAGCCAACTTGGCCAACACCCAACAAAAATATAAAAAGAACCAACTATGTCACAAGAGAGAATAGTTAGATTAACGATACTATTAATTGATAAAAAAATATGGTAATAAAACTTGAATATAAAACTTAATTAGTACTTTTTTATTTCAAAGTTAAGAAAAATAAATTTATATCAAACATAGAAAACCTTATTTATAATTACTGCTTTAGGCCTCCAATTATCTTGCCCCCCACCCCCCCCCTAATTAGACATTATTTAACAAACCCACCACTCAAAACATCACACACACACAAGTATAATTTGCCGAAACCTGTAAATAACACACTAATTTGCATGCTGTGTTTTGAGGATCTCTACTTGAAGAATTAGCCACTGTAAATAGAAAATGCGAATAAGAAACAGATAATATTGGTAGAGGATAGAACAACTCTGAAAAATCGGTTGGTTGGGTGAATGAGAGAAACCATCAAAAACATTGTAAGTAGAAGAAACTTACCTGAAACACAGGTTGTTGTCTAAGGTTTTACCTCTGCCACAATGTAAAATATATGATATAGTAAGAACATCAGCAGCATTTTGATCCATCAAAAAAGAGAATCAATTTCAAGAAAGAAAAGTAAGATAAATTATAGTACTGGTTATGCCATTTGGTTCTGATTTTGGTATGGTCAAGTCCAGGGTCCACCTTCTTATTCCAGAAACAACAACAATAACAATGGATTCGGATCTCAGAACTCGGATCTTTTTCTTCCTCTCTGTCTGTTAAATCTACCATTTTATTTTGTGAGTCACTCACTGATTACACTCTCTCTCAAAGACCCAACTCTCTTATTTGTCTCCCTGACCTCTACATCATTCTCTGGCTCAGCCATCCCACCATGGCTTATATAACCTCAAAACCACTAACACAATTTAGCTTTAATCTCATCTTCCGAAAATACAAACCCTGATTTCTACATATACATACAGATGTGTTGGGAGAGAGAGACTGGGTTTCTTGACAAAATAAAGCAGATTAAACAGTATTTTTAGAGAGACGTGTGCGTGTAGAGAGAGGGAGAGAGCTGTGATAATGCGTGGTGATGAATTGAATTTTGGGATGGAGGTGTGTTTCTCTTGATTGATAATGTGGGCTGGGTACACTGTAAAAATGGGTTGTTTGTGCTGTATGAATGTACCATGTTTGTACTTCACGGGAATTCCAGTATAATAGGGATCTGTAAGAGACACGGAAGAGGACAATAGTTGAAGTGAATTGGGTTTTGTGGGGGACAAACAAACAATGAAATGATGTCTTCAGGGACAAATTTAGTGATGACAGTGATTGGTTTTGCAGGGAGTATCATTTTCATAGTATTCGTTTGTACAAGGCTAATTTGTGCCCGAATTCAGTTGAATGCCTCAAGGAGGGCCTACCCTATAGCTTCCAGATCTGATCTTACCATAGTAAGCATTCCATCATTTCCAATTCATTTGTATACGTTCATGTTTCTGAATTGCTTAACTGCCAATTTGCTCTCTCTATTCTTTATATCTAGCTGTCAATGTTTGATCATATTGTACCTGTATGAAAATTTTGATTGGTTTTTTTTTTTTCCTTTTTTGCCGTTGACTGGTTTAAGCACCCCTAGGATAACAATGTTTAACCACCTCTATGAATGTGGGATTTCATGTTCTTCATATGTTATTGTAATCTTCTTTTGGCATTGCTTTTTCCTTTATTCTTGTAGGTAATATACTCGCATTCTATTTGACAGGCTAGCTAAACAAACTTGTAGGTTCGTAGCAATGGAGAAATTGTACTCTCTAGTTTTTTTCCTTATGTTTTCTTCTTGACAGTGGGTTGTCCTCATTTGTCCCTGTTGTTCATATTAAACTAATTTAAGTCTTTTGCACTTTTATAATGTTTAATGGCTTTGGGATTATTAGTATTTTTTTTTTTTTTTGCATATTGCTGTAATGAACTAGAATGATCGTTCCTTTATCCTATGGTACAGCGGGAACGGTTTTTACATGGACTTGAGCCACTTGTTGTGGCTAATTTCCAACAAAGAAATACTGTGATGCATTTTTTTTCCTCTGCAAAAGATCTCACTAAGTTGGTTTTATTTATTTGTTCAATTCTTGTGGTACTGACTCTTGCTTTATTCAATGGATCATTATCTTTTTATTTTAAAAAATATTAATGAAGACAATAATTACTGCAACTGTTGACTGATCATGATATGCATATCGACATAAAGTGAGGGCAGCCGGGCCTGCATCACATAACTTTATACATCTTTATTGTGCTTTATCATTTACTATCTTTTGAATCATTCAGGAAATCCAATTTTATTTAGGGGAATATAATAAACCTGCATGGGGTAATGACTTTGATTATTTGGTTAATCGGCATCCTGAAAAAGGATTTCTTCACAATGAAATTGAATGCCACTGTAGGTGATCTGATATGTAATAGTGAGTGTCCATTGGAATGTTTTCCCTAGTTTACATAATAACTGAATTGAATTGCGGACATATACTGCTCAATTTTACTCAATATTGCACAATTTCAAATAAGTTATGGCCAATGCAAAAAAAAAAAAAATGGAACAATTTGCTTTATAATTCTCATCTTAATTCTTGTGTTGAGAAAGAAAAATGAAACAAAAAGAATTTATAAATGCCTTTTTTTTTGAAGAAAATTCTGTTGAAACTCAACACAACTGTTTAAATTGGAAGAAGAAACTTGCAGATGAATTACTTACTATTGGGCAGTGTGTCTCTAAGAATAGGAATGATCCAAAGCTGCTGAATTTGCTTTTAGGGACTTGAATCCAATTGGGCTGTGAACCTGGTACTATTTTATTCAATTTGGCTTACGAAATAAATTTTCCTTCCAAGGAGACAACCATTATTTGAAGTTGCATGACTGTGATTAGTAAAATTATCATTGCTTGGCATTTCTCATTCTCATGAGTTCCATTACATTTACAAGTTTGTAGTATTTACACTCTTGGGGGTTCTTTGTGGTTCTTTACGAAGACTATCCTTAAGGTAATTACAATGCTATTTTCTGTTGTCAGATGATGAATTTGGGATGATTGTTGGGTTGATAATGTTCCTCCCAGTTGTCTATCCCTTAACTTCTAGGATTGTTTAGGACAGGTTTCAGTGACCAGACAAGTCAACCGTGACAATAGTGTGGCTATTCCCCCTTTATTCTGTTGTGAAGTTCAGAAAAGGGGATCAACTTGTAAAGTTTTTACAGCGATGGATCGCCACAATGAGAATAGGACTAGGTCTCATTCCCCCTCAGGAACAATCCCTGTTCAGCTAAAATCTTCATCAAATTGGGGGAAGATTATGCCAGAGTTAGTTTTGCTTGAAGCTTTAAAAGCTTCAAAGTTGCTTTTATCTTTTTTACATGGCGTTAGTTTAGTGATGCCCTGTTCATTGGCGAATGTGTGTATTATCCATTTGCAAGGTTTGGGCATAGCGAGGATTATTTGAATCTTTCATGCGAAAGTATTTGAGGATTATTTGAATTTTTCTTTGGAGGCTTCCTGATGTTTCTAGGAGGGCTTTGTTTATATCATCAGGTAATAGAGCTTAAAATCTTCAGTTTTTTGGTTTTTACATGCGTTGGTCTTGGTGGAGCAATTTTTACCTCCTAAGAAGCAAGGATGTTTTCACGGATTTTGTAAGCAGCTTGAGTTTTTTTATTGCTCTGTGGTTGTGAATTACTAGACGGTTTGAAGAAAAATATTATGTTAGGAGCTTGGTATGTGTTGCCATGTTTGAGTTATCCTTGCACTTGAGCAACAGATTGAACTTGCTCTTGCTCCTATGTATTTCCCCCTCCAAAAAAAAATAAAATTGGAGCTCTCACTCATGAACTGAAGCATTAAAAACTATTGCAAAACAAAGGAAATGATACTTTTAGAAGAGGAGTAATCCGTTAGCATACGGCTAACGCTATGTGTAGTTCAGAGAAAAAAAGAAGAGAGAGGAAATGTTTTTCCTTTCTTTCCCTTCTCTGTTTGGTTCTTACCATAAGTGGGAACTGAAAGACAGGAAATAGTTATGAACATCTCCTATTGTCTCCTTTACTTCCTCTATTTTATTTACCCTTCCCTGTACTTCTTTTTCCCGCAAACCAAATACACCCTATGACCCTAAACATTGTTAGATTAAGCAGTTATGAGTTGGATTTTCTTGATAGTGTTTTGAATATGCCTTTGTACACTCATTTCCTAGAGTACTTTGTCTAACATATCCGCTTACTTCAATAATAATTAGGTGAATGGATTTTTATAGAACTGAACAGTGGGCGATCTTTATATTTTTATCTTTATCTGGAGCTTTTTTGTAGTGGGATCCAATATCTGTGGCTTCTTTGTGTGCCAGGTTATTATACCTAGTCTGAATGTTGGTTTAATGTTTATGCTAGACTGATAGCATGGTAATTCAACTTGCAAGGAGTGTTGCTGTTGCTTCAGGGGAATCAATTATATGTCTTGGTTTTGGGTCTTCTTTCCTCCTAGATTGTGTTTGAGGTTCAGAGCATTGCAACTTCCTGTGTGGCCCCCCGCTAGTGATATTTGCCTCGTGCACTAGACTGCCCTTTGTTGTTTAGACTTTACAAAATTTCTCATTCTCCCCTAGTTTTAACCTTTTCGTCTACTTCCTTCTGGTTCATTGTCTTTTCTTGTAAATCTCAGCCCTATACCAAATAAGGTCATTATACGATCTTGTTCCACTCTCTCCTTGTAGGATCTATCATACCAGAAAGATAAACTACACCATCTCCCTCTTCATCCATTATTTGCAATTTTGTCTGAATAAAGGGGCTGGTCAAATGGTGTTCACTTTCCTACATTGTGAATGGGTAATATGATCAAGCAACAATATGAAATTAGGAGTAATGCAGTTCTTATTGTACCAGAACATAAATAATAACAATAATAGCAAAGATAATAAAAAAAGGGCAGAGAATCTAGGCATCTAATCTTCTCTGCATAAATATCGAGTAGTTTACTTGACCTGATGCTACATTTTGGAATGAGAATGCATATCTTTTTGTCAATATATATATATATATATATCAAACTGTATATGATTATGACCAACAGACCTTTGGTCTAATGGTACACCTTGCCTTGTGAAGATTTTGTCTTCTTGAGGTTAAGAGTTCAAACCCCCTTTCCCCTTTCCCCCCCCCCCACAAAAAAAAAAAAAAAAAAATATGATTATGAGACTGAAAAAACAAAAGAAATACTATGGATTTCATTTGCCAGTTGTCCTCACAATTGTTAAAAAATAATTCCATCCAACTCAAATGGAAACAAGTGGAGTTTGCTTTGTTAAAGTAATACCCAATTTCCATTAATTCTGAAAAGAAGTTTAAGGATGATGAAAATAGTAAAGCAGCAATCAGTAAAAGGCAGGGAATGGAAATTCCAATTTAATTAAATGTGTGGATTCGTGACTTTTAAGTGATGATCTGTGTGAAAATTTGAGTGTATGAGATTCTCGACTTTATGTTAAGTGGAAAATCCAAGCACTTAAACAAATATTTGGTGTGGATTTTGTATAGCGAAAAGTCTAACTAGAAAGATGATGAGCTACACATTGGATCCATGCTAAAAAAATATTCACCATCCCAAAGGGTCCTTTCTGGGAAGGGAGATACTGCATTCCACTCTAGAATTAAAAAACGCATGGAAGCTTGCCTACCGAAGTGCATTAAGTGGGGGATGCAGTTTCCTTGTCCAAAATAACCAGTTCTTATATTTCTCTGGTCACCCTTCTAATATTTCTGGAATTTTTTTTGTCTCAGGTGCAAGGTTTGCCTGGAGGAATATCATGAAGAAGATACCTTGCACATCCTACCTTTCTGTGGACACTTCTATCATGCAACCTGTATCGACATATGTCTGCAACTGCACTCCATGTGTCTAATTTGTCAAGTTTCACCGCATGAGCTCCTGAGAAAAAGCGCTTGATGCAATCCGTATTCAGTTCAGCTGTCCGACCTCAGTATGACGTGGAATGTCTTTTGCTGTTTATCACCAGGCCATGGTCTCCTTCGATATTGCAGGATGGAATGCCTCCAGGAGCTGCAGAGAGCAATTCCATCTAGATTGATGGTAATCAGATGTGGAGAGCCCATCAAATTCTTAATTTCTTCTGTTCCAAGCTGCAAGATTTCAGGCATCCAGCCTATTGGAGTGGTTGAACACCTGAGAAGTTGGGATGACATTAATTTAAATTATGTCCCAGAGAGCTGATTGTTTTTCCCTTGTGGCTTTCTGTATATGTAGCTAAGTAGTTCTATTCTGTCATTTTGATTTCTCCTCTTCTTGTTCTTTCAACAGTTGCTGGTTTGTGAGCAGTTTTGTTAGTTCAGTTATAAAAACAAGAATTATATGTCTTGTTTGGTTTGTATCTTAGAAACTGTTTTCTATTTTCGAAAATAGTTTTTAGGAGAAAAGTTATTTAACCAGTTGTTTTTAAAAAATTGAGAACAAAAACTAAGTAAATTTAGAGAATAAGTTAGAGTTATTTGTGTGTTTTTAGAAATCACTTTTACTGAATATAGAAAATACCACCACTATTATATTTCCACCACCACAACGTCCACCACACCATCACCACCACCACAACACTTCCACTACCCTTCCACCAACATCACTATCACATTTCTATTTTTATTGTATTTTAGGTTATTGTCCAAGTAAGATTTATTATTTTTTATTTTGTATTTAGAATCATATAACCAAATAAGTTTTGTAACAAAAAAACACCAAAAAAGAGTTTTCTAAAACTCTTTCCAAAAATTATTTTCGGATACTATTTTTTGAGATGCAACACAAACTGGGTCGCTTCCTAAAGTTTGCTGGAGGGCTGATAGCTCCCCCCCTCCCCCTCTCTTTCTCTCTCTCTGTCACACCCACACACATACATACACAGAATCTCTGTGTTAGCGTTTTATGCATACTAGGGTTATATATAAGTTTATCACGAACTGGGATCCTCCAAAATTGGACCGAACTTCATGATATAGTTGTATGATGAGAATCACGTGATTGGGAATCGGTCATTTTAACTTGCCTTAGAGTTAGCTCAAGCAATGCGATAAAATCCAGATTCTCATTGCCACAACTGTGCATGAAATTCTTCATACATGGGTGATGGTTGTAATTAATTCACAAAATATAAAAATATGAAAAACCTAATAAAAAACATTCCTCTTTTTTTTTTTTTTTTTTCTTTTCAAGAAGAGAATGGCATGGACTCGGGGGTCAATAGGGGACGTAGAATAGGTGGCTGCAGAATATTTACAACAGGCTGATCATCGTGCCTTCAAAGTACAACAGAATAACAAAAAGTACCGTATAAACGGAATGACAAAAAGTAATATTAGAGATAAAATGAGTTAGACATAGAATTTAATGGAACTAGTGATATTTGATCTCGATCAGGCCAATAATCAAGACTATGACTTTGCCATGAGTGCTCTTTCAATTTTAGACCAAATTTCATCGTTTAGACTCTCAAAACCTTATTTTTATCGTTTTAAGAAAGATTTAAAATAATAATAATAAATCATAGAAGATTCAAAATTCAGCGTCGTCAATTTCATTTGACTCTAGACGATACGTGTTTTTATGTTAATTAGAAAAATCTCGCATTTCCATTTGTGGTATTTTTCATAATTTTTACTTTCGTTTTGAAAAAGATTAGGATTTTGATTGTTACTATTTATATTGCTCCTTTATATTACAAATGAATTATTGAATAACATTATTTTCAAAAAAAAAAATTTCTACTTTCTCTTAAGATTCATAGTGTTCCTTTTAATTTGATACATAAAGAATTATAGTATTCTTTGTTCTGTTGCGTCAATCGGTGATTATCATATGATATCTTCAAAAAATCTCCCCTCATAATTTTAATAGTTGTGAACACTCAAATGAAACACAGGCTGGTCCTTGCAAAAATAATGTTAAAAACTTAATAGGCTATCAACCTATCAAACAAGGATATTTTATCAAGGTCAACATATTTGTATCAAATATCGTGTTAAATACGATAATTATCGAATATTCAAGAATATAAATATTTCCAAACAAATGAACTAATTAAATGTTGATTATGATTTTTTTATTTAGTCAAGTTCACTTTGTGAATATACAACAACGTGAAGATATGTATATCTCTTTTTGAAAGTAAGAATTACAAATTTTGCTTACTAATGTTACCAAAATTACTAAAAATTACAAATATCAAGCCAATATATAATAAAAAAACATAAAATATATTTTAATAAAAAACATAAAATATATTTTATTATAGGGATATCATAACTGTATCATTATATATTTTTTAAAGTTTTATTGTTTTGTTCTAGAAAGTCAAATATCATAACATAAGATAATCAAAATGTACAAGATCATAGTGATACCCTACAAAGAGCATAGGTATCCCCTACTTCTTAAACTGCACATACCCCTATCAAGGGCCTTATCAACTCAAAATTTTAATGGTTCTTTGGAAGCTGGTACACCTAATTAAACTTATTTGAGAAAAGTACATATTAAAAAATATTTTGAAAAAAGACTTAAATGCCCTTTTTTATTATTTTTATTTCATTAAAAAATGTAACATTACAGTTATCATAACTGCTAAAATTTAGGCTCCATTAATTCAAAATCTTTTCAACATCCTCAAAAACCGTAATGTATCTCTTTGTTCCAAGGAAAAAAATGGCTGCTTATTATTTCTCTTCCCACCAAACTGCTAGTTTGCATATCCATTCAAAAAAGCCGATTCATCTTCTTCCTCAAGCCGATTCATAGAAAAGGTGTTGAATCTCCATTGTTCATCTTCTTCCTCAAGCCGATTCGGGTTACAAACGGTCGATCGATTGAAGAGGGTTTTCTTGGAAGTGGGTTTTTTAGACATTGTCATTTGAAGTGGGTTTTTTTGAAATTGAACCCTTGTTACTTTGATCTTTGCTCGTTGTTTGCACTATGGTCGATCGTGGTTGAGTATTCTGTGTTCATTCACTGTTTTGATCGTCGAAGAGGTAATCTATGTATGTATATTTATGTGTGTGTGTGTGTGTGTGTGTATATATATATATATATATATATATATTTTCATGTTTTCATGTTTATGCAATTGTGTGTTATCATAATGGGTTACATTACACTTTTCAATTGTTGGCATATCTGTGTGAACTGAGTTAACTGAATGCATATGCACACAGACGTTGTGTTGTGTTGGATTATAAAATGAATGTTACACTTTTGTTGTTACAATTGATTTGAAACACTTTTATTTTGTTACACTGAATCTTTTTTTTTTTTTTGATTATAAAACTTTATTGTGCTGTAAAGTGAGTGACACAATTGTTTATTATTTCTTGTGTGTAATTCTATCAGATTACACTGTATGTAAATTCTAAGTGTTGAATGTGTTAATATGACAATGTAAATATATAAAGTGTAACATATAAAGGGTAACATATAAAAATATAACAAATTTACCAAGACAGTGTTTAACAATGGACAATTCAAAAAAAAAGTTGTTATTTTAAAAAATTTGTGTGCTGTGAGTGTTAATTGCCCGGGTTGTTTAGTGACATGATTCTTTGATCTTATACTCTGTGATTAAACATTTTTAAGATTAAATGTTGATTGGGGTAACAACAAAGTGTAATATATAAATTGTAACATGTAAAGAGTAACACATGAAAGTGTACCAAACTTACCAATATAGTGTAATAGCATACTAGTTTACAAACAAAATAAATAACAATCAACCATTACACATATTTATTTTTTTTAAATTGTTGTTGTGGTGTAATAATATAGTGTGCAACAATGCAAAATGGTTATTCCTTGACAATGTTGACTGTAATACAATGTTAAGTGTAAGGTGAGACATTTCTTGACAATGTTACACTTTTCACTTACACAAGACAACACTTTACATTTTCCCATTGTGTAATGTGAGACATTATCTAAAGTGTTGCATAAACAGAATATGTATTTATCATCTTACACTAATGTTCTTTTATTAAGAAAGTTTGAAAGTGTTGTACTTTCAATATTGTACAACACTTTCAAACTTTCTCAAATAAAAGAATATTAGTGTATTCTGTAACACTTTACACTTTCCATCAGCTGAGGTTGGACATAAATAACAATTTACACTTTACACTTTCAATGTTTCATAAAAAAAGATGACACTATTATTGATTCACTTTTTTGGTTATATTTTGTTTTATGCTTCACTGAATTTGGTTATATTCTGTTTTGTGTTTCACGGATTAGACTGTGTTATACATTGTTTTTGGTTCACATTTAAATATGTCATACACTGTTATTTGATTAATTTATGTGGTTGTGTTATACAATATTTTTTGGTTAGCTTATTTGTTTATATTCTTATATTTTCAGTTAACCTTTTGGTATAATTTATACAAATTTTTTCTTTGTCACTTCCCAACTCAAAACTGTGATGGGGAAAAAACAATTGGTGGAATCGAAGTAAGATGCTAAATACAGATCGAATTTGCTTGCGATAATTAGAGCAATAAATGAAATTAACATTAGTGAAGCACACAAGGTTGTTTTGAGGAAAACACATTTCTGGTTACTATTTGAATGCATAATTGATAAAAAAACTAGACAGGATATGGTGTAGGAAGAGCGATACTATCATACATGATGTAATTATGTGCTTTGATGTTAATAAATCTAAATTTCACATTGGTGGAGAGGACATTAAATTGAGAAGGAGTGATGTGAAAATAATTTTTGTCATTGACGATGGATGCGATCCCATGGATTCTTTATCTCATGTTAAGGAAAATATAAAATTTGTTAAAAGGAGATTCAAGAAAGATAGCAGGTTGACATTAACCTTGATAAAGAGCAAATTGCTTGAAGCAGCAAGAGGTACAAAAAAATATGACGTTGAGGACGTTGCAAGACTCATATGCCTATTCTTAATGGTGACACTATTTTTCACACACTGGGACATCTATAGGATGAAGATTTGTTTCATATGTTGAGGATATAGATACAATGAAGAAGTACGATTGGTCAAGTGCAATCCATGAATCTCTTATGTCTTCACTTCAAAGAAAGAGTAGCAGCCTATCTAGAGTTACTGGATGTGTAATGTTGTTATTGGTAAGATGTTAACAGCTTGGTTGTATTTTCAATATTGTTTTCTGTTGTCCAATAAACATAATGTAACTCATTTGCTTATATTAAATTTGCATGTATGTGCAGTATTGGGTTTGTGAACATACAACAATTGTCAAGTCTGATAGTTCAAATGCAATACTAAGGATTCTAAAATGGAAACTGTCGGATCTTCAAAGAGCAATGAAACAAACTACACTTGAAAAGTTGAAGTCAAAATATGTAAGTTGGTTAAATATAACAATTTTAAATTAATATGTCTATCTTACATAATTTTTATATCTTTTTTATGTTATCATATAATACACTTGCATCTTAAAAAACACTGTAATGTCACAATATAATGATACACTTGCATGATACACTTGTGTTAATTAATGCATACAATTGTATATTTTTAAAATGTTGCAAAGATGTTGAGACATAGATTGAGTAGAACAGTAGAAGAAATTTTTTTCTGAAATATAAGGGAAGCAAATATGAAGAAGTGGACCAATCTGAATTTGAGGGAAAGACCGAAAGTGGTGAAGTTGAAAAAATACATGCACAGGTGGATGAAGAAGATTTTGAGTGCGGTGGGAATAAGCAGGCAGAACATGATACATCTTTTGGTCATCATGATGATTTGTTGGATGCAATTGGAGGTGATGGAGATTCAAATGTGACATTTGAATCTCTTATTGATGCTGCAATGAACGAATCGACGCACAATGTTGATGTTGTAGGAGAAAAAGTAGATAGAAACACCCAAAGGCTTCAAGAAATATTGAAGAAAATTGAGGTGTTCAAAATTGTTATAGAGAACATTGCCATAGATAAATGTTTATTTGCAGTATTCCCATTCTATTTTTGCTGGTGATGGTTTTGACAAACAATACTCTACATTCGCATTGAAAATTCAAGAAAAGGAGATGATTATAAATGAGTTGAATAAAGTTGTTGAAAATTTAAAAAAGAGGGAACAAACATTTGAAGCAGAAATACAAGGTTGCAAGGAAACAATACAAAATTTAAAAAAGGAGAACGCTGAGTTGATTGATCAAATCAATGAATTATCTGTTCATTTTATAACCCAGAAATATCAAAAAGAAAACATTTGTAGGTGAATATCATGGGGGAAAGGAAAAAACAGGACAAACATCTATGGTCCGGAAGATCAAGAAAAGAGACAGAAAACGAAATAGAGATGCAGAATTCGAATACAGTGGAAAAAAAAGAGGGAAAAAACAGATTTTGACGTCAGATACGATCAACCCTAAAACCAATTTGAGTGAAGACAAATGTGGGAGAACAGTTGAGATTGTTAATGATGATGACAGCAAGGAAAAGTTAACTACCATTCAAGGACTGACAAACAAAGAGATAAAAAAAATGTGGCGAAAGTGTGAAGCATTGGATGCCATTGATTTCAACAAATTGACGATCATATATGATGAAGAGGGTTACGAGTAAGCGTCACTGTCAAGTTTACCTATTTTTTTGTTATTAAAAAATTGTTTATTACTATAAAATATATGACAAGTTTGCTTTCAATTTTTATAACATTGTAGTGCTCAAATATGGTCTGGGTATAGAGTTGGAAGCGTAATATATGTGGAGGATGTTTGAAAATAATGACACTTTCATACGAAATCGTATGTATTTGTTGAAAGTGTAACATGTAGTTGAATTTTTTAGATATAAAGTGTTATTTTACAATGTAACATAGTCTGTATAGTGGAACATGATATTTATTTTTTAACATATCAGTGATTGTTGGGCTGATATGCTAAAAGGAATTAATGATTATAATGAGTTGTCCACATTTTAAAGACGTTGCTACTTCATTAATAGTCTTTGTTGGGTGAGATTTATAAATAGCACAATGTACTACGAATTGTTCAATTAAATTATTTGTCAGTTGTTTAACACCTTATAGTTTACATATTTTGAATATGTAGTCCTTTGTAACTCTTCCAACTCTAGAATATGCACGTGAACAACAAATAGACAGGCACATACCAGCATTCGGAGATTCAAAATATGTTATTTTTCCTATGAATTCAAATGGTCGGAAAGAAAATTGTTCTCCGAACCACTGGACTCTGCTGATATTGAATACTAAAGAAGGTGTCTGGATGCATTACAACTTATTAAGGCCAAGGACGAAAGGCACCCGCGATATGTACCTAGAGGATGCAATCATATTGGTTTGATTATGTTACAACAGTCATGTTTATAGTCTATATTGGTTTGGTGTATATCCACAATATTAAAGCTATTTATGTAATTGCAGAAAAAATATGTTGAAAAGAAGATTACGGAGTTCAATCATTTGAAGGAGATCGACATAGACACACAGGATAAGGAGATTCCAATAATATCATGTCAGACATGTCCACAACAAAAGGCAAACTCGTTAGTACTCGTTCTCTAAATGAAATTGTTGTTTTTAAAAAATATTGATACATATTAACTATTGGAGTTAATGTAGGGTTGAATGCGGTTTGCATGTATGTTACCTAATGAAACAACTTACAAAAGGAGAAGAGATTGATGTGAGGTTAACAGCAAGACAGCTGACCGAATTCCTAGCTGAAATGGTATTATTGTTTCTTAACCATCCAAATTCTTATAATGAAGAAGATCTCAAAATTCGTAGGGAATTGAAGAAAAAATTTGACGATAAATAACAAAGTTTTCATTGCTTATGTACTTTACCCTTAATGATTATTGTAAGATGAGACATGAATGTACCTCTTATTTGTTTGTGTGACACTGTGGTCTATTGTGATTGTCGTTTATCCAAATTGTTCAGGGATACAGGTGTGTATCCATGATTCATTCACGGGTACCATGTCAAAAATATAATATAGAAAGTGTTACAAGGTAATATTGAAAGTGTAACATGTTTACACTTGCACCTACACAAATGCATAGTGGTGAATGGTGAGACATAGATGTACATCTTCTTTGTTTGTGTGACATTGTGGTCTGTTGTGATTGACGTTTATCCCGCATGTCCAGGGATACAGGTGTGTATTCATTGTTGATTCACGGCTACCATGTCAAAAATGTAACATGGAAAGTATTACAGGGTAACATTGAAAGTGTAACATGTTTACACTTGCACTTACACAAATGCACAGTGGTGAATGATGAGACATGGATGTACATTCTTTGTTTGTGTCACATTTTGCTCTGTGATGATTGATGTTTATCCAACATGTCCAGGGAGAGTCACATAAGAGGGCAGATGACTGTAAAGTGAAAGAATTGTTAGTTGATTTATTGGCATCTTATGCTATCCAGATATCAAGCTGTGCTAAATTTTCTGCTGCTGATTTGATGCATGTGCTAATGAGTCATTGGAAGGAGGTAGGCTGATGTGCTGTGCATTTTTTTGATCAGATTATGCTGTGTTGAGTGTATTGCTGGTCTGTAATTTTGATGGTTATATATGGGAAGATGTAGGGTGCTGCCATGTTTGCTGGTTTTACTTGAATTTTGAGAGACTGTACTTTTTCTTGATTTACAAAATATAGAATGGTTTGTTGTCTTGAAGGATTAAAGCCAACATGTGGCTTATCCTCTTTGCTTCTTGTAAATATTTTTTTTGTATAAATAAATTAATAAATTTCTCTATTCATCAAAAAAAAAAGGAGGTATTTCTTCATTGTTGATTAATGGATACCATGTCAAAGGATAACATAGAAAAGTGTAACAGGGTAACATTCAAAGTGTAACATTTAAACATATATGCAAAAAAAATGTTCCAAAACAGTGTGTTAAATCAATATACAAGACCAGTGAGGGTTGTATACAAGTAATGTTGTAGAAAACTTAAAACATTAAACAATGTCATTAAGTGATAGCAATAAACCAGTCTAGAACGGTTCGTTACAAGATCTTTTGTTGTGACTGTCCAAACGCCCACACCGGCCACAAGGAATTCACTTAATAATTTCTCCCCTAGATTGAATTCTACGATTTTTTGGTCTACCAGGTTGCTTCTTCGTATATGGTGGCAAAATATTAACATCCACATCCAAACTGTCATCACGATGTTAAGTTGGTACTGAATAAATTGGTTCAGAATATGATATCTTGTACGTGCTGACATGATAGTAATAATCAACAAATTCGTTGATATTTCACCCACTCTTTTGTATTGCAGAAATCGCATATGAACAAGAAAATCCATTTATTTGCCACTGACAACATGAACATGTGTCATTCAAAATATCAACGGTGACCGAAGGATATGACATCACTTCATTCACTTGGTTATTCGAAACCCGCACAGTCCATGACCTCCCCTCATCAAATGCAGCTTGTAATCTCGAAGACATATTAGGACATAAATTCTCATTCCAATCCAAACATATTTTCATCCTTTGGCCAATTTGATCCATTATCTGTCCCCTAATTGTGTCAACCATGCTAGTAATAGGTAAATGCCGAGCTTTCAAGATCCACGCGTTAAACGATTTGGCAGCATTAGAACACATCTCACCGTAACGCTTCCCTGAAAAATGAGCATTTGTCTAGTGTTCATATGGAAGATTGGACAGAAACCTGTCCACATTAGAACCTCTTTAACGATGGAATGTTTCAATCTTCTCATTAAAAAGTGACTGTGTTGGTGCATAAGCACACTCACGTAACAATCTCACCATGTGTTCTCGAAATACATTGGAAAAATGACCACCACTCAATTTATCACGCAAGTTATCTTTCAAATGCTGCAAGCAAAATGCATAATGAGCATTTGAAAAAATTTTCGGCATTGTCTCTAACAGACCCAAGTTTCTATCAGATATAAATGTAATAACCCGAGACTGATCCAATACATTAGACAACTGTTCTAAAAATTAAAACCAGTTTGCTTCATTTTCCAAGTCAACCACGACAAATGCCAAAGGAAACAAACCTGGAAAAATGAAGCACATACAATATTAGTGAAAAATTAAAACAAAAAAACAGTGTAACAGATGAGATGGTAATTCTAAAATATTTTTGGGTGGTGAATGGTAATAATCCACTATTTCAAATTAAACCATGTGTGTATACTCACTATTAAATGTTTTCATATCATAGTGTAACAATATAACAAAAATAGTGTAACAACGAAAGTGTAACAATATAACAAACAAAGTGTAACAAAAACAGTATAACATAAAGATTATAAATTAACCATAAAGATTATAGAAGATTACCTCTATACCTGCCTTTCAAAAATGTGTCATCCAAAAAAAAAATAGTGAATGACAATAATTAAACCCATGAATACAACCCTTAAAGGAAACAAACAGTTTTTTGAAACAATTAGTCTCATGATCACAATCTAACACAATATGGTTACCCGGATTAGTACAATTTGCTGCATTGACATACCAACGTAATTGTTGGCACGATACTGACTGGTCCCCAAAAAGCATGTCTTTTGCTTTCTCAACTCCTTCCCATGCTTTATCATAAGAAATGGTGAGTCCATAATCAGAAAAAAAATCAGCAACCACTTCCGTTGGACGTGTTTTCCTATGCCCATGAACACGATCAACAATTAAATTTGCAACCAATTTAGAACTCATTCACTTATTATCTGTCGTTCGTACATCCACACCACAAATGTGTTTGTTGTCCCAATTTCCTAATATAAAAAAAACCAGTAGCTCTCTCCACAGTTTCATTTATATGCCACCCACAACCCTTAGAATACTTAAATGAACATTCAACAATAACCCTTGCTTTACAATTCTTTACATAATTAAATTCAAAATCACACTCAATCGAGTATTTGTAAACTGTTTGCCGAAACTATACCACACCACCTTCAAATTTCTGTCTTACTCGCCGTATTTCATTACTTCACCCAGCTGTTCGAAGAACTTTCTCATTGTGACCAATAAAACTGGGTACCAAATCCATTTCACATTCAACAACATCACCAATATTTACATACTGCAACGAATCATCATCACCCAACGACCAGCCCTCGATATCTTCCACAAACACATTAATTTCAAAGTAATTTTCTAGCAAACAACGTTTCAATTCAACCAAATTCTTCAAATCCGCATCGGTTCGTATTATGCAAGAGGGGTGACCAAGAATATAATATGACATATGTACTGACAAGTTAAAACAACTCCTTTCACGTTTCGCAAACTTCGCGAACAAGCTCCGATATATTTGAATTACCATGTACTTTGAATACTTTAGTATCATTACCATATGTACATAACAGCAACACCGTTTCCTTCATTGCCAACAAAATCTCAAACTATTAAAAGAATAGATACAATAAAAATTCAAAAAAAAAAACATATATCAAAACAAATAAAAACTAAAAAAATTTATACATATTAATTTATTATGTTAATAGGTTAAATGTAACATATCTTGTAATTCCTGTTATGATATTGTTAGGCTAAATGCTTCAGTATTCGGCTGGAACAAAATCTCAAACACATACGTTTGTTTGTTTTGTTATATCTTCCACAAACCTAATTGTCATATGGATGAAAAAAAATATGGGATTGCAAATGTAAGTAGAAGTAAATAAAAATTAAAAGTTTGAAAAATAAAATCGCCTTGCAGGTAACGAAGAAAATGAGCTTCAGTTTTGAAGAAACTTTACTTTCATGCACAAAAATACTAGTGTGTATTTCTCGACTTCTCCCTTACATATATACCAGTGTCATGTCGATGTCGATGAAGACCAATATCGGATTGCAATTGGATGGAGGAGAAGCATAACTCGCCTCAAGATTTGAAGAAGCAGCAAAATCGTCTTGTATGTGATGAAGGAAAATCGGCTTCAGTCAGTAATAATACCAAAAATATACCTAGCTTCATGAAGAAAAATACAACCGTATATTTCCCTCTTAAAAAGCTAAAAATAATAGTGTATTTAAAATTTGAAATTTTATTGATAAGTATTGTATTTCTCTCTCATAAAACTAGGACTTATTTAATACACAAATATAATTTGAAAACTAAACCCTTTTCAATAAAAAATACACATTCACCAATGGAGGGCAAAAATGTTACAATAAAAATAGATAAATTCAAATTATGTACTTGGATACAAATAAGTATCAAAATTAAGTACTTAATAACCCTACATTTTTTAGTATGTACTTTTTGTTAAATAAGTCTAATTTGTTGTACCCTCTTATAATTTACCCGAATTTTAAAGTAAGTAAGGGTCTTGAGCCCCTACTTCCAATCAAATCCTGCATTGACAGCTACCTAATAGTGGCTTAAGTTTAGTTTGTTGAGACAATTTTTTGTCCTTTTTAATTGACTGCTATGTTGTAATATTAATAATTTCAATTTAATAGGAGAAATAGGCCCCTAAGGGTGTGTTTGGAGTGACTGTTTAAAAGTAACAATCACCACCGCCGTTGCCGTCACCACCATCACCACCACCACTGTCGCCGCTGCCCCCATCGCCACCACCGTCGTTGCCTCCATCGCCACCACCGTCGCCACCCCCACCACCACCACCACCGCCGTCGCATTCGCTGCCACCGCCACCACCACTGTCGTCACCGCCACCACCGCCGTCGCCGCCACGGTCATTGTCACCCACCACAATCATCACCGTCTCCTACCACCACCACTACCGCCCAACCACCTCTCATCCCTACTACAATCAATGCTTAAATTTATTTATCTCTTATCTATATTTGTGATTTAATTTTAGATATTAATATAAATATATTTATTATTTATTATTTTTTAATACTCTCCACCTTCAGACACATGCAATAACTAGTATATATGTCGTGCATGTATTCAAATTTAGATTTGTAGATCTCTCCATCTGTCATCCACTCTCTTCGTTTCCCGGTTCCCTCTTTATTGTTGAGATACAACATCAATGAGTCATGTAGGTTCAAGCATGGTGTAGATTATATATGTATCAATGCGAGGGTATTAAAGACACCTCACGAAAATACTTCCCGACAATGCATTAAATTCTTCTGAAAGTACCACTACTGTGCATTAAATTCTGGACTCTTGCCTATTCATTTGTATAATAAATGAATAAATTTTACATTCAATTTCTCTATTAATCGAAGGGGAACATTAAACTCTCTAAAGGCCTTTGATCTCATGCTTTCCTAGACCAAAACATAGAAGAAGTTGTCTAGAGGCACTCATCTACATAGGATTAGGATTCATTTTTCGACATTAGATTCTCTTATTTCCCTCCATGTAAGATTAGACATCGATCTAACGTTGATAAGAAAATCACTTGAATATGATAAATCAATTTTAATATTAAATTCTTTCAGTTCTCTCAATGCTCTGTTTGAGCGTTGGCAAGGGAATCACTTGAATATGATAGATCCATTTCTATTTTAGAATTCTTTACAGTTATCTCAATACCACATCAGATATAGGGTATTGGGTGGGAACCCAGTAGAACATAAAAGATTTCAATCAAAGTGATGGTGTCATCATTAATATCTAGTTCTGCAGGGGATCTGAATCTGCCTACTTACCATTTCAAAAACCAAAAATTGCTTTACAAGTCAAACTATACATCGACTATAGTAGCTCTTTAACTCAACTAGTAAAGCTATATTAATTGCTTATTGCTCATGACATAGAGCAAAAAAAAAAAAATCTGGGTATAAGTTTTTAAAAGGACATGGGATGAGCCTTGAGAACCCCCAAGTTAACAGGATTTAGAACCAAAAATAGGAGAATGCTGAACTAGAAAAATTGCCTCACAGATTTCTATGCCTTTTCCAGAATACTGAAAGGTAAATAGACTATTTCCGCCCCCTTTTCGATGTCTTTATCGTTTGCATCTATAAGACATTAGAATACACTAATGCTCTATTTGGTATAACAAAAAAATAGGAGGATTGAAAATTAGAAGGCTAAAAAGTTATATGGATAAATAAAACATCATTTTTGGTAAAAAATGAAAGTAAAAATGATGAAAAAATGGATGAATTAATTTTCTTTCCAACTCACCAAAATCAATTCCTCCAAAATCAAAAGAAAAATAGATAAAAAGTTAATTATTGATATTGATATGTATCTTATTTGTCTATATATATATATATATATATATATATATATATATATATATATATATAAAAAAATTTTAAAATAAATTTTTAAAAATAAAAAAATAAAAATACAAAATTTAAATTAAAAAAAAAAATATTTTTGTCATCTTAACTGAGGTGAAAATTTTCGACTCAACATGATGACACGACTCGGACTCAATACAAAAATAAACAGGTCAACTCGCAACTCGACACGACACAATTAGTTAAATGAGTTAAATTATGTTTGACTAATATTCGACACACACCCGTAATGACTCAACACGAATTTAATACGATACGACTCGATTGTCACCTCTACTTTTAGCCAACGAAAAAAAAATAGTCATTTTTATTTTCCATCCATCCAACCAAACACAAAGGAAGGAAAGTGTATCTTTCCTACTTTTCATCTTTGAAGGATAGAAAGTGTATCCCTCATACTTTTCATCCTCCCTACCAAACGGAGCATAAAAATATCTATCTCAATCCTTCTTTCTAGATGTTACTTTTGAGCGGGAGTAGTGCTCCTTGCTGTTGCATAATCGCCATTAGATCGCATTCGTATCATGGTCTAGTGTTACATATATTGATCTTTGTAATAGATGCTTGACAGAGTTTAGCAAAATTGAATTAATCTACTAAATGCATAGAAAACCGTATGAGGTAAGTTTTGCTTGTGTAATTGGCTTGAGAAACAAATGGGCCGATTGATAGTAGCCAAGAAGGTCACACTAAGCCAAAAAAAATGTTCTCAAATTTAATGCTCAACTAAAAATGACCCAATTTAAGGCTGTGGGCTCCACAATATTGGATGAGTCTAAACAGCTGGCTATGCATCATCCAGATCCTGTGAATTCTCTGATGTGAATTTAATTGCCCCAAGAACAAATCTTTCTTGCTGCTTGATGTTAACCATTGTTGTAATTTTTTTTATTGAATTTTTATTAATTGATAGTTAATTTTGAATTTATAAAAAACGAATTAAATTTATAATCTAATGAAAATGAGTCGTAATCTATTTTAATGGATTTATGTACATTATTTTAATTAATTGGCCTAAAATTAATACGTAAAAAAATTCATAAAATAAAATGGGTTTCATTGAATATATTTCTATCTAAAAAAGAGGTTGATGCAGTTTTTTCTAAAATATACCATGGGTAATTTAGTAAAATTATATTTTAATTAATATCTTTAATCTAATAGGAGATGCTAATGAAGATTCAGAAATTAGAGAGAGTATCCTTACAAATATGATAAATTAGAGAAAGTGTGACTAAAATTTTTCTAAAATTCTTACATATCCACAAACAAGGAAATAAAATACAATAAAAGTTTGAAGAGCATTTTTTATTCCTAGCGACGAGTTTCAAACCCGAATTTAAGCGCAATACAATTGACACATAATTTGGGAACTTAATAATTGTGGTCATTAGATCGTCAGTAGATCATAACATTAAATTATTAGTAGATGTAAACACTATTAATCCAATAATCACGATGCATTAAATTTTTAAACTATGTACCTAAATTATGTCCTAATAGCATTAGTGCGAATCCCAACCAGAATCTAGAGTTCAACATGAAGTTAACCTTTAACATCTTAAGCCTCTCCATCTTGAAAGTAACCATCTAAAAATCACAAGTAACAGAACTTGTGATTCTATTGCTTCTTTCTGTGGTACAATGATAATATAGCAGACAAGTGAACTTCCTAAAGTGATTGAGCAATTCATAAGAGCAGCCCAATGAACAAGGCTGATCAACACAAAATGAGGCAATAAAGAAGATTATTCGTGACCTTCAAACTATATATATATGGATGCTATAAAACTTACCATGATCACCTGAGTATATATATAATAAGCACCACTTACACCCTTGGTTTGATTGTAGCTCTTAGAGTATCCTTCATCACCACAGTGAATTCCAACTTCTCAGTAAAATCCAGTTTGCTATTTGCCGGGTAAGCGGACCACTCGAATTCTTGAACCATTCTTGCTATAATCAAATTCACATGCACCGTGGCCATGCTCAACCCGGGGCAAATCCTCCTCCCAACCCCGAACGGCGCCATCTTCACTCCGGTCACCCCAGTTATGTCCGCTTCTTCCCGGCCGGATAGGAACCTATCCGGGTCAAACTTTTCTGGGTTGGTCCAAAGTTTCGGATCCTCTGAAATACCCGGGAGGAAAATCTCCACGTTTGTGTCCGTGGGTATGTCATAGCCACCCAACTTTGCTGGCTCAATCACAGCATGGGTCAGTGAAAAGTACGTTGGCGGGTGTTTGCGCAGTAATTCCTTTACGACGGCGTTTAGGTACGGCATCTTCTCTACATCCTTCTCGTCCACCTTTCTCTCTCCTACTGTCGATTTGATTTCATCGTACAGTTTGGATTGAATGTTGGGATTGTCAATCAATCTCGCCATGGCCCACTCGATTGATGTGCCTGTTGTGTCAGTTCCGCCATTGACGAACTCGGAGCAGAGTGTAACGAGCTCCGAATTCGTCGGAGATGACTTTCTACCTTCAATCTTGAGGTCGAAGAGTGTGTCGAGATACGAGAATGACACTGCGGACTTGTCCGAACCTGGGTTTTGAAGCGCTTTTCGACGCCTTTCGATCAATTTAACAAGGGTTTCGATTTGTTCTTGACGAACTTGCATGGCCCACTTGCGTTGTTTCGAAAAAAATGGACTCAGTAATGGAAGATAATCGTCCATTCTTGGAGTAAGAACCATCAGCACAGTTTTCATCAGCTCATCAATGCTTTCGATCATCTTTTCATCCAACTCAATCCCGAAACACATTGTTAAAAGTATGCAAAACACAGCGAATCGAGCGTTTTTCAGTACCCAAACAGTCCCATTATTGGCTTCTGCTTCAGATCGAAGCCTGTCGATAAGTTTATTCATGGCGGTCTCTCTTGCGAATCGAAATTCTTTGAGCCTACTTGCACAGAGGCCGTTTTGGACCATGTTCCGCCGTAAAGACCGCCACACAGGGCCATAGAGGGCGGAGTTGACGGTGAACTTGTTGCAGCTAAACACGATTCGAGTCGGGTTCTCCCTTGGCCTGGTGGCAAAGACTTGACTCTTTTCAATCAAAGCTTCGTGGACTAACTCAGCACTGCTGAGGATGATCATGGTTGTTGCACCCATCTTCATAGTGAAAATTGGACCATACTTTGGCAATAGCTCTCTTACATATTGAAAGAAGGGCTTGCCGGAGCGGGCGACTTGGAAGAGATTTCCGACGACCGGCCAACCGGGTGGTCCCGGAGGCAGATTGAGCTTCTTAGACTTGGTTTTACGTGATAACAAAAAGATCAAGCCTGAAACAAGGAAGGCTAAAGCAGTGAAAATTATATGGTAGTAAGGAGAGAGTGAAGAAGATGAGATAGGATCCATTGCAGAGAGAGAGAGAGAAAGAGAGAGGGGATGAAGTAAAGAGGAGAGTAGGAGAGAGAGGGGTATAAGAATGAAGAAGAGCTGGAAATTACAGGTGGGTTCAATAAAAGCTATTGAAATTTCTACCAAAACAAAACAGTGGGTGTTAAATGCTAATATTCAACGAAATATAGAGAGATGACACAAGTACAGCAGATGTGGGCAAAGCTGGGGGGATATATGGAAGGTGGTGGATGATGGAAAACCAGAGACAGTTACACGTCTTAAATCACTCTCAACTACCTTCTCCCTCATTCAATTCGATCTGGGAAAGGTAGTGAAATAGAACAGTGTCTGTAAGTTTTGTGTCTGTCTTGTGTGTGTGAGAGAGAAAGAGAGAGATAGGGAGAGAAAAAGAGCTGAAAGCAAAATAGGGAGCAAGGGGGCGGGAGAGAGAGAGAGAGAGAGAGGGAGAGAAAAGCATTCATAGGACTTCGATGTGGTTCACAGTTCAAGGGTATTAAAAGGCCAAGAAAATAAGGTTGGAATTTAGTGAAAGAGTACAGCTTTTCACAACCACAAATTTAACTTGACGTTGTGATTTTATTAAAATTATTATAAAAAGAATAAGTTTTAATGTTCATAAGATTTATAATTAATTCAAAAGTCATAATAAATTAATTAACACATAAGATTAAATTTTTAAGTCTAAATAATATTAAATAAAAACTCGACCATGTTTTTATCTGTACAATTAAGTCTTATTTTTAATAATTTATTCCCATAAAATTCAGATAAATATAAATTGTATATAAAAGAAGCATTAGCAGAGCAACCAGCAGAACAAACCAAAAGTTGTCTAACGGAGAAAGCAAAAACAACAAGGAAGAGAATTCGGTGGGAAGTACAGACAATAATAGCACTTTCCAAAGAATCCAAGTCCTAAATTTACAAAGATTACAATAAGCAAAAGGGAAATATGCTAAGTAGCTGTCAGGAAGATCCCATAAAGTTCTAAGCTCCATAAATGGCATAGATTGTTCTAATTTTATCTTTCTTATGAAAACACAATTACATTTTTACCTCTACTTTATTAATCAATTCATTTTTATTTTATTTGTCCTTTTGAATGAAATATCAATTATTGTCTCTTATTTTATAAAAAATTATATTTTAAATTACTAAAACAAATTCTATTGGGTACGTGATACCGTTTAAAAAAATGACACGTAATCACCTTTGTAAAAAAAATTTAACGAATTGTCTGATTAGAGACTAAAGTGACATGAATTGAATACTTTAAGAATCAAATTGATATAATGAGGACTCAATTAATAAAAAATATATATTTTAAGGATCAAAAATACTTATTAACCCTTATTTTTAGTTTATGGGGCATATTTCGGATAGTAGCTTTAATTAAACGAGAAGGGACTCCTTGTTTTAGGTTTTGCTTCATGTGTTACGCAGACATGACAAAACAATAAACATATTAGGTTAACATCAAAATATGTGATTACTTTTTTCAAACAAATGAGATTAAAATTTACTAACACTCAATAGTAATTCAAATCCGACCCGACCCGAATCAACTTGTTACTTGGCACAATATCCATTCATGCCATGCTGAATTGGTTTCTCAACAGTCCATCAAGTAATTATGGCACTGAGGAAGTGTAGTGAAATTAAAAACGCCCATTTGAGAAGCAGCAGACAGTGGAAACAGTTGTGTCATGATCCCATTTAATAGCCTCAGTGGGCAAAAAACTAGCTGGCTTGGTTCAACCATTTTAAGATGGTTGTATCTAATAAAAGACCACAATATCCGATCATTGATGCCAGGCCAGAACAAGCTAAACCAGCATTTGGATGCTCAAACTCTTTCCTAGTGTGGTGAAAAAAGGGGTTTTTTGGGTGTGTTATTATTTTTGAGTGATTTTGGAAAGAATTCTTTATTTTCTAAGTCCTATTTCTATAATTTGCACCGTCGGTTTCTTTTTCCTTTTTATGTTGAGAGTGATGAGCTCTCATTCTCTGATCTATAAGAAGCTTAATATATATATATATATATATATATATATATAGTTGTATATATTCGTCTATGTATTACTATAGATGCAATTAAATTTAGGTAAATAGACTAGCATCGCACCAAAAAAAAAAAAAATGAAAAAGTGAAAATGTAAATAAGCCCTACTTAAAAAAGTAAAAAAGAAAAAGATACTTTAAAAATGTTATTATGCGGTACCAAACTTTTGAATTTTCTTTTTATTAATTATTAGCGATGAATTTTGTACCCCGATCACGACAGCTATGGGTTGCTCTCACCTTTACATATTATTATTGATGTCTTGGGGGGCATTTTAAAATCGAATTAGTTCTATGTGAAGATTTTTTGGTGATACTTGAAAGAAGTGAGCAAGATTGATAGCGAAAGTACACCAAACTGAAACCTTCCAATGGCAAAAATCAAATTATCTATCACACGAAAGTTTCTTTTTTTAGTCATTGATTACGTTTCGGCTTTATACGTAATGCTAGCTTGCAAGCATAAATTCAAAGGAAAATGACAGCCTATTATACCACATAGTGTAGGATGGACATGTTAACAAATATATAATTAGAATTGAAAATTAAAACTAATTACTGTAGTAAATTTAGAATTATTAAATATACTATTATATATAAACTATTTATATAAAAAAGAATGGATAATCTAAACTGAAATGACACACTTACTTAATTGTAGAACAACAATAAATAAGAATTTGAGACCTGTGTAGCCACAGTTTTTTTAAGATAGATTTGCTCTCTCTCGATGCTTAAAGTTAATAAGTAATTATCTCTCAAAATAAGATGAATTTCTTATCTGAAGAAGCATCACTTCAATCCTATAAGACCAATGAACACAACTTGTATTTCGATGATTGAAAATGGTTGTAAGGGAATCTTTTTATAAACCCTTTTTTGTTTGTTCAGAATGCTTGAAAAAGAATGAGATATCATTGTTTGTTGTACCTTTTCGGATTGAAGAGACACACTTTTAATTTGAACAATAACGGAAAGGAAAGGCACCTCTGGAGTGTGAACAGACATAATTCAAGTTGGTGCCAAATTCAAAAATAACGGACATAAATTTTAAATTTCGGTTGGAAGACTAAATGCGATCCGCGTTCGGATCCGTTTAGTTTGACCCATAACCCACACCGCAACAAATAAACTTTCAACAAAAATATAATATTTTTGTGACCCAAGGCCCAAGCCCGGTCAGGCTGTGTCAGGTCGTGGCGTGCACGTGTGTGGTAACTAAAGTTGTGTAGGTACTCGCTCCGATTACATAAATGTGGTACTTCTTGGGGCCCAACCCATGAAGCTAACTAGGAGCATATTAACTCAATTAGTTTTTGGTTTCTTTCCAATGTGGGATAAGCCTTATACATTTCATTTTATTAAACTTAGATCTTTTTATTCATTCAAATGAGTCACTTTGAGACATAATTTTTCATTCAATAATAGTTTTAAACAAATAAATATACTACATTAATTTTCCCGTGAAGGAAAATGTTTTTAAATTTGATCCCACTAATTTCGTGGTATAGATTTCAATTTTATTTAAGCCCAAAGTTGTTAAAAAATAACTTGTCAAATCTATTTTTTCTAAAAATCCCCCACAAGAATAAAAATTTAATATATGAAAATGCAGACACTAATTCAAGTATTGTTAAAAGATTACTATATTGGGATAAGTAGCCTAGTGACCTTAAAATTTTAATAGTGAAAGACTATCGAATTTACTTGGCTAATCAGTAAACTTTATGTCTTTGAACTATCAGCTAATTGCGTAAACTAAGATAATAAATTCACATAGTTTCCCTTCGGACACAATTAGTTCTTACATTTGTGTTCATTTGACATTGAACACAACTTGGTTTTATGAGTAATTTAAAGTCATCAACCTACGATTCTAATATAAGCGACCTCTTCTTACTTTCGTAGGTAATTTTTGATTCAGAGTATCCTACTATACCCAACTTGGACTTTTCCAAGTCAAAAAAATCATTGAAGGAGTAACTTACCTTAGTTCTCGTGGTAAATATGCTCTGCCTTATCATAGGAATGGGAAGGAGTTGACAATCTCTTCAATGCATCTCTGAGTTACACATAATTCGGTTGTCCTTTTGAACTTAAATCTTAGGATCTCCAATCAGATAGGTTGGGTTGCAATTATGATGACTCTTGGTTAAATAGTAGGTTTTAAGCCCATTCTCCTTAATGAACTTTCTACTTGCTCTCTAATCAAACCATTTGCAAACGGATCCACGATATTATCCATTGACTTCATCTAGTCAATGGATATAATACCATTAGAAAACACTTTCCTAACATTATTATGTCTACGACGTATGTGTCGAGACTTATCGTTATACATATTAGGATTGAGAGTTCAAAATATGGTGATGTTCCAGTCAAGGCTACAGACGTGCACACCAAGGGAGCTGTTTGGGCAAGCTTTAGGAAACTTTTATTTATCACATGTGTAAATCATTATCTAAAATCTCTCCCCTAAAATTTCTCCAATAATCTCTTGTGTATCAAGTCACTTAATATATAAAACAAAGTTTTCCCTTTTGTCTTCTCACGTTGAATCAGTGAGAGACCAAAACATATTTTGCCTGTAAACCTCTTTATAGTATTAGAGCCATTCACAACCAAAGTTGTGTGGGTTGAACCAATCATATTTCTTGTGCCTCAAATCATCATTAGATTCCCTATTTTTTTTTTAACTCCGTAAATGACTAATCAACAAAGCCAGTACCCTTACCCATCTACTTTGAATGTTGGAAATTTTGTGTCAATCAAACTCACTCAAAATAATTACATGTTGTGGAGAACTCAAATCTTAGCTTAATTGAAAGCCAAGATTTTACAAGCTTCATTGATGGAGAAATTCCACCACCACCAGATATCGTACCTGCTTCGGATTCAACTACAGACCAGCAAAAGGTTGTTAACCCTAATTTTATAGATCGGAGGCATTCGGATCGTCTACTTTGACGATGGATAATGGGTACACTCAGTAAAGATACTTTGACTATTGTGGTAGGACTTGAGTCTTCAAGGGAGGTATGGAATGCTTTACATAATTCCTTTTCTCAAGACTCTCAAGAGAGAGAATTTCATCTTACTCAAAAATTGCAAATGATTAAGAAGGGCACATCAACCATGATTACATATTTTAGAGATTTTAAAAATATTTATGATGATTTGATTGCTATAGGCAAACCAATTGAGGACAAAAAGAAAGTATTTTGGTTATTGAATGGTTTAGGCACCGAATATAAGGCTTTTGTCACAACTATGCTTAAACCATCAACACCATCTTACAGTGAGATATACCCCTCTTGCAAAGCCACGAAACTTGGATTGCTACATATGAACCAACTATTTCAAGTGATCAAATAGTGGCTTTTGTCAGCCAAGAGAAGTATAGCTCATTTCAAAAGGGACGTGGAAGCAACAATTTTTGTTCAAAAGGGATTTACCCAGTTTAGCCTACAAAATTAGAGCCCAACTTCGATTCGTACAAATCACAAAAATCACATTAATATTGCTCGTCGAAAAACAAAAAAATAATGTTCATCATGTGCACTGTTCACTGTTCATTGCGACTATTTTTTGCACTGCTCTTGGTCTCGTTCCAACAAAACCAACTGAAAAAAAAACAAAACTGCCCTGCATTCTTGAAAATTGCAACAATATCCTAGTAGTTTTAAAAATTTCAGAATCACCCCATAAGTTTTAGCAAATGGTAGAAATACCATCCAGAAGCTTTAGAATTACAGAAACATCCCCATAAGATTCAAAAAATTATAAAAACATCCCTAGAAGTTTCAAAAATTTCAAAACCATCCCCATAAAGTTTTTAAATTTCAGAATTTTCTCAAAGCAAAGCTTGGATTATGGTATGCATACTGCTATAGAAATTTGAAACTAATATTTTATTCATTGAAAAATTAGAAAATTTACAAAGGGTCCAAATCATGTGTCAAATCATTACATTCTTGAACTTGTTTTGGTGTCATTCTCTTGTTCTAAGACTCACTCATGAGTATGTATGATTCCTCTAATCTACATATTTACTCTAGTTTAAGAGTCCCTCCTCGAGGTCATCATCATAACAAGTCTAGGTATGTCTACAAGGATTCAACACCTATTGCCAAATCAATTAAAGATCCTTCTACATTTTATGGTACTCCAAATCTCAATCAATTCTTAGATTGGTTAGCTAATTTAGAAGAATATTTTGATTGACATGGCATGTCGGAATCCTATTGCGTCCGTTTCGCTAAATTGATGTTGGAGGGTTCCGCCAAGTGGTATTGGTAAGCAATCCAAAGAAGCCTAGATAGCTTAGGAGAATCAGCTATCACTTGGGTTAAAATGAGACATAAATTGAAAGATAAGTATTTGCCTACTTCCTACATGAATTAATTTTATGACCAATGACTCAATCTTAGACAACATTCTTCTAGTGTCTCTGATTACTTTGCTCAGTTCGATTACCCCATGTACTTGTGTGACATTTTTGAAGAACCTTGAACAATTGATCAGTTTATTTTTGGGTTGAGACAAAATTAATAGGGAGGTCAAGTTATACACTTTTAATACGTTAGTTATGACCTATCAATATACTCTAAAGGTTGAGTGATTTCATAAGAAATCCAATTATAATTTGATGGGTTCTCAATCACAGTCTGCTAAACAACGTGATAGGATACCTTCTAATTTTAATTCCATCACATATGAGTATCATGATTACTTGAACGATGTGCATGTTATTTTGGCATGCTTTCGTAATTCTAATGTGGCATAGTATTTAGATATGCTAGTATCGGATAAAGAGAAAAATATTACTCATATTGACTTTCAACTCCCTCATTCAGTTTCATCATATCAGAGTCATCCTTTGCACCCATAGGAGTTCATATCAAAAGAAAGTGTGTGTGAATCTTTGTTTGTGTCAATTCTTGAATCCTCATTGATCTTGAAAATTGTGAAAAAGTCTGTTGAGTCTACACCTATGGAAGATATAAAGTCAATCGAGTCATTTATTACAGAATCTACTAGTGACTATTTTGTGTCTACTTGTCCAAGTCATCATGACTTTGTTACGGATTCTTCCCAATCTAAGATTGTTGACTTTGTTCACTTTGCCTACTGCCAAGTGTACACTTGAGTTTGTACTTAATTATTTTTAGCACCAAAGTGTTATTGTTCCTCCTTTATCATTGAAGTCTTGTCCCACTGAATGCTTGTTATTTAAGTCTGATAGGAATTGTTTTTCAATTCTTGAGTTTGAATCTAATACTTATTTGCTTAATTTTTCATTGAATGTTAGTATTAGTCTAAATTTTTATTTGGAGGACATGTTACTTAATCGAGGTCCTCCAGTGCCTCCTATTTTATTAATAGGTGTTCATACGGATGGAAATTCTTGCATTTATCTTGATCGATGAAAAGAAGTTGATTGTTCTTTCATTCTAGATGTGGCATTATGTCATCGTCATCTTGCTCTTTTAGGGTACTTCTGCTTGAAGACTCTCCAAATGTGAGTTTTTCTCAGCCAGGGGAGAATGATGGGGATCATTTAGGAATTGAATAGATATTTTAGATTAATCATAAGAGCAATTTGGATACTTTTAATTAAATATCTTTTAAGTAATTTCTTTTAACTTTTTAGGGTTTATTTATCATTACTTATTTGTTTTAGGGTTTTAGTTTTCCTATATAAAAGGATGTATGTAAGAGTTTTATTTATAGGAGACTTTGATTATTATTAATTATTATTGAATACTAATATTGCTTTCTTCTCAAATTTTTTCTCTTTTTTTCATCCCTTTCTTCTTCTCTAACTCACCAAATCCAAGTGTTCCTGACATTGTTCCCGTCCTTTGTCCCATACTGAGAACCCATGACCTATTTCTGTTGAAAGTCTACCTGTAGATCCTCCAAGCCCTAACTCACTGTCCAATTTTTCTATGCATGTTGGCCACTCTATGGTGACTCGTTCCAAATATGGTATTGTCAAACCTAATCCACTGTATGCTCTTTTTTCTTTTGTTGAAATTCCTAAAGAGCCCAAGAATGTTAAGATTGCTCTTCGACATGAAGGATGTACCAAGGCCATGCAAGAAGAACTTGATGCCCTCAAACATAAAGATACTTGGGAGTTTGTTCCTCGTTCTCCTCAGATGAATGTGGCTGGTAACAAATGGGTTTATAAGACCAAGATTCACTCTGATAGTTCATTAGAACGTCTTAAAGCTCGATTGGTGGCCAAAGGATATAGTCAAATTAAAGGTCTTGATTTTTTAGAGACTTTCTCTCTTGTTGTAAAACCTGGAAGTATTCATCTTGTTTTATCTATTGCACATATGAAAGGTTGGAATATTCGCTAACTTGATGTCAAAAATGCCTTTTTCATAGGCATTTATCTGAACCAGTTTTCATGGTGCAACCACCTGGCTTTGAAGATTCTTATCATCTGGACTTTATGTGCCCTCTAAAGAAAGCTCTTTATGGGCTTAAGCAAGCACCTCGTGCTTGGTTTGATCGATTCAGTGGTATTTTTCTAACCTTGGGATTCTATTGTAGCACATCAGATCCTTCCATGTTTGTATGCCGTAACAAAAATGTAACCATTATACTATTACTATATGTAGATGATATGTTGGTTACTGGTGATAATAGTGTTATGCTGTGACGCCCCAAAATCCAGGGGTCCGTTGATTACCCATCAACCCGCGGAATATCTATGGATACCGAATAACTCGATATCACACCGTTATGCCCCATTTACCGAGGTCCTTAATTAACAAAATTCGGACAGAGTCTCTTTTGTACGGGGAGCTCTACCCAAAACACAACCAGTGCCATATACATTAACATGACCCCTCCGAGGCCTCATATAACACAATGACCACACATGGTCCATTTATAAGTAAAACTTGACCACATCGGGTCCAATTATAATTAAACATTGGCCACACCGGGTCCAATCATCCATATTTATATCAAAACATGCAAGGTTAGTTTAACAATAGTCCATATAAGTTCTATTACAATTTAAAAGATTACATGTTTAAAACATTTTTTTCACAAATATTTTACATCAACACAAAATAAAGCCACATTCGGCTTTCTTTAAACATGAGGGTCCAAATTGAAACCATCCACCGGTGTACCTCTCCCACCTGAAATATTTCCCATATAGGGTGAGCCAATGCTCAGTAGAAAAACTCCTACAAATGCTACTCCCTGCCTAAATTGCGTTTGCAATGCGCACATGCTACAAACAACTTCCAAATAAGAATATGTTTTTCAAGATAGAATCTCATGATGCCATGCCAAGTAATGAGATGAAACTCACTCATGCATGCTATCCCGAGCCCACACCGACTCCCACAACACAAGGCAACTCATATGTGTAAAACAAACGTCTTTGATGAAACACATCCAAAGATCATTTTGAAATCAACCATACGTCATAAAACCAATTCATTCTTGGATGTTTCCCATCAAATGAATAATTTATATATCAAAATCATGTGTTTTTATGGGGTATCGGATTCAGGAATCGCACCTCCGGCTCCGTACGCCATTACACTTTTATGGAATTTCACCCCCGGTAAGTGTATGAATCAAGTGGTCGGGTTTTTAACCCGAGGGAGTATCTAGCCCTACTTGCTATACTAGACACAAGTTTTCTTATGCATGTAACCGCGCGACTCCGTAAGATGTTCCATCCCACTTTTTCGAGCCCACCATCAAGCACCAATGTTGGTGTTGATCACCCCATGCAACCCTACACCCACACTCATGCATGTAGCCCATGAATGTGATGTCAATTCCATGTCCATATTGCAATGCATGCCAAATGAACAATTTGTACATATCAATGTATACCATGACAATTTATATCATTTGCATATAATCACCATAACCATTTCAAGTTCAATATATCCAAGAGCATATATCAACACTTCATCAACATGATAACACATAATACATGATAATATCACATTTCATTCACAAGGCATATTATAAAACACAAAGCATGCCCACATGATCCTAATTTTCAAGGGATTACATAAATACTTCCATATATCAAAATCAAGACAAGATTTTATATGGACCATTTCAAATAAAATAAAAATCAGAATATATGATTTTCACATAACCAATTATCGAAATATTCTAAAAATCACAAACTAGCACTTTCTAACTACCAATTCACGCTAGAATTGATCCTACCCATTTCCATAACACCAACCATAATGAAAAATGTTAGAAATACCCAAAACAGCCCACATGAATCTATGGACACCTAAGGTTAGAAATAGGTCCAAGTAGGAGGAACCCTACCTCTTGAAGCGTAAAAAATTCGTAGGAAACCTCAAGAACAAGATTCAAGCCCAAAGCTTAGATTTTTCCAAAATCCTCCATTTGGATCTTTGGTGAAAATCTTTATTTTTGGTACCCATGTGTAGCTCTCATCGCGTAAATCGACTTTAATTCTTGGCCCGACGAATTCCGACCAACGGAACTCCGAGAATCGTCGGAAGAAAGATTGAAGAATTATTATTTTTTCCTCTTTGCTCTTGGGTCTGATCCAGCCGGCAAAATGAAGGCAAAATATTTGATTTTTCAGATATTTGCCTATATTTATACTTTTTAATTCGCGGTCCACATCGCCCCGCTAGTTTATCATTTTTGGGTCCGTTTTTCGTCCCGAAATAGCTCATTTAAATCCGGATTAAGTTCAAATAAATTTTATTAAAACTTTAACCCAATTATGAAGAAATTTTAAAAACTCCGTTTTTGGGGACCTTTAAAAGTTCATTTGTCGCCCAAATCCTCTCGTAATACGTGTAAAATTTGACTATCTCAGAATTCGACGAAAATTGACAGGGCAACTCGGTTTCGCGATGCAAATCCAACGGTGAGATCTGTTGCTTCATCCGAGCTCTAGAAAAATATTGATTTTAATCTCGCATAACAATGACAAATTACCATTTTTGTCCTTTATCAGAAAAAGTTCAAATTTTTTCCGGGTTTCACATTCTTCCCCCTTAAAAGAATTTCGTCTCCTAAATTCACATACACATGCACGTACAATCACATGCATATGCAACAGTCAAATATTGCTAAATGACTATAAGAATGAACCTCCATCCTCAAACAAGAAAGGATAACTGGTACGGACAGTGTCCTCACGCTTCTATGTCGCCTCCTTTACTCCTCGATGATGCTACAGCACCTTCACTAGCCGCACGGTTTTACCTCGCAAAACCTGTTCTCGGCTATCCATGATGCGCACCGGTCCCTCCTCGAAAGTCTCATCAGCATCAACAACAAGCTCTCCCCAATCCACCACATGAGTCGGATCCGGGGTGTACTTCTGAAGCATAGAGACATGGAATACTGCATGAACACCCGATAGATTTGGCGGTAACGCCAACCGGTAAGCAATTGTACCCACTCTCTCAAGTACCTCGAAGGGCCCGATGTATCTCGGTGACAACTTCCCCCGCTTACCAAACCGGACCACTCCTCTCTTAGGTATAACCTTCAAGAAGACATGATCTCCCACCTCAAACTTTAGAGGTTGTCGCCATCTATCAGCATAGCTCTTCTGCCGACTTTGAGCCATGAGAAGACGCTTCCGAATCAAGTCTACCTTCTCTGAGGTGTCTCTAACCAATTTCGGACCCGTAGAAGACCTCTCTCCTACCTCTGTCCAACAAACCGGAGAACGACATGGCCTCCCATATAGCGCCTCATAGGGTGCCATCTGTATACTTGCCTGATAACTATTGTTATAGACGAACTCCACCAAGGGCAAGTGATCTTTCCAACTACCCTTGAGATCCAGGACGCATGCTCGTAGTATGTCCTCTAATGTTTAGCTAGTCTTCTCTGACTGACCGTCCGTCTGAGGATGAAAAGTAGTGCTCATCATCAACTGTGTCCCCATGGCTCGCTGAAAACTCTCCCAAAAATGAGCCGTAAACCTGGGATCCCGATCCGATACTATAGAGACGATGCAACCGGACAATCTCCCATATATACAACCTGCAGAATTTCTCCAGTGTGAATGTCATCCGCATAGCCAAAAAGTGTGTCGACTTAGTAAGCCGGTCCACTATCACCCACACCGCATCATGACCCCGTGATGTCCGTGGCAAATGGGTCACAAAATCCATCGTGATATGCTCCCATTTTCACTCAGCTACCTTTCAAAGGCTGGAGTAAACCTGCTAGTCTCTGGTGTTCAGCCTTAACCTGCTGACACATGAGACATCGACTGACAAAGTCGCCAACCTGCCTCTTCATTCCACTCTAGTAATACTGGCGACGAAGATCATGATACATCTTCGTGCCGCCTAGATGAATCGCAAAACGGGAGCAATGAAACTCTCTAAGGATTTCCTCTCTCAGATCCACCAACTGAGGAACCACAACCTTTCCTCGATACCGAAGACTACCATCCAAGTGAATAACCTAGCCCTCGTCACCTGTATCTACCTGTACATGGTCCTGGATGGACAATAGCTCCGTGTCCTGACTCTGGGACTCAATCACCCTACTTAGTAGAGACGACGTAGCCATTAAACTCCCCAAAGTACCCTGAGCCTAACCCATATAACATAGCCTGAACTGTCCCACAGTCTTAAACATCTACTCCCGAGAAGCCATACTAGCCATAACTCCCTACGACTTCCGGCTAAGTGCATCAGCCACCACGTTTGCCTTACCAGGATGGTAATGCAAAGTGAAGTCGTAGTCCTCTAGATACTCCATCTACCTATGTTGCCTCATGTTGAGGTCCCGCTGAGTGAAAATATACTTCAGACTCTTGTGGTCCGAAAACACTTCAAATTGCTCGCCATACAGGTAATGACGCCAAGCCTTCAAGACAAAGACAATGACCGCCAACTCCATGTCATGTGTGGGGTAATTCTACTCGTGATTCTTTAGTTGCCGAGAACCATAAGCTACTACCCTCTCAGACTGCATCAAAACACATCCTAGCTTGTCCTTCGAGGTATCACAATAGACCATGTACCTCTGTCCCCGTTCCGGAACTATCAGAATAGGAGCTGAAGTAAGCCTCCTCTTTAACTCTTGGAATGCATTCTCACAAGAGTCATTCCACACAAACTTGACCTCTTTCTGAGTCAACTTCATCATAGGCGTAGCCAATCGGAAGAAATCCTCAATAAACCATCGGTAGTACCCTGCCAATCCCAAGAAACTACGTATCTCAAAGACTGACTTTAGTCTCTCCCAATTTATAACTGCCTCAACCTTCTCCGGGTCCACAGATACACCCGAAGTCGACACTACATAACCCAAAAACTTTACTTCTGTAGGCCAAAATTCACACTTGCTGAACTTGGCGTACAACTGATGTTCTCTCAATGTCTAGAGAACAATCCTCAAGTGACCCTCATGCTCCTCCTCAGACTAGGAGTAGATCATGATGTCGTCAATAAAAACCACAACAAACTGATCTAAATAGGGTTGGAACACCCTATGCATGAGATCCATGAATGCCGCTGGAGTATTCGTTAATCCAAAAGGCATGACAGTAAACTCAAAATGCCCATACTACGTCCTAAATGCCGTCTTAGGGATATCTTCCTCCCTAAATCTCAACTGATGGTAACCGGTGCAAAAATCTATCTTGGAGTAGACCCGCGCCCCTCTTAGCTGATCAAACAAGTCATCGATCCTTGGCAAAGGGTACCTATTCTTGATAGTGACCCGGTTCAACTGCCGATAATCAATACACAACCGAAGAGTCTTGTCTTTCTTCTTGGCAAAAAAGACTGGAGCGCCCCATGGTGAAGTGCTCGGTCTAATAAACCCCTTGTCCAATAATTCTTGCAATTGGACCTTGAGTTCTTGCAACTCAGTTGGTGCCATTCTATTCGGAGTCATAGAGATAGGCGATGTACCCGGATGTAACTTAATAGTAAAGTCTACATTCCTATGTGGAGGTAATCCTAGTAGCTCATCCGAAAAAATATCCTCATACTCGCACACAACCTGAGGTAGACCAAACTACTGCCTCACCTTGTCCTCTAGGGTAAGGATAGCAAGCCAACCCATCAACTATCCATGCTATCTAGAGTCATACACGGCTTGGGGTAAAGCATACTACTTCTCCCCCTAAAACTTGAAACAAACATCATCAGACGTATAATCCGTGACCCTCTTTCGATCACAATCAATGACGACTTGGTGTGCCGTCAACCGATCCATCCCAAGGATTACATCAAACTCCGACATATCCATGACCCTAAGGTCCACGGTGAGTAGAATCCCCGAGATCTCTAACTCACAACCCCGACATATCTGATCAATTCTCACCCTAGCACCTAGGGGAGAACTCACATGCAACGACTCTTCTAAGGTCTCAACCTCTAAGCCCAAGTCATCCACACAAGATACAACAATAAATGAATGAGATGCACCAGAATTGAACAATACTTTAGCTCACAAACGAGAGAGTAAGAATGTACCCTGTATCACCAACGGATCTGTCGGCTCAGTCTATGGCATAATAGCGTAGACACGCCCCTGAGTCCCTGAAGTCTCGGCTTGTGAGCCCTGGCTTCGTCCTCAACCCATGCCTTGGCCCATCTGGCCAGTTTGCGGTGTCCCCGCACGAGAAGTAGTAGGGCCTTGTGCTGCACCCTGGAACTGGTACTGGTTGTCCTGACTCATAGTAGGGTAGTGAGGAGCATACTGCGTCTGTGGTTGCCCCACTGAAGTCTGAGACTGCGATGACCCATGACCCTGAGATCCCTGCCTCTGTGGACAATCCCTCTTCATGTGTTCTAGTTGGTGGCAATGATAACAAGTCCTCTGGCCAGCCTAGTAGGAAGGCCTCTGATTTCTCCCACATTGGGAGGATTGAGCTTAGCCTTGGCTTTGATAACTGCGGCCCTGTCCTTGAAACCCTTGTGGAGTAGAAATCCTCTGCTTCTTCCTCGAGCTAAAAGAAGATGATTGTCTCTCTTTCTTCTTGTCTTTTGCACCAGAATCCCGGATGCTCCTTGCTTCATCCACTTCTCTCTCAATGGCCATTGCAATCTCGACCATCGAGTCTAAGTCTTGTAGAAGAAGACCCACAATTTTACCCCGGATGGACAACTTAAGACCATCCTCAAACTTCCTCACTTTGGCCATATCTGTAGCCACGTAGTCATTTGCGAAACGGGCTAACTTTGTGAACTTAGCCACGTACTCCATCACCATCATCGTTCCTTGCCTCAAATCTAAGAACTCCCGGGCCTTCTTATGCCTCGCAGCCATCAGGAAGTATTTCCCCATGAAGAGTTCCTTGAACTCTACCCGTGTCGTGGCCTCCAAGTTCTTGGAGTCTTTCACCCAATCCCACCATACTTGGGATTCCCCCTTCAGCTGGAATGTAGCTAGAGTTATCCTGGTGGCGTCAGAGATGATCTCCATTGCCCTCAAGATCTTGTCAACCTGCCGGAACCAATGATCAGCTACCATCGGGTCCGCCCCTCCCATAAAGATCGGCGACTGATGTGCCTTGAACTTCTGGAGATTACTGGAGCCTCCTTGGCCCCCACTTGTACCCATTTGTGCGATGGTAGCAACTACAGCACCAAGAGCCTCTATGAAGGCTTGTTGGTCAATAGTAGGTGGTGGTTGGTTGTTCCGCCCACCGCCTCGACCTCAGCTGCGTCCTCTTCCTCTTGTTGCCATCTACACACATGTCAAATGACAATATAATATTCACATAATATCCCAATGTAGGGATCAAACTTGAAACATTGAGATTTTATCTCCTTGTTTTCCTAATAGAGTCTATAACATCCACTAGAAAACATTTAAACTTGAACTATCCCGTTCATTTCTTTTCTGACTCCCAAAGTTATGTTTTCTAACCCTAGTGTCTCTTTCCATATACACTTTACCATGTATATCATTCACACAATCACAAAGCAAGTAATCATGTTTCACATAACACGTTGCACAAAATATGTAACAATTTATGCACATAAGATGAGATGCACAATGCATGCAATGGTCTAGTCCCAATGCCCAACAAGCCCTAGGTAAATCGTATAACCTAAGCTCTGATACCAAGTTGTGACGCCCCAAAATTCAAAGGTCCGTTGATTACCCATCAACCCACGGAATACCCGTGGATATCGAGTAACTCGATATCACACCGTTATATCCCATTTACCGAGGTCCTTAATTAACAAAATTCGGACAGAGTCTTCTTTGTACGGGGAGCTCTACCCAAAACACAACCTGTGCTATATACATTAACATGACCTGTCCGAGGCCCTATATAACACAATGACCACATATGGTCCATTTATAAGTAAAACTTGACCACACCTGATCCAATTATAATTAAACATTGGTCACACCGGGTCCAATCATCCATATTTATATCAAAACATGCAAGGTTAGTTTAACAATAGTCCATATAAGTTCTATTACAATTTAAAACATTACATGCTTAAAAAATTCTTTCCACAAATATTTTACATCAACACAAAATAAAGCCATATTCCGCTTTCTTTAAACATGAGGGTCCAAATTGGAGCCATCCACCGATATACCTCTTCCACCTGAAATGTTTTTCATATAGGGTAAGCCAACGCTCAGTAGCAAAACTCATACAGAGGCTACTCCCCACTTAAAATGAGTATGCAATGCGCATATGCCACAAACAACTTCTTCCAAATAATAATATATTTTTCAAGATAGAATCTCATGATGCCATGCCAAGTAATGAGATGAAACTCACTCATGCATGCTATCCCGAGCCCACACCGACTCCCACAACACAATGCGACTAATATGTGTAAAACAAACGTCTTTGATGAAACACATCCAAAGATCATTTTGAAATCAACCATATGTCATAAAATCAATTCATTCTTGGATGTTTCCCATCAAATGAATAATTTATATATCAAAATCATGTGCCTTTATGGGGTATCGGATTCAGGAATCGCACCTTCGGCTCCGTACGCCGTTACACTTTTATGGAATTTTACCGCCAGTAAGTGTATGAATCAAGTGGCCGGATTTTTCACCCGAGGGAGTATCTAGCCCTACTTGCTATATCCGACACAAGTTTTCTTATGCATGTAACCGTGCAACTTCGTAAGACATTCCATCCCACTTTTTTGAGCCCACCATCAAGCACCAATGTTGGTGTTGATCACCCCATGCAACCCTACACCCACACTCATGCATGTAGCCCATGAATGTGATGTCAATTCCATGTCCATATTACAATGCATGCCAAATGAACAATTTTTACATATCAATATATACCATGGCAATTTATATCATTTGCATATAATCACCATAACTATTTCAAGTTCAATATATCCAAGAGCATATATCAAAACTTCATCAACATGATAACACATAATACATGCTAATATCACATTTCATTCACAAGGCATAATATAAAACACAAAGTATGCCCATATGATCCCAATTTCCAAGGGATTACATAAATACTTTCATATACCAAAATCAAGGCAAGATTTTATATGGACCATTTCAAACAAAATAAAAATCAGAATATATGATTTTTACATAACCAATTATTGAAACATTCTAGAAATCACAAACTAGCACTTTCTAACTACCAATTCACACTAGAATTGATCATACTCATTTCCATAACACCAACCATAATGAAAAAATGTTAAAAATACCCAAAATAGCCCACATGAACCCTATGGACACCTTAGGTTAGAAATAGGTCCGAGTTGGAGGAACCTTACCTCTTGAAGCGTAAAGAATTCGTAGGAAGCCTCAAGAACAAGATTCAAGCCCAAAACTAAGATTTCTCCAAAATCCTCCCTTTGGATCTTTGGTGAAAATATTTGTTTTTGGTACCCACGTGTAGCCTTCGTCGCATAGATCGACTTTAATTCTTGACTCGACGAATTCTGACCGACGGAACTCCGAGAATCGACGGAAGAAAGCTTGAAGAATTATTATTTTTTCCTCTTTGCTCTTGAGTCTGATCCAGCCGGCCAAATGAAGGGAAAATATCTGATTTTTCAGATATTTGCCAATATTTATAGTTTTTAATTCGCGGTCCACATCGCCCCGCTAGTTTATCATTTTCGGGTCTATTTTTCGTCCCGAAACAACTCATTTAAATCCGGATTAAGTCCAAATAAATTTTATTGGAACTTTAACCCAATTATGAAGAAATTTTAAAAATGCCATTTTTGGGGATCTTTAAAAGTTCATTCGTCGCCCAAATCGTCTCGTAATACGTACAAAATCCGATTATCTCAAAATTCGACGAAAATTGACAGGGAAGCTCGGTTTCATGATGCGAATCCAACGGTGAGATCCGTTGCTTCATCCAAATTGTAAAAAAATATTGATTTTAATCTCGCATAACAATGACAAATTACTATTTTTCCCTTTATTAGAAAAAGTTTAAATTTTTCCCGGGTTTCACTTATGCTTCATCATTTTATCTCGTTATTGGGTACCGAATTTGTTATGAAGGATCATGGTTTTGTTCATTATTTTCTTGGCATAGAGGTTACATAGTTACATGGTGGACTCCATCTCTCTCAAACAAAATATGCTATAGATTTACTTGAACTGGCTCACATGCTTTCTTGTCATCCTGTTTCAACTCCTATGGTGCAGAAATTATCTCATGTAGACACTTCACCTTCCTTTCGTGATCCTAATTTATTTCGTATCCTTTTTGGTCAACTTCAGTATCTTACTATGACTTGACTAGACATTTCTTTTAGTTTAAATTATGTTTCTCGATTTATGGCTTGTCCTATGAAGCCAATTACCAGGCTGTGAAGCGGATCATTCAATATATTTCTAGCACTCTTGATCATGGTTTACATCTTCAAGACGATGGCCCGTTTGATTTGCATATTTATTTGGATTCTGATTGGGCTAGTTGCCCCTTCACTCGATGGTCCACATTTGGATTTTGTACATTTCTAGGACCAAATTGCATTTCTTGGAGTGCCAAGAAACATCCAACCGTTGCCAAATCTAGTACTAAAGTTGAATATCGTTCCATGGCATCTGCTTTAGCTTAAATTACTTGGCTTGGGTTTGTACTTCGAGACATAGGGATTCCCTTGACTCGTCCACCTACATTATTCTGCAATAATTTGAGCTCTTCTTACCTCACTGTCAATCTCCTTTTTCATGCTCGATCCAAGCATATTGAAGTAAACTATCACTACGTTCGTGAGAAGGTTTATCTTAACTCTCTTATGATAGTTTGTTTTTTCTTCCAATTAGCTAGTAGATATCTTTACCAAATTATTTTTGTGTGATATTTTTTCAACTTTATGTATCAAACGTGGCCTTATTTCTCGGCCTAGTTTGAAGAGGAGTACTAGGACTAAGAGTCTAGAATATGGTGATGTTCCAGTCAAGGCTATAGACGTGCACACCAAGGGAGCCGTTGGATAAGTTTTAGGAAACTTTTATTTATCACGTATAAATCATTATCTAAAATCTGTCCCCTAAAATTTCTCCAAAAATCTCTTGTGTATCATGTCACTTAATATATAAAACAAAGTTTTCCCTTTTGTCTTCTCATGTTGAATCACTGGGAGACCAAAACATCTTTTGCCTGTAAACCTATTTAATACATACATTTTTGTGTCATTCCAATCATAGATTGGATATCAAAAAGTATACATATTTATGGCACAAGCTTTGGCCAATTTAGAGTATTCTCTAAGAATTTGTAAAATCATTTTTCTTATTCTCCAGCTTTATCTAAGACAATGAATTCAGATTCTATTATAGATCTGGTAATATATGTTTGTTTCAAGAATTTTTAAGACACAACTGCAATTTTTAAGGTAAAGACGTCCATTCGTGGATTTTGAATCTTTAGTATCAGATATGCAATTAACATCAGTATATCCTTCGAGTATAACTGAGTATTTTGTGAAATGAAGACTATAGTCTTGGGAATATTTTAAATATTTCAAAACCCTGATTATTGCTTTCCAGTTGTCTTTTCTGGAATTACTTGTATATCGAGTCAGCTTATTCATAGAGTATGCTATATCTAGACGAGTATAATTCATGATGTACATTAAATTATCTATTATACTTGCATTTTCTAATTAAGATATACTTTCATCATTATTCTTAGAAATATAGATATTAATATCGACATGTGTTCTCATAGGTTTTATCTCATACTTCTTGAACTTATCAATATAGTGAGATAAAGATACTGTGAGTTTATCTAACGTTCTAGAAATTTTAATTCATAATATAACCTCAACAACAACTAAGTTTTTCATTTCAAACCTATTGGTCAACATCCATTTGGTAGCTTTAATGACATCATTATTACTGACTATAATAGACATATCACCTACATAAAGATATGCAATAACATATTGACTATGACTATTCTTGACATAAACACATTTGTTACACTCATTTATTTTAAACCCATTTAACAATATTGTCTTGACAAATTTCTAATGCCATTGCTTTGGTGCTTATTTTAAATCTTAAAGAAGTTTAACAAGTTGCATACTTTCTTTTATTGTCAATTATCAATGAACTTTTTAGGTTATTCCATTATATTTCTTCATTTAATTCACCATTTAGGAATGTTATCTTTACTTTCATTTGATGTATCTCAAGACCATTCAAAGCAGATATAATAATTGACATCCGTGTAGATGTTATTCTAGTAACAATTGAATAAATGTTGAAATAATTCAATCATTATCTTTGCTTATATTTTTTGGTTACAAGTCTAGCTTTACCCTTGTCAATGGATCCATCAGTTTTCTTTTTTCTTTTTTTTTAAAGATCCATTTAAAGCCTAAATGTTGATTACCTAGTAGAAGATCCACCAATTTCCATATCTGATTTCTTATAATGGTTTCAATTTCAGAATTAATTACTTTTTTCCAATAAAGAGTTTCGAGGGAGGACATAGATTTCTTGAAACTTTGAGGATCATTCTCTAATACATAAGTTAGAAAATTTGGACCAAACAACGTTGAAGTCTTTGTTCTTTTACTATGTCTAGGATCATCTACTATGAACTCATTGTCTGAATTAACTTGACCATTACTAATTGTAGCATCAAATAGTGTTTTTAATGAGCTTGATTCATATGACATATCAAATGAAAAATTATTTTCAAATAATAAAAAATTCAATGATTCAATAATTATATTAATGTGCACATCAAAAAATTCATATTTATGAACATGAAATTGATATGCACTAATGTTATGAGCATAACCACTCAATACACAATCAATGGTTTTAAGTTATATTTTAATCCTTGTAGGTTTAGGAACTACCACTTTTGCTAGACACCCCCATAGTTTTAAGTATTTATAGGAGGTCTTTGAACTTTCTATAATTCATAAGGTGTCTTACGGGTTTTCTTATGAGACATTTTGTTAAGAATATAATTAGCAAATAATAAGACTTCCCCCCCACAAGTTTTGGGGTATCCTCGAACTTGATAGCATAACATTCATCAATTTTTGATTTTTGCGTTCCACTATGTCATTTGACTATAGGGAATATGGGCAATCATTTGGTGAATGATTTCATATGTTGAACAAAAGTCCACAGAAGGAAAGTCATATTCACCTCCCATAACACTTGTCAATGCCTTAATTTTTCTATTAAATTGATTCTCAATTTCATTTTTATAATGCTAAAAAACATCAATTGTTTCATCTTTACTTCTAATATAGTAAACATAACAGTATCTTGTGCAATCATCAATAAAAGTAATAAAATACTTGTTATCACCTTTAGTTTGTACAAATTTTAAGTCACAAATATCTCTGTGAATTAATTCAATAGGTTTGGTACTTTTTTCAACCATTTTGAAAGATGTTCTTATCAACTTTGATTCCACACAAGTCTTGCACTTTATGATTTACATTACTAGGACACCTAGAAAAATCATTCAAATTAATTAATTTTCTGGTTGTATCATAATTAACATGTCCTAGCCTAGAATGTCATGTCTCATTCTTATTATTAATAAACTTTGGTGTAATAGTCAATATATTATTTTTTAAAAGACCATCGTTCAAGTATCCCTTTCCTACAAACTTTTTATTCTTTGTAAGCAAAAACTAATCGGATACAAAAACTAACTTTAAACTTATTTTTGCTCAGTAGAGAGCCGGACACCAAATTCTTGCAAATGCTGGGGACATGAAGCATTTTGTTCAAGGTGAGTTCCTTACTAGATGTCATCTTTAGTATTACAATGTCACATCTTTCAACCTTTGAGGTAGAGGAGTTTCTCATGTATAGTTGTTCATCATTTTTTAACTTTTTGTAAGTAGAAAACATCTATTTGTTTGAACAACTGCTGAGAAGTTCATGTCGAAGACTTTCATTGAAAGCTTGTCTATTTCAATCATGTTTGTTTGTGCATTTGGATTTTTGAAATTCTTTGGCTTATGATAGTCTTTAGAGAGATGTCCAAATTTGCCAAAGTTATAGCACTTGCCTTTGAACTTCTTAGATCCTTGACTTGAATATTCATCGATGTGCTTCCTCTTTTTTTTAGTTTTTGTTCAACCTTCCACAATGTTGGCTTTAGACTCCATGGAATTAAAGACTCCACTTTTCTTCTCAGATTTGCAGGTATATTTTTCAATTCTCAAACAAATAATCAACTCTTCAAGTTTCATCTTCTTGCATTTATGTTTGAGATAGTTCTTGAAATCCTTCCAAAGTGATGGTATTTTTTTCATGATCCTAGCCACTTTCAATGACTTACTGAGAGATATACTCTTGATATGGATATCATGAAGTTCTTGAACTTGGGTTATGATGGCCTTTGAGTCCACCATTTTATAATGAAAAAATTCACCAACAATGAATTTCTTCGTGCTAGCATCATTGATCTTGTATTTTTTGTCCAACAATTTCCAAATTTCTTTTTTAGATTTGATATCACTATACACTTTATATAATGCATTGTCTAGCCTGTTCAGGATATAATTTTTGCATAAGAAATCTAAATGCTTCAATGCATCCACAACAACCACATTTTCTTTGTTAATTTCATTTTTGCTAAGTGCAGAGTCATCTTCACTTAGAAGCTTTACAAGGTCAAGGAAGAGATAGAAAAATATTTTTTGTTGTCAACATTTGATATTTGAGTCATTAAATTTCTTGAGTTTCGCTCCATGAGATACACTCATGTAACGCCCCAAAACACACCCTAAATAACATTACATTCTAAAATCATTCATATCATGAGAGCACTAATATAATCCCTTAAGAAATAAGACTTCATTTGTCATCCACGAATATTTACAACATTATCAAAAAAGAATAAGCCCAAGTCATGGCTATTACATCTCAAAAATTAATTAAAGAAGCGCAGCGGAATAAACAAAAGAAGCTAGACTACACAATGTTCCAAAAGAATGTCCTAGTCAAGTACAAAAGGAAAGGAGGTCGCTCTATGCGTCCACCTCGGGATCCACACTCCTGTCCCGTAGAGTCTCCCAAGTAGCGGGCTCCTCGACCCTTACGTCCTCCTCCTCAAGCGGGTAATCTGAAAAATGTTAGCGATAGGAGGTGAGCACGAAGCTCTGTAGAAAAATTCTCCCAAACTCATACAAGGTTTAGAAAAACATTTAAAACGGTCGCTCTCAACTTTAACATAACATAGATACATAATTTGAAATAAATCAGTGACATTTAAAAAGGATCTCAAGTTTATTTAAAAACGTTACTTAAACAAATAAATGAGCACCACATACAAATAATAACCATTAATTGTTATAACTAATTCCCAACAATTCTTTCGGTAGGTGGCATACTTTGTGGTAACCTCCACCCCCCTTTTAGGTCACCTTTGATTCTCAAGCATCCTTACCGAGAACCTCTTGAAAATGGATGAACATCCTTACATGAAACCTCTCACCAATCACTACATTATTTCTTAAGCATCTTTACCGGGAACCTCTTGGGAAGGGGTGAGCATCCTTACAAGGAACCTCTCACTCATGTGCATCATAAACAACCCAACCAAGCATACAATTCCAACATTTATCCTAATTTACAAGCATCTATCTAAAATTCTCAAAATATATCATATAACAATTCCACAACTAACTAAGAAAATACATGAGATCACAATAACATCATTTTTCTACCCAACACAAAGCACTAAGGTTTCGAAATCCATAATAAAGAAAGCATTTAGGAAGGAAATACATCACTCTCCAAAAATTAGGGTTTTAAAACTAGAAAGGAGATTTCATGGGTATTAAACCCTACTTTGTTCAAAATATGTAATCTTTGCAAAAAGCCTAAGAGATGATGATTCCATAACATATATATACCATTGATAGCCAAAAAATACATATATAAATACCCTAGCCTCAATGTAAGTGAATGAGAGAAAATTCCTACCTTGAATCCTTAGCTTTGGAGTGAAGAACAAGAATATTTGATCTTGAATCACCCTTGAATCTCTTGTTTTTCTCTTCCTTTTTTCTTCTCTAATGCCCTCTAGGGTTTCAAGAGGTGTGGGGGTGTGAAGGAAATGAGAGCAAATGAAATGAAAATGGGTTTAAAACATAGCAGCCCCAAAAAACACTGTTCACAGGCTGTTTTGGGTTTCTCCAAATTTACGATTTTATCACTAAAAATCTCCAATTTGATCCATATGACTACCCCAAGATTTTTTGACGTTCCGGATTCATTTTTAATGTTATTTTAAGTTAAAAACATTTATTTTTATAATTTATCTCAAAATCCAAGTCAACGTACACCCGAAACACTAAAGTTTTTATTTTACCCATCCGAATCGACTATTAATGAAATTTTGCGATGTTTGCAAATAAAAGGTGATAAATAGTGTTTCTTAAAACTTTTTATACTTATTTGAAGCCTAAAAGTACTCATTATTCTTATATTTTGATTTAGGATGCAAATAGAGACATTAAATGCAAAACGAAGCAAATTGGACTATTTCGACATCATTTCGTTATCTGAGCATAACTCTCTCATCCAAGCTCCGATTGAGATAATTCAAGATGCTATGGAATGATACGAAAGAGTTCTAAAATTTTCATTTTTGTTTAGTTTTGAGATATATTGACTGCATCAAGGTCTAAATCGAGCTTGAAGTTGCAACAGTGCACTATTCACATACACTATTCATAGTCTGTCTTCGTCCATTTTTCATTTTCAATCCATTCCTAAGCCAACTAAATCCATCCCAAACCTCTCCAACACATATTTCTACACCAAACCTATTTAATATAAGTTCTAGGACCTAAAATTTCATATATTCACTTATTAAAACCAAATTTCAACTATTATTTTCACTAACATTTTAAATCTCTACTTTTCCAATCTACCAAATTCAAACACACATCACTACATATATCCACATTTTTTTTATCATAATTATTTACTATATATCTATATACATATATAAAAAGAAAATGCGGGGTGTTACAACTCATGGTAGTAGGAACAATAATTGTAGAAGCACAATTATTTGTAGTCATTTATGCTAAGAAAATAAAAGCAAATAACATTCTAATTTTAACAAAATATTGCAGCAATATAACAAAATACAAAATTTTGATTAATATTATAACAATAATTAATCTAACTATATAAAGATACAAATTTTGTAAAATTTGTCTTAAGATTGTTAACCAATGTATAATCAAAATTAAAAACTAAAACTAATTACTATAGCAAATCTAAAATCACTAAGTATATTATTATATGAAAATTATTTATATAGAAAGAATGTACAATCTAAATTGAAATAACACACTTACTTGATTGCAGAACAACAATAATTAAGAAAGATAATAACAGAAATAAGAATCCATGCTCTATGTAATCACAGTTTCCTTAAGAAAGATTTCCTTCCTCTCGATGCTCAAAGTTAATAAGCAATTGTCTTCCACGATAGAACAAATTTCATCTTTTGAAAAAACAGCACTTCAATCCTCAAAGACCAACAAACACAACTTGTAATTTTTACTTGAACCAAGCAAAACAATAATTTCGTATGCAAAGAAAGAAGAAAAAATATGTAAAATCCTAGAAATTCGATTATTGAAAATGACTACAAGGGAGTCCTTTTATAGACCCCCCTTGTGTTTGTTCAAATTGCTTGAAGAGGCACGAGATGCCATTGTTCATTCTACCTTTTCGAATTAAGAGACACTTTTAATTTGAACATTAATGAAAGGGAAAGGTACTTTTGGAGTGTGAACATACACAATTCAAGTTGGCGCCAAATTCAAAGATAATGGATATGAATTTTGAATTTGGATATTCGGATCCATTTGGTTTGACCCATAACCTGCACTGCACCAAATAAACTTTCAACAAAAACATAATATCTTTTTGACCCAAGGACCAAGTTTGGCCCAACCGGGTTGAGTCATGGCATGCAAGCGGCACATGCATGTGTGTGCTAACTAAGGTTGTGTAGGTACTCACTCCACTCACAAAAGTGTGGCACTCCTTGGGGCCTATTCCATAAAATCAACTAGAAGTATATTAAAGTGTAAATATAAGAGTTAAAGTTTTTTAGGGTTTGTGAATATAAGAGAAGAAGAGAGTTTTTTTTTCTGAGATAGTAGAATAATATATCTCTCAGTCCACACTCCTCTCTATTTATATTATTAAGCACATAAGAAGAAATTGCAAGAATGCCTATTAATCAAATATTTCAAATATTCTAACACTCTCCCTCAAGCTGGTGCATAGATATTACGAATAACCAGCTTGCCTAAAATGCCATGAAGCACCTTACTTGACACTCCTTTAGTCAAGATGTTGGCTAATTGTTCATCTGTAAACCCCCACATTCTTATATTTATATAATAACGTAATTATTTTGAAATGATCATATATGTAATAATGTAAGCATGAACTATACAGATTGAAAGAGTATAGATAAAAATGTTAGGCGAGGTAATAGAGTGTGTAGTAGAAGTTAGGAAGTATTCCAAAGTTAAAACACAATTTATATAGAATTTTGGTAGGAAAGAATTTGACAATGCCTTAGTATTTGGACCATAAACTTTTACCCTTATGTCCATTTGATCTAAAATTTTTATAGTAGACACTAGACTTCCAAGGCTACAAAAGATTATTTCATGAAACTTTTCCAAATCGATATCTAAGTAGGCCAAAACTTCATTGGAAGTTTAGCTAAAAATGGGAGTCTGTTCGAACGTGATTAATTCCGTTCGAACGACAGTTCGTTTTAGTACTTTTGTGTTTGACAGAACTCTGATGAAAAATAAAAAGTGTTGGGAGCATGCAACGTTCGAACATCAAGTAAATAGTTTGAACATGAAGTCGCAATTCTGAGTATTAGATTTGCACCGCTTGGACTTTTTTCTCATACTATAAATATCCAAGGATGTCTTCCCTTGCCCTATTTCATCAATTCTAACCCTGGAGTATCTTGGAGAGCAAGAAATAAGAGGAAAAACACAAGATTAAGGGGATTTTCACTTTGGAACGGATCAAACACGCTAGGTTTTCACAGAAAAACTACAGAACGAGGTAGGGAATTGTTCTTGAGTTCTTTCATTGAGATTTAGGGTATAATTATGTATGTTTTCATTCTTCTTGATAATTATATGATAGATATATATGAGTTCTTGGTTCCTTTATCATTAGAACGTAGTCTTGAACAAAATATATATTTGGGTTCATGAAATACTTATTCTTGAATTTCTAAAACCCTATTTTTTCCAAAATACATGTTCTATTGCGAAATTCATATGGATTCTTGATTTCTAAATTTTCATTCTTGATTAAATCATGTTTTCATCTAATACTTGTTCTTGTTCCAAGAAATCTTGAGTTTTGGCAAAACCCTAGATTTTTTATATCAAAATTGTGAATGTTTTCTTGAGATGATCTCTTACATATTTTAATTCTTTATTACTGTAGTATATTGAGAATTTTGAAATTATGATACTTAAATTGTTAATGAAAATTTTGATTGGTTAGGATTGTGACTGTTGAGAAAATTGTGGTTTCATCTCTTGTATGGTTCGGATATGACAGACTTGAATTACCTTTGAGAGCTGCTGTAGAGTGTTAGAGATTAGTCTATTCTAGTGGGGGTGAGATGGTTGTCTAACACTTACTGTAGATTGTTGTTTATGAGAGCAACCACTATTATTCATGTAGGTTCAAGACTGAGGGATAGTATACATTTCCTGAGAAGGATTCTTCAATGTCATAGGAGACGGTATACGCCCTTCCTATAATGGTTTGTGCTTTGGACCTGCGGGGAATGATTGAGATTGTATGGTTGTGATGAGTGAATAAGGTAGAATCGCTGTATAGATTTCTGAGAAGCAACCAACATACATGAGAATGTGGATGAATCAACATACATGAGAATAGAGATGAACCAACATACATGAGAATAAGGATTAACCATCGTACATGAGAATATGAAATGATGCTATTAACTTATTTATTGATTGCTTTAATTTCTTGCATGGTTATTCCTGTCATTGATTTACTGTATTCTGTACAATTGAGACCATTACAACTGTCATAATTTTGCTCTCACAAATTTATATATACTATTTTCCAAAAGAGACTTGCCTTCGTTATTTGTTTTAAAACCTTGTTGGAATTTGAGAGAGATTTCTTATAGGCTTTTGCTCACCCCCTACAACACATTATAAATTTTGGTAACGAGGAAGATGTCGAGTTAGATAAACAGGTTGATCTTAAGACTGGAAGGGGTTAGTATGAAGATACTGAAGTGGAAGCTTAGAGATGCTTTGTTTTAGTTCTGAGTATTGTATTTGGAGAGATTTTTGTGAAACAATGTTTCAGTTAGTTTTATTATTCCGCTGTTAGATATTCTTTGATTTTGGATTGTAAGTTGGAGAAGTTTCAATGTTTTGTTGATTTTAGTATTTATTCTTTGACAGATGGATGAATGGTTTATTATTTTATGGTTATTTTTAATTTCTCTCATGGTTGAATGGGTTATAGATAATAATGTCTTCCAAGGTGGATTTTGAGGGGTTACAAATTTAGTATCAGAGCCTAGGTTTTAATTCATACATGGGAGTTGTAGCTTATGGATTTTCACTAGAGAGTTAGTGTAAAACTTGGGTAAATTTGAACTTTTTACAAAAAAAATGGGTAAAACGGTAATTTGTTACTACAGTACAGGTTGTAAACCTGAATTTTTTTAAAACTCGGATGATGAAACGAACCTCACCGTTGGATTTGTCTCGTGAAATTTAGCTACCTTGTCAAATTTTATCAAATTTTGAGATAGTCGAATTTTTTACGTTTTACTAGGCGGTCGAGTCTTGGATGACCCAAAAACAAAATTTTTAATAAAATTTTAAAAGTTAAAAAATAATTTGAGGTAAGTTAAAATAAAAATATTTTGAACTTAAATCGGAACGAAATTTAATCGTTTCGGAGGAAAAACAGACCCAAAAAAAACAGGGTCGTGTGGCGCGTTGTGGGCCAAATAAATAACGGGTATAAAAAGGGAGGGGGGAAAATCTGATTTCTTCCCCTATTCATCATCCATTCACCTGATAGAGAGGAAGAGAGGGAAAAAAGAGGGCTTCTCCACTTCTCTCTATGATCTATGAGAATCGAGTGCTCGAATCCACTCAGGCCAAGAACAAAGATTGTTCTACGCATCGAGAGCTACGCGACCACACTAAAAACGACGAATTTCACCAAAGATTCCAATGACGAGATTTTGGGAAATCAAGAGTTTGGGCTTGGATGACATTCTTGAAGCTTCCCAACGCCATTTTACGCTTCAAGAGGTAGAGTTCCTTCCTAATTTGGTTATTTTCTAACCTAGGGTGTTAAATGAGATGGGTGGGTTGTTAGAGACTTAACACTTACCTATGTTTGTGGAATTGATGAAATGAGTATTGAAAATGAGTATAGAAATGGTTTGAACTAATTTCCTAGCTTGGAATTAATATGTGAAAATTACTTGTGTAATTCCATGAAATTTGGTATTATGCAGGCATGCTATGTGTTTATATTATGTCTTTGTGAATGAAGTGTGTTATTGACATATATTATGTGATAACATGCTTGGGATATGTTGTTGGAAATAAAATGTTGATATATGTTTATTGATATATTAACAGTGTGATAAAGTTTGGTGATTATATGCATATGATATAATTGACCATGAGATATGTAGATATGTGGTAAAACTTGCTCATGTGACATTCATTACATATGGGCATGTCATTGATATAGCAATGGTACATTATATTCCATTTGCACGGAGGAGCCACATCCATGGACATGAGTGTGGGTGTGAGTGTTATGGTTGACATCATACACCAGTAAGTGGATGATGGGTGGACTCGGGAAAGGGGATCGAAGATCCGACTAAGTTGCACAGTTGTATGGGAAAAGGAATTAGATCGGGGTTAGCAAGAAGGGCTAGATTATCCCTCGGGTGAGAGACCCGGTGATCGGATACGCACTCCGTTGGTATAAGAGCCTATAAAGTGTGTCGGTGTACGCCGAATCGTTGGTGGAAGTCCATAAATTCTATGTCGGTGGGGTGCCATTGGTGTAAGTCCATAAATATCCACCCTAAGAAAGACCTAGAGATTTTTATTTAATATAGTCATTGGATGTGTAATGTCAATGGTGGGGGCTTGGAAAGCCCAATTTTATACTCATAGCATTGCATGGGTGAAAGGAGTCAAGGAGGGCTCAGGTAGAGTTGCATGAGTGGGTGTCATCTCATATCATGGCATGACGTGTTAGATTCTATTATAGACTTGCTTGATATTGATTGAAACGGTTGTAGCTTGTTAAATGTTACATAAACATTTCATATGCACTTAGGTTGAGGAGTAGTCTTTGTTGGAAATACTCTACTGGGCGTGGCTCACCTTATAAGAAAAAATATTTTAGGTGTGGGATACATTCCGGAGGAAGACCCTCACATGGAACCTCAAGGATGAAGAGAGCCGGAATGTGACTTTATTTTAAATTTCTTGTAAATGGTTATCAAAACTTAATTTTGGCATGTAAATTAATGTAGTGGAATTGTGTACGAACCTTGTGTAATATGAAAATCTTCAATATACATGTGTTAGATGGAAATAATATGTTTTGAAATGAATTTAAAATGAAAAATAGGTGAAACAGGCAAATCTGAGCAAAATTTGCCGATAGGACATCAACTTACCTGTAGATCGATGTTCAGTGGGCAACACCTACCGGTAGAACCTACCAGTAGGATCGTGTACAGGCAGAACTTTGGTTATTAGGAACAACCTACCGGTAGGACTTTTTCAATGGACAAAACCTACTGGTAGGTTCTCCAAAAATCTAAAAATTTAAGACTGCCTTGCCATGCTTTTGGACCATGGATTGTTTGATTCCAAGGATATAAATGGACATCAAATGAGGATAAATATTGGTATATTAGATCGTGGTTGGTCAAATGGTATAATGTATACAGATTACACGTGTGGGTGATGATCCCAGTTAAGGGGATGCTATTTACATGATGTCGGGTTATGCGACAATCATGGGTATTTTCGCGGGTTGACGGGTGGTCAATAGTTAAAAAAGAACCCCCGATTTTTGGGGCGTCATAGTTAGGATTATGAATAATGAAATTATAGAACTATATCTTATAGCAAGCTTTAGACTCTAGTGTGAATTAGAGTTCTTGTATGTTAAAGAAACTAAACTAAACTTTGCCGTGTATAATGGACTGTAGAAAGGGATAAGGGCGAGGAAATGGAGGTTTTGTGATCCTGCCACCACCATCTCCTTCGGATGCTTTGAATGGTATCTACTAATGCCTAAGGGATTCGACCACTCTCTAGAATGAAAACCACAACTATAATGTGGTGGCACAACCACTAGCGATGGGACAAGGAGATGTCAATGAAAACTGTAGGATGGTGGTGTTGCAAGAATTCTTATGACAACATCCACCCACTTTCCAAGAAAGCTCTAATCCAATGGAGGCAGATAAGTGGATTAGAAGAGTGAGGAAAATATGTCATAGCATGGGGATTGCTGCTGATCTCCGGGTGGGGCTAACAACCTATTTGTTTGAAGGAGAAACAGATTACTGGTGGGATTTAGTGAAGCGAATGCATGTAGTGGATACCATAACTTGGGAGATATTTGATCAGATCTTCCAAGATAAATACTTCACTGAGTCTGTGAAGGATATGATGAGTGCGAACTTCTTGGCTTTGAAGCAGGGAAGTATGACGGTGACTGAATACAAAATAAAATTTGATGAGTTGTCTCACTACACAATCGAGTTTGTGGCCATTGATCCAAAGAGGTCTAAACGCTTTGAACAAGGTTTGAGGCCTTCCATCTGTGAGAATCTAGTTGCTATCCGGATTGGAGAATACAAGGATCTAGTGGAACGGGCAAACTTGGTGGAGAGAGACACGGAGGAGGCCAGACGAAGATAAACTTTTGCTAGAGGAGGTCCTTTGAGAGTAGGTAGTAGTAGTGGAGTCACACAAAGGGCAGCTCCATACCGCCGACTTGATCAAGTTTCGAGGCAAATGAATCAAGTAGTTCAAGGAGTTGGGGTTACTCATAATAGAGCAGGCACTGAACCGTATCAATGCTTTGCATATGGTGGTTTCGGGCACTTCAAAAATAACAGTCCATCGTTTCCACCAAAGACCAATCAACTAGCAGGACAACAGAATGTGAACAAACCCCCACCTCAGAGGTTGTTACCACAGAAGAACCTTGTTGCAATTGTACCAACTGGTACCACTCAAGGCCGAGTCTTTGCAATAATTGAAATGGAGGATGATCTCGCCAATGCTACGATTGAAGGTATCATTTTATTATATAATTCTTAGGCACGTATATTATTTGATCCTAGTGCAACTCACTCATTTATACGCTTGGCATATGTTAAAACACTGGGATTGAAATGTAAAAATTTAGACAAGGAGTTAAATGTTATCTTACCCACTCGTGAACAATTGGAAACCCTTAAGGTGTGTCGGGGTTACACACTTTGGATAGAGGAACAAGAGCTAAGGGTAGATTTGGTAGTGTTGGACATGCAGGGGTATGATGTGATCTTTGGAATGGACTTGTTGTCTACATACCATGCGGTGATGGATTGCTTTGGAAAAAGGTTAGTGTTCCAATCATGGGGGGAGTAGTATTTAACTTTACAAATGAGCGGAATGTTTTCCACCCTTTTCCCATGACGGATAAACAGTTCTTACAGGCTAAGGCAGGAAGTAGTCTAAGCTTTCTTGCTAGCTTAATGAGAGAGAAATGAGTTAACTCCCTGCAAGAGTTGATATTTGTGGTGTCATACATTTTAGATGTATTTTCGAATGAGTTACTTGGCTTACCACCTCGAAGAGAGATCGAGTTCACCATTAACTTGTATCCCAGAACAAAACTCATTTCTATTGCACCTTATCAGATGACACCTTTGGAGTTAAAGGAGCTAAGGAAGCAATTAGACCAGTTACTAGCAATTAGCTTTGTTCGTTTAAGCACTTCACCTTGGGGAACCCCAATCCTCTTTGTGAAGAAGCATGATGAAACACTCTGATTATGCACGGACTACCGGAGGTTTGACCGAGTGACAGTGAAAAATAAATACCCATTACCTCGGATTGATGATTTGTTCGATCAGTTGAGGGGTTCTAAGTATTACTCCAAGATTGATCTTCGTACAGGGTACCATCAACTGAGGATAAATAAGAAGGATATTCCTAAAACAGCTTTCCATACCATGTATGGTCATTTTGAATATATTGTAATGTCGTTCGAACTGAATAATGCTCCCGCAGCCTTTATGAATTTGATGCACAGAGTATTATGACCGTGTCTAGATCAGTTTGTTATTGTGTTTATTGATAACATATTGATCTATTCGCGGACACAAAGTGAATATGAACAACATATTTGAGTAGTGCTATAGACCTTGAGAGAGCATAAATTATATGCTAAGATGAGTAAATGTGAGTTCTGGATGAAGGGAGTGAAATTTCTTGTGCCATGTAGTGTCGGAACAAGGTGTAACAGTTGAACCTACAAAGATTGAAGCAGTGATGAAGTGAGAACCACCGAGGAATGTGATAGAAATACGTAGTTTTTGGGCTTAGCAGGCTACTACAGGAGGTTTGTGGAAGGGTTCTCAAAGCTAGATATGCTAATCACCCGCCTTACGAAGAAGAGAGAAAGATTCTTGTGGAATTAAGGGTGTAATTAGCCTTTTGCACCCTGATGGAAAGGTTAACAATATCATCTGTCCTCATTATTCGGAGTAGTGGGAAAAGATACGATATTTACACAGGTGTTTTGTTACGAGGCTTGGGATGTGTGCTAATGCAAGGATGTAAGGTAGTTGCTTATGACTCGAGACAACTAAGATTCATAAGCAAAACTATCCCACTCATTACTTGGACCTTGTTGTTGTGGTTTTTGCTCTTAAGTTGTGGAGGTGCTACCTGTATGGAGAAATTTTCAAGTGTTTTTTGATCATAAAAGCTTCAACTATATATTCATAGAGAAAGACTTGAATCTTCGGCAAAGAAAGTGGATTGAATATCTGAAAGATTACGATTTCACACTCAACTACCATCTGGGGACGACTAATGTGGTAGCAGATGCACTTAGCAGAAAGTCTCGGGGTGATATCAATGTTCTTGCTATTAATAGGTGGAAAATGATTGAGGCTTTGGAGGAATTTGAGCTAATATTGGATAAACATAAAGATCAACCATGCTTATTTAATCTTGTACCTCAACCAATTCTCTGACAAAAGATTGTAGAGTTGTAACGATTAGATACAAAGTTGGAAACTATTCGGGGTAGATTGGAGAGGAATGAGATTGTTGAGAACTGGTCTATACATAATGACGAGTTACAGTTTTGTGGAAGATTATGTGTACCAAACAATGACCAAGTAAGGGAAGAAGTGTTGGAGGAGAGCCATCATTCAAAATTCTTCCTATATTCGGGTAGTACTAAGATGTATAGAGATATGAAGCGTCAATGTTGGTGGAAAGAGATGAAACAAGACGTGGTTAAGTACGTTGCAAAGTGTGCAGTGTGTGAACATGTAAAGATTGAGCATTAAAAACCGGGAGGTTCACTCCAATCCTTACCAATTCCTGAGTGAAAGTGGGACCATGTTACTATGAATTTTGTGCCAAGATTACCCAAGAATGTCAATGGTCATAATGCGATTTGGATGTTGGTTGATAGATTGACAAAGACTTCCCACTTTATACCTATTAAGACCACAAATAACTTGGTAACCTTGAGCCAGTTATACATTAGGGAGATAATGAGGTTACATGGGGTACTGTTGTCGATTTTGTGGCTAAATTCTGGCAGAGCTTACAAAAGGCATTGGGAACAAAGTTGCATTTCAGTACAACCTTTCATCATCAGATAGACGAACAATCTGAGATGGTGATACAAATTTTAGAAGATATGTTGGGGGCATGTGTTCTTGACCTCAAAGGGAGTTGGAGTGAACATCTTCCATTAGTGGAATTTGCCTATAACAATAGTTATCAGGCAATTATTGGAAGGTCTCCTTATTAGGCACTGTATGGAAGACTATGTAGGTCCTCGACTTGTTGGTTAGAAGCTGGAGAGAGTAGTTTGTTTAGACTAGAACTTATTTAGGAAACTACTGAAAAAATTCAACTAATTAGGGAAAGAATATGCACGAGTGAAAGTAGACAGAGAAGTTATGCGAATAGAAGAAGAAGGCCCTTAGAATTCCAAGAAGGGGAAATTAGCCCCAAGGTATACCAAACCATTTGAAGTGATCAAAATTGTGGGTAAAGTAGCATCTCAACTTAGGTTACCAGCCCAGTTATCAGGGGTACATGACTTGTTTCACGTGTCAATGTTAAGAAAGTGCAAATCTGATACAATACATGTCGTGGATTTGGAAGGAATTGAAATTCAAGATATAGTAACATATGAAGACCAACCGGTGAAGATTCTCGACACCAAGGAGAAGGTGCTTTGCAATAAACTAATCCAATTGGTGAAGGTATTATGGCAACATCATGGGATGGGGGAAGCTACTTGGGAACCAGAGCTGGAGATGCGAGAGAAGTGCCCTCATTTGTTCTCTACTTAAGGTAAGTTTTGAGGACGAAACTTTCTTTAAGGGGGTAGATTGTAAACCCCCACATTCTTATCTTTATATAATAATATAATTATTTTAAAATGCTCATATATGTAATGATATAAACATGAACTATATAGACTGAAAGAGTATAGATAAAAATGTTAGGCGAGGTAATAGGGTGTGTAATAGAAGTTAGGAAGTATTCTGGAGTTAAATCACATTTTAGATAGAATTCGGTTAGAAAAGAATTTGACACTTCTTTAGTATTTGGACCATAAATTTTTACCCTAATATTCGTTTGATCTGAAATTTTTATAGTAGACACTAGACTTCCAAGGCTATAAAGGAGTATTTCACAAAAGTTTTCCAAATCGACCTCCAAATAGGCCAAAACTTTATTGAAATTTCAGCTAAAAATGGGAGTCCGTTCGAACGGCAGTTCATCTCAGTACTTTTGTGTCTAACAGAACTATGATGGAAAATAAAAAGTACTAGGAGTAAGCAACATTCGAACTTCAGGTAGATAGTTTGAATGTGAGGTCACGATTATGAGTATTAGATTTGCACCGCTTGAACTGTTTTCTCATACTATAAATACCCAAGGATATCTTCCCTTTCTCTATTTCATCAATTCTAACCCTAAAGAGTCTTGGAGAGCAAGAAAGAAGAGGAGAAACACAAGATTAAGGGAGATTTTCACGTTGGAACGGATCAAACACGCTAGGTTTTCACACAAAAACTACAGAATCGAGGTAAAAGATTCTTCTTGAGTTTTTTCATTGAGACTTAGGGTATAATTATGTATGTTTTCAATCTTTTTGATAATTATATGATAGATATATATGAGTTCTTGGTTCCTTTATCATTGGAACGCAGTCTTGAACAAAATATATGTTTGGTTCATGAAATACTTGTTTTTGAATTTGCAAACCCTAGTTTTTCCAAAATACATGTTCTATTGTAAAATTCATATGGATTCTTGATTTCTAGATTCTCATTCTTGATTAAATCATGTTTTCATCTAATACTTGTTCGTGTTCCAATAAATCTTGAGTTTTGGCAAAACCCTAAAATTTTGATATCAAAATTGTGAATGTTTTCTTGAGATGATCACTTGTATATTTTAATTCCTTATTACTGTAGTATATTGAGAATTGCGAAATTGTGATACTTGAATTGTTAATGGAAATTCTGATTGTTGAGAAAATTGTGGTTTCATCTCTTGTATGGTTTGGGTGTGACAGACTTGAATTTTCTTCGAGAGCTGCCCTAGAGTGTTAGAGGTTAGTCTATCCCAGTAAGGGTGAGAAGATTGTCTAACACTTGTAGTTGATTGTTGTTTGTGAAAGCAATCATTATTGTTCATGTAGGTTCGAGACCAAGGGATGGTATATATTTTCTGAGAAGGATTCGTCAATGTCGTGGGAGGCAGTATACACCCTTCCTAAAGTGGTTTGTGATTTGGCCCTGCGGGGAATGATTGAGATTGTGTGGTTGTGATGAGTGAACAAGATAGAATCATTGTGTAGATTCCTGAGAAGCAACCAACATACATGAGAATGGGGATGAATCAACATACATGAGAATGGAATCAACATACATGAGAATGAGGATGAACCAACATACATGAGAATGGGGATGAACCAACATTTATGAGAATATGAGATGATGCTACTAAGTTATTTATTGATTTCTTTAATTTCTTGCATGGTTATTCCTATCATTGATTTATTGTATTCCGTATAGTTGAGATCATTACAACTGTCATGGTTTTACTCTTACAAATTTATATATGCTATTTTTTGAAAGAGACTTGCCTTCTTTATTAGTTTTAAAATCTTGTTGGGATTTGAAAGGGATTTCCTACGGACTTTTGCTCACTCCCCTACAACACATTACATATTTTGGTAATGAGGAAGATGTCGAGTTAGATGAGCAGGTTGATCTCAAGGCAGTAGAGGGTCAGTATAAGGATCTTGAAATGAAAGCTTAGAGGTGCTTTGTTTTAGTTATGAGATTGCATTTGGAGAGATTTTTGTGAAATAATGTTTCAGTTAATTTTATTATTCCACTGATAGATATTCTTTGATTTCGGATTGTAAGTTGGAGAAGTTTCAATGTTTTGTTGATTTTAGTATTTATTCTTTGACAGATGAATGAATGGTTTATTATTTAATGGTTATTTTTAGTTGCTCTCATGGTTGAATAGGTTATAGATAGTAATGCCTTCAAAGATAGATTTTGGGGCGTTACATCTTCAGTCTTCACAAACGAAGTGCAAATAAGAACAGAGCTCAACTTCTCTTAATGTCAGTCAATTTCAATATGCTTAGTTTGATCGTGTTGAACACAATTATGTGCAATATTGATGGCTACTTTGTTGTCACAATAAAGTCTTATTAGACCACATAACTCAACGCCAAGATCTATCATCATAATTCGTATCCATAAAAGCTCACACACCCCATGTGCCATAGCTCTAAACTCTACTTTACCACTAGATCTTGCAACAACTGACTATTGTTTACTACTCCAAGTCACCAAGTTACCTCCAACAAAGGTACAATACCCAGAAGTAGAACATCTGTCCATAAGTGATCCTGCCCAATCTACATTGGTATATGACTCTAATATTAAATGATTATGTTTAGAAAACAAAAGACCCCTCCTGACTTCATATATCATATAATTCTAAAGATTGTTTCTAAATGGGACAATTGTGGAGAATATATGAATTAATTTACCACGCTTATTGCATAGGCAATATCCAGTTGGGTATGTGAGAGATAAATGAGCTTGCCTACAAGTCTCTGGTACCTGTTTGTAGCAACCTTTGTATCATCATTATTCTCATTTAGCCTATGATTTGGCTCAATTGGAGTGTCACAAGGCTTGCACTCGAGCATTCCTCTCTCCTTTAGCAAGTCCAAAATGTACATTTGCTGAGAAATAAAGATTCCCTCTTTTGATTTTTTAACTTCTATCCCAAGAAAATATTTTAAGTTGTCTAAGTCCTTTATCTTGAATTCTCTAGCCAAAGATAATTTCAAAGCTTTCATCTCTTTAATATTATCATCAGTGATGACAATATCATCTACATAGACTATGAGCATAGTAATCTTTCCTTGTTTAGGAGAAAGTGTGATAAGTTTGACTCTGTTTATACTCGTACTTCTGAATAGCTCTTCTAAACCTCTCAAACCAAGCTCTACGAGATTGTTTCAAACCATAAAGAGACTTTTTCAACTTAAAAACCTTCTTTTCTGGATATGAAAAACCAAGAGGAGCAACAATATACACTTCCTCTTCCAAATCAACATGAAAGAAGGTATTTTTTCACATCTAGCTGGTGTAGAGACCATCCAAAATTTGCCGGCAAAGAAAGCAATACTCTAATGGAATTCATCTTGGCTACTGGTGCAAAAGTTTCTTGATAATCAACGCCATAGGCTTGGGTGAAATTCTTAGCCACCAATCTAGTTTTAAACCTCTCCATTGATCCATCAACTTTATGCATTTATAGTGAACACCCATTTGCATCCAGTTGTTCTTTTTTACTTTAGGAAGAGTTGCAAGTTCCCATATGTCATTCTTTTGAAGAGGCCTTATTTCTTCTATCATAGCTGCCTTCCACTTATAGTCTACCAAGGCATCTCTTCAATCCTATGGAACAAACATAGAAGATGGAGAAGAAAGAAAAAGCATGATAGGAAGGGGAAAGTGACTGATATGACATAGTTTGAAATAGGATGTTGAGTGCAAGATCGAACTCTCTTATGAATTGCAATGGGAAGATTAGTGTCATCTGATGAGTATATAATATTGCATAATTTTATAACTTAAACTAATCATCTAAATTTTACTTGTTAGTTATATGCATCGTTTTAGTTAAGTTTATGTTTGATTAGTAAATTGTGTGTGTAGGTAATCCGATGTAACAAGAGATGATTTACACTCATTTGGATGCTTTAGAGAGCTTTAGAAATAAGTTAGATGAGTCGAAGATCAAACCGGGAACATTATAGCAAAAAACGCATAAAAAGTGAAGTTCTACCAGTAGGTTATTTCTCACCTATAGATAGGTCAAAACAGAAAATTTGCTACAAGTAGGTCGGAATGTGCTTTCTGCTAGTGGATGTAGTAAAACTCAGAAAACAGGATTTTTAAGAAAATTTTGATTGGCCAAATCTCTAAGATATTTTTTTGGAGATTTTTTAGGAGTGAGACAGAGACATAAAAGAGGAAGGAGATTATTAAGCTATCTCTCTCCCCCATTCATTCCTTCTCATGTGTCGTTTTTTTTTTCCCAAAATCTGTTTTTGTAATTTTCGAGACCTCAAGTTCTGAAGCTGAAATATAAGAGTTCAAGTTTTCTAGGGTTTGTGAATAAGAGAAGAAAAGAAGGAAGAGAATAAGAGAGTTTTTCTTAGAGAGTTGAATAATATCTCTCATTTCACGCTCCTCTCTATTTCTATTATCAAGCACATAAGAAGAAATTACAATAATGCCCATTAATCAAATATTAACTCAATTAGCTTTTGGTTTCTTTCTAATGTGAGAAAAGTCTTATACACTACATTAAACTTAGTTCCTTCCATCTATTCAAGTGAGTCATTTTGAGACATAATTTCTCATTCAACACTTAATGATTTTGAACAAATAAATAAACTACATTAATCTCCTAGGGAAAGAAAATGCGTTTAAACTTGGTCCAACTAATTTCGATGTATGGGTTGTACTTTTATTTAACCCAAAGTTACTCAAAAATAACTTGTCAAAACCATTTTTTCCAATAGGATCTCAAAAAATATGAAAGGTCTTCCTCCAAGTCGTATATAAGGCCTTCACTTAATACAATTTGTTTGCAAAATTTTATAGGGAAAATTACTGATAAGTTTTACTTTCCTTCACAAACATTCATTAGGTCCTATCATTTTTTACTTTATATCAATGAAATCCTACTCTTGGTAATTTATTTGAATGAAGTCTTAAATTCCATAAATACTATATTTTGTTCCAATTCTATCATTCTCTTGATAAATATTGACAACTAAGTATTGAGACTATAACATTATCTTTTTTTATTCATGCATACTCCGACTTATTGTGTATTTATTATTTTTACTTTTGTGTTAGGTGAATGGGAGTGGATTACAAAGTTTGTAGTCCAAAGCCTCTCTCTCATTTATTAAGCTGCGAAAGCAACCATTTCGGGTGGACTTGGGGCCATTGATTTTGTCCTGCTCGTCAATTTCCCCAACAACATTTGTAGGGTGCAATTATTATAAGGAGGAAACTTTGATGAGAAATGCTCTTGTTGGATTCTAATTAAATGCATGATTTTGGTACTGAAACGGTTTAAATAGAACAGACTTCATTAATACTTCGTATGATCTTTTCCCACAATACCCTCATCAGACCATATTCCATAAATAATCTATTGTAATTTTCTTTAACCCAATAAGGAAAACAAAAGAAATGGAATCTGCAATATTAAATTGTGATGAGCCTCAAACTCCATCTCCAACAAATTTAGAATTGTAGATCCACTATCTGTGTCAGAGAGATGACAAATGTTCATTGTCATTATAGTGTTAAATTGTCTATAACGGTGATAATAAGAGTGTTTGTAACTTTCTTTTTTTGTCGAACGACATTTGCAATAAGCTAGTCCAGTGTGTATAACTTTTGTTAAACGCCTTAAGATTTGATCAATAGGCCTAAGATGCAATTATTTTTGCCTGCATTCGATATCTTAACCGACCCTTCTAGATTAGGGTTCAATTATGGTATCGAAAAGTAATTTTACAATGCTGTATTTTTTTTCAATGAAAATTTGACAATTGTAAATATTATTTATTTTATTATTTTCACAATCAATAATCAAGATGAAATCAAAGGAAGATCAAAAATCCAAAATTATTTAGATGTATGATATCCAAAAAAAAACCTTTTTGATATCATAGTGCTATACTCCATTAATTGCAAGTTTGAGACTTGATGCATTAGAAGTCATCTTTGGGTTTGTTAATAGCCACCAAATTTAGGAGGCATGAAGTTATGGTTCAGATCTCACATGCAGTACTACTCGACCTGGTACTATTTTTATTATTGTGCACTCATATACCAGGAATAATATAAAACATACCAATACCTGGTCCTTAAGGGGGTCATTGGTCTGAGGGATAAGACTATTCAAGGGATAACTTAATCTCAACCTCGAATGCTTGAAAAAAATAAAAATTAGTGCATAAATGTCAAGGTTTTTTAACCTCTCAGTTGAGAAACACATGGTCCTGAAAATTAGGTATTTAGAAAAACCCAAGTTTTCTTAACAAAAAAAAAAGAAGAAGAAGAAGAAGAAAAACCCAAGTTTCACAGTGGACAACAACTAAACCCACGAAATAATGTGACACTGACGTGATAAGAGAAACTATAAAGAGCAAAAACAATACCAAAAATCCCATTGTAATGCCACAACATTTGATCAAAGTCTTAAAAATTAAGGGAAGCCTGAACCCATCTTTAAAGAGTTGGGAGGCAACCACCTCCTCCCCTCCCTCCAACCTCCTCCTTTAAATTTTGCCATGGTGGGTACTCCCAAAATCATTATTACTAGAAGACAACATTGGCACATATGCTATTTTGGAGGCAACTACCCCCCTTCTCTCTTTTAAATTCCGCCCAAATTGGTGGGTACTCACAAACCATTATTACTCAGAAGAAAACCATTTTGGTTAGGGAAAATTGGAATCACACCTTTGAAATTTTTCATTTAATCACTTATTCTCTTTGATATTTGAAATATTATATACATGTTCCCTGAAATTTGTACGCAATGTAACACTTAGACCCCTGTCATCAATGTCTATTAGTCTATCCATTAGTAAATTATACTTAGACTCTTTAAAGTTTGTAAACATATAACACTTAGACTCCTCAAATTTAAATATTATACTTAAACCCCTTATTAGTTATGAAACCTATTAAACAACCAAATTACCCCCAAAAGATATTGTGTCCATAATAGTTTAACCCCTTATTTATTTTTTAATTTTATTCCAATTGACAATATAATTGTATGCAAATGAGTGTTGAATTAAGTTCTTTGATATATTTATACTGATTATTATATACAGTTTATATCTTTGAGTAGCATAATGATTTAGGCATCGAAGAGTCGACCTCTGGAGCTCTCCTTCGGTCATCGACTTCTTTTTTTAAGGTGATCGAAGCCCAACAAAGTAACATGTAGGTCGTCTAAATTTTAATCAACAGTATTAATTATGATTTTTGTACTAAAAAATTGAATTTTTTTTTTATTTTATTTCAATAAAAGACATAATAGAATATGAATTTTGGTTGTAAAATTTAAAATATTTGATATTCTATCTTTAATTAGAATAGTTTTGGTTCAAGTTTAATATTTTAAACTTGATGGGTATAAGTGTTATAGACCTACAAACTTCATGAAATTTAGGTGTATTTTTTTAACAAATATACTAACGGATATTGACAAAAAGGGTCTAAATGTTATGCACGTACAAATTTTGGGGGATTTGTATATAATATTTTAAATATTAGAGGGACTAAGTGATTAAGTGTCAACTTTCAGGGGGTCGGAATATAATTTTCTCTTTTGGTTATGATCCTTGATGCAACCATCTGCTTAGCTGTTGTATTAAATTACTCCAACCACCATCCCTCCCTTAAGATATCATTCAGCACTTAACCAACAGTACTCAACCCTTAAAGATATCATTCATCACTTAACCAAGAGTACACGACTTTGACGCGTCGAATAAAAATAAGAATACGAGAAGCGTAACTTATTTGGGTTAAAGAATTGCTCATTGCATTTGTATTCTTCCATCTCCCGCCTTCCAAACCATCGAAAATCAAAGTACTTTTGATATGGAATCTCCAAGAATTTGCAGTAAATTGCCGATGCATGGTTAAAATTTTCAATTAGGTAGATCTAACCAGTCCCAAAAACAAAAACCTAGGTAGATAGGTCCATGGAGATGAGCCCAAGTCGACCTAATTTGAATTCTAGAAGCATTGGTGGGAAGTCTTGTGGTCCAAACAGTCTAAGAAGCACTTTAAAATCACTTCATTATGGTCCCCTGAAAGTAAAACCATTCTGCTCTTGTCCTCCCAATAATATCATGTGTGCGGTTCCATTGATATGTAAAAGCATTAGTGATCACCAGAAATAGAAGGTAGAGGTCTTAAATAGAAAGCATCAGTGCGTCCCTCTCACATAAAAACTAATGCTGCTCCAGTCATGTATGTATCTTTTTCTTGTTTTGTGGATTGGGCTGGGGGAGGGGGGGGGGGGGGGGGGGTGGTATGGGGATGACTTCAATTTCTTGTGCAAAGAGAAAGAAATTTTCATTTCAACCATAGCATATCCATTGTCAAGTGACCCAAGGTAAATCTAGGGGTGTCCATGGCCAGGCTGGGCTGGGCTAGGTTAGGCCCGTTAGTTTTTTTTTGGGCCAAGTTTGGGTAGAGTAGGTTCAAACCCTTATTCGGACGAGTTATCGACCGGACTTCTGATAAGGGTAGGCTACCTGTAACACAATCCGCCACTCATTGAACGGGTCTTGTAGGTAGGTCTTATATATATATATATATATATATACACACAATTTCATTTAAAAAGTTTTACACTTAATATTTTTTTTAAATTATATTTTTTAATTAAAAATAGAGTCAAAAGGACAAAAAGTAAATAACGAATAATTTTATTTATGAATAGGAGAAGAACTGTATCACGTAGACCATTTTGAGTTATACTTGTGGTTTTATTTTTATGGTTTTGTTCTTATAATTAAATAAATGTAAAAAAAACACATGTAAACCAAATTATGTGCGATAAAAACTTATATGTATTCATTTAATAGGAGTATGAATTGATAAGTCAATATTATAGGTTTAGCACAAACACATCTATATAAAAGAACAAAAAATTTACGAAGTTAAAGAAAAATTCAAAAGAGGACATAATAGAATCCTAAAAACGGGCGTCATAAAAGACTAAGCCTTACATTTGAGAAGAATTGTCTGCTTGACCTTTTAGTTGATTTAGTCTTAAGAGATCGAAGGGTTTCCAATTGAACTAGATCAAATTGGTTTGATCATTTATTATCTTTAAGCTTCAAAAGGGGAGATTGATATATACCCTTTAAAATAATTAAATATACACCTACGAATTAAAGTATATACCCTTTGATACTTGTTGTCTTAATATATTATTTGTTGTTATTTGTTCTAACCACAATAATATTCTAAGAAATTAGATTACATGCTAAATTGATTACTTCAAGATTGATTGATCACCCAATGAATACTGGAATGTTGATTGATACGTTTTTGTGTGATAAATTTACTATACTTGCTAAGAGTTCATAATCATTAGTTGCATGAATCATAGTGATACAAATTTTGTGAGATAGAAGTTTGATAAAATCACTACAAAAGATATTGTATTTTTATAAGAGGAATGTTACATGAACTTAAAAAATAAACTTGATAATTACAACAATTGATTTCACTGTGGGTCCCAGTATTTATAAGGACCCACTACCTATTCAATAGTTGTATTTTTTAAGTCTATGTAACATTGTTCTTTTTACAATAGAACACAAGATGATAGAATAATCAAGTAAATCATCATAACGCACCTTCAAATCTAAATAAATATTGACCTGCAGATTTAAGTTTCATAGAAACCAATAGGTAGAAGACGTACATATTTCAACTACAAAAACTTGTTTCTTTTGCAACATTTATCTTGAGGGAATATAATTTTGGAAATTCTCTAGGACTAACTTATCTCTAGTTAAAAAAATTTAATTCTAAATTCATTGTTAGATTTATCTAAGTATATAAGATATTAATAACTGATGGAAAGTTCAAAAGTCAGATTTTTAAAGAGCTCGACTCCGTATAAATTTCATAAGCCATTGTTATAACTTGATATTTACTCTCAAGAATTCTGAATACTTATTTGCACTATTTCTAGAATTTGTAAGATCTGCAAATTAGATAAGTTACAACACATATTAGACCAACGAAAAAATTTTGTTTAATATTATGAATCTATATAAAAAAAGAGAAGAGATATCAACTAGAGTAATATTTGAATCAAGGATAATATGGATTTTATATTATTGTTAAATCACAGTTACGAAATTAAAATATGGACTTTATTAAATTGTGCTGGGATAAAATTAGAAAATAATTTTTTATTTTTGATTAGTGACTTCTATGAATTGTATATTAGTAATCATTGAATTTGTAAGTTTCTTTAAGGGTACACACAAGATCAAATTTTTATGATTTAAGTCATAAGTGTTCATATATTTATTTAAAGATAAAATAGAAACTCAAAAGTTTTAAATGAAATTATTAGTGTGAAGCATAATTATTCTCATAATTTTGTTTAAGGGTAAAAGAGGAATTCAAAAATTTTTCATCTAAGAGACTTTTATTTGAGATATAAATAGATACTACATTTCGATTTGACCTTAGCTGTTAGTGTTAGCTTTAACTCTTCCAAGATATTCGAAAATATGATCTCATACAAATCTGAATGTCTTCCAACAGGTAGTACTGAACTGTTGGGTTGTTCTGCCGAGCCAGCGGAGCTGTTGGCTGGAATGACCTGAGCTATCGAGCTAAGTTGGCATGGGTAGAATGAATCTAATCTCCTTTATAATATTTGTTATCCCTCTCACTCTTATAAGATTTGTAATTATCACTAATCATTCGTCATTATCATGATCTAAAAGCATAACCACAATGGGCATAATTTTCTCTCAAGAGTAACTGTTAATGATTGAAAAGTCAAATAGATTTTGTTTATTCATCAACAGTTTATATCACTCTAGAAAGACAAAAGGTTGTAATTAGGTACATGCGTTGAAACAATTACTACGGATAAAATTAAAATAAAACAATTGTATTCTGCTGTGAAATCATTGATACAACAAAAGTGTACAATATTTGGAACAAAACAGCTGTGGATATCGCTGTGTTTGGAAGACGGGTTAAAATGTAAGCAACTGTAGATAAATGGAGAAGAGGACATGAATAATGGGTATGCATTTTATACACAACCTTTTTTATCCTGATTCTGAAGATCGTAAAGTCATACAACGGTTTTGAATCCTAATCTCAGAGGTCTGCTATCACTTTTGCCTTTCAGCAGCCTGTTCACCGGAAACAAAAAAACAAATCAAAATTAGGCAAAACAAAAACAAACAGCACTTGGCCTATGGCCTAGAATAGCACACAATATAGAGAATGAACCAGAAATGGGTGCTCCAAAAGGACTGAGGCACAAATAAGAATGTAAAAAACCCCAAATCAAAGATAAAAAGGGCAGGAGCATGCATATTAAACTTTTAAGAGACGTTCTTTTGCAGGAACTGCCACGCAAATCCTTAAATTGTGAGATAACTGAAGCAGTAATTGATAAGGACGAGGTTTTCAAAATAGTTTTTGGGGGGCAAGTTAATGGCCCTTGTTACTGCATTTTCCTTCTTTATAACTAGGGCACTAATTTTATGTCAATTTTAATGCATGCGAAAAGCATACAAGTGAGGGCCATCATAATCTCCAAAATATGTGTTAATAAGGTTAGTGTGCTTGTGATATGCTAAATTGGAGCTTACAGGTCAACAAGAGCAAGGAAAACTAAGTTCTAAGCAACCGGACGAAGTGTCAGACGTTATAAGGTGAGCTTCAAACCACGAACAGTAAAAATCAATGAAGAATGTCGAAGTCAAGAAGTTACGGACAAAGTGTTAGACAATCCAAAATAAGCATTGGCCAACCAACATTCAAATTCTCTTAAAAGATAAGGAAAAATTCTAGATGAAGTGTCGGATTGCGCACCTAGGTTACTGGACAATTGGTTCCTTATTTTCTGAGGTAAACCAAGATCAAAAGATCCCAGATAAAGCATCGGAAGTAAGAGCTAACATGTCGGGCGACCAGAACACGTATACAATGTGGAAGAGGGAAGAATAAAGAAGTAGTTGCCCTCGCATGAAGCACCAAATGAACCGCAGACAACTGGTTTTCTAGAAGTTTTCAATTGCAAACTCTTGTATCTCTTGGACGAACCACCAGTTGAAGCATCGGACAACTGACCTACTTGAGCTATAGAAATGAAAATTTTCAGAACCAGTTGGACGATCCACCAGATAGAGCAACGGACAACCAGCCTTACACCAAGAAGTTAAAACCAAATTCAGAAGGTTTAAACATTACTCAGACAGAGAGCACTGGAGAATTGCTACATGCCAAACAAGGGAATTAAAACAAGGCCTCAACGATGGGCAACCAGTTCTAATTTTTTTGATGTGAAATAAAATATCACATATAACAGAGTAGTACATAAGAAATGGGCAAAAAGTGAACAAGTTGTCCAACCCAAAATCAACCAACAAAAAAAGCCGAACTGTTAGGCTTTAAGTATGTGTAAGCCGAACTGTATCAACCAACAAAAAAAGTGAACAGTCCAGCTTAAATATGTATAAGCCGAACTATAAGTAGCACAAAGCACTTATCCTGCCATAATGCAAGAAGAAAGGAAAGTCATCAAAATCCTTGTTGGCCAGAGTCCAATAAGATGCTAAAAACTAGATCCAAACTCATAAGCATTCCACCACCTCACATGTATCTTCTAATAATCTAGCATTTCTTCCAACCAAATGACTCAGAGAGTAGAAGGCTGCCTAGCTTCATGAACACTGTAAATCAGCTAATCAACTTGAAAACTTTCCCCAAGGCCAAAATTTATACACAATCCATCCTTGACTACATAAACAACGCTATAGGTGATTTTACCACGATCCCCCGAGCTAAAAGTTGAGATTCAAGCTGATTTGGAATACAGAATTTGAAATTCATGTCTTGGAGCCAAAATAAGAGGAAGAGTGTTCCAGCATCTGTAACTCCTTGTAATCTCTCCAACCTAACTGCAAGCCTACTATATCATATCTAACCTTGCAAAGGGATTTTGTGGTAACTCTGTGTGGTATAAAGTGAGTTGATGAAACAGAACTGTGTATAGTGAAGGACCAATTTCATATCAATCTGGCAAGTGTGGGTCCAACCGACACCATCTCAATGTTGTGTTTGTATTGAACAACCAACTTCACACAAGATAAATGGTGAATTGAGCAACAGGTCCATAGTCATAGTGTAGTTTGGGTTGGAACTGCAGAGTGGGTGTAGTCATCACCGAACCACTATCGATATTGTGTGCATTCTATTCCTTCCATTCTTATTTAGGGTTAATTGCACTGGAAGTCCCTAAAGTATGGGTTTTGCCTCATTTTGGTCCCCAATATTTCAATTGCATCATTTTAGTCTCTAAGGTATTGAATGTATTTCTATGTAATCCGTTAAGCAGACAGCGTCCAGATTACTAACGATTTTTTATCATAATCTTGTCACGCGATACCTAAATATGGACAAAAAATAATTTGGATCCTTCTTGACCAAATTTTTACACAAATTTTGATCAAAGAGCTACCCAAATTAGACAACTTTGATCATGAGCTATCCAAATTTTGGTCAAAGCTATCCATATTACACATTTTTGGTCCAGAGCTACCAAAATTTTGGTTAAGAGTTACCCAAATTATTTTTGTTCATATTTAAATATCACGTGCCAAGTTTATGATCAAAAACCATTAGCAATTTTAATATTTTTAAATTTGAATATTGTCTACTTGAGGGACTACATAAAAACATATTCAATACTTCAAGGGCCAAAATAATGCAATTGAAATATTGGGGATCAAAAATGAAAAACTCTATACTTTAGGGACCTCCACTGTAATTAACCATCTTATTTATTTCTACACTTAGATTGAAAGATGAACTGGACTTATTGACCCATCCATCACCTTTGCACTCAGCTTCTAAATAGGGAGAGAAAAATATGTGAATATCCATTCAGTCGAGCTACAAAGTTTGGAATCAACCAATTCACACCCTCTGCCCTTTTCATTTGATGGGTATATTCTTACGGAACATATAGCATTGGAATCACATTTTATGATTGTTATGCCACCTGCTACACAATCATTGCATTATCATAAAAAGGAGCTTCATTGATGAATGATTTTTTGAACACTATAAAATTGAAACCCAAGACGTGGATATTGGAAAAAAGCCACAGCTACTCTATAGACTACACAAAAAATATATAAATAGACAAACAAAAATGCTAGCTTAAAAGAAAATAAATTTAGTCAAATTTTATCAAACTAATTAACAAGTTGTTGAAGATTGAATGAGAAAATATGAATCCGTAAAGTGGGCTAAAAATACAAAATAAGAGCTTATTATCAAACCAAAAAAAGAAAAAGAAAATAACAGTATCAAAAAGAGAACAAACCTTTTGGAGCTTCTTCAAAACTGAATCTTCGAACATCTGATGTCCAGCACCAAACAAATTTCCCTTTGGACCATCATTTTGAACTGATGTCTCGGCATGCGGAAACACAGGAGTAACAGCTGGTTGAAGAGGCTGGACAAGTAGAGGATTTGAGAGATCCCCAATCACACTCCCAGTGGCAACAACCTGAACATTGTAGTGTAAGTAATGATAAAAAATCCTGACTCATAATAAAAATGACCTAATTCAGGCTAATGATCAAACTACAGACTTACAGCTGCATCTTTAGATGCCATCACAATCAGAGCAGAACCTTTCTTCTTAGAACTCCTGATCAATACATCTTCAACCACACCAAACTTCTCAAACAAATCCCTCAGTCTTTGAGAAGTATAATCCCCACCAACATTCTCCCATGATACTTTAAGCACCTTCTCCTTATCTAATACACTCCCCCCACTATCCATGCTCTCCTTTCCCCCTAGCGGTGTCTCTTTCTTCAAAGTTGATTTCGTGGATGCTGCTTTATTTGCATGCATTGCGCGAATTCTAGCAATCTCTTCTTTGAGTTTCCTAGCAATCCTCTCTTCTTCATCTCGAACCTTTACAGTGGGATCAGAAGCAAAAGCAGCTCGCTCTCTTTCTTCAAGATCTGACATCATTTTCCGACGCTTGGAATCATGTTGTGATTCGCGCTGAACTTTTTCCCGTTTGACTCGGAGTAGATCATCAAACAATTTCCTAGCTTTTTCATCCTTGAGGATCTCATAAGATGTTTTGAGTTTTTGAAAATTAGCATGAGCATTCGGATCATCCGGTCTCTTGTCCGGATGCAACTCCAAAGCCTTCAACTTATAGGCTTTTGAAATCTCTTTCTCCGAGAGCTTGTACCTTTCTTCACCAGATGGCAACCCCAGAACAGCATAGTGGTCAACCTCAATGTCCATATCTTCAGCTGATATTGATCCTAAAATTCATAAAAACTAAAATAAAATTAAGAGTTACAAAAGTTAAATCAAACATTCACTGAAACAGAAGAACATTCTCTCATAAATGAATGCTAGACAATAACTTTCGGACTAATGACTTTTCAAAGATATAGTCACTCAGATTTCAGATAATTCTAGGCCATTAAAAGCTCCTAGAGAAATCAAATTAATTTTACATTTCTAACTGTAATAGAGCATCCTGTAATTGTTGAGATGTATACATATATGTATGGGCACAAATAACTAGAAACATTAAGAGGAAAAGAGTTTAACAAGAAGTCATTGACATGTTGGTGAACTTTCTCTCTTTATCACTGATTGGTCCCCAAAATCCTAATAATTGAAAGGCGAGCCTGAGGAATGAAGACTGCCTCCAAGACAATGAAATTTGACGTGATGAGCCCCTATTAGTCCAAACAATCAGCCGGTCCAGAGGCCAAACAGGAGCAAACCAGCCAGGAGATCGAAACCAGACTTGGCCCCAATCCACGAACTATATTCTTTGGATCCACATGCCCATCATTCTTAAGGTGAGTGAGTTTTACAACTATCCTGTTGTCTCCACATGTGTGTGCATGAAAAATGATGAGTGAATCAATCGACCCGTCGTACTTCTGTTGTTCTAAAAGTCCTAGTATAAACCAAGTCATGACTTTCTCTCTTTTGTGAAAGAAAGTTGAAAGTACACCCAGTCGAAATTGGATAGATGAAATATGAAAAAATCTCTCATTCAATCTATCTTTGTCATATTTTAATTGCATGATATGCTCTATACTAATGTATAAAATCCTCAGTGAACTAACTCTTAACTCTAATTTATCAAATAGAGTCATCATTCCCTTCAGTAGGTGGCAATCAAGTTGTTTCTAATTCAAGCAATCACAGATTCTTCTTTCTTCCCTTTTCCTTCAATTTTTAAAATAAGATCCATTATCCTAATTTATTACCTCTTCTATATGTAATTTAACTCCTAATCACAAGTAAACTTCTCACATAATGCACAGTAAAAATCATATAAAAAGCAAAACATCATGAACCAATCAATGACTATGCAACAAATAAAGTTATCGTTTTCCTCATAATATGTGTATATGAAAAGCATAACATCCTAAACCAATCAATGACTATGCAACAAATAAAGTTATCGTTTTCCTCATAATATCTGTATAGAGAAACAATCAACTATCTAATGATTTATAATCGTTGGAGATGCAAATATAGTAATGACATATTATTAATTATCAAGACATAGGTCAACAATAGAAAAGGAAAACATGTCACAACCAATAAATTCTTCACTATGGCTTTTATTCAGTCTCTTTACGCAACCCTATTAGCCATCTCAGTGCTGATATGACTTTATGTCAAATAGTGTATCACGAATAAAGATGATAGTTTTGGCATCTGAATTTATGCCAAAAAATCTACTTGAAAATCTATAGCTTGAATGTGCTTCACCAACATCAACAATGCATATAAGCTAATGAGAAAGGCACTGAATTCTTAGAAGAATTTATCTCTTTGATAAGTGCAAATGTTATTAGTGACTCAAAGCTCCAATGTAGGAATGAAACATTGTAATATTCAAAGCTCCAATGTAGTGACTCAAATATATATTTATAAAGTTCCCCTCCAACAGTTGACAACATAAAAGCAAATCTTAAAAAAAAAAAAAATCAATTAATTACTTATCAATAAGATTAGTATTTGTGTCTCATGAAACAAAGTTCTCTCTACAAAAACGTACGAATTATTAGAGATTATTAACAACTAGAATATTAAACTACAAGAGTGTCAATTGTATTATTTTTTCCTAAAAGATTATAGTATCACGCTAAGAAGTACGGGCACGGGTCAAATACGACATGAAACAACACGGAAATGCAAACACGACATTTGGTAAAAAAGTAGAACACAAACACGTTGAGGACACGCTATAGATAATTATGTTTTATATATAAAAATTATATAATTATCACAAATATAGTGATAATGACATATGTTTTTCATAATATTTTATGATAAATAAATTTTATGTCAGGTCATCTAGTGTGAATTTTAAGACTCACATCATAGTAGTCAATAATAATCATTTTTTTCGTAAACGTGCAATAAACATATATAATTTAAATGGAAGCTCTCATTTTCTCAATTGTTCTTGTCTAAATTTGTTATATATCTTTTACTTTTGTTATTATATTTTGAATACAACTTTAATATGTCTAGTGTTAGTAATTATATGTTCTCTTGTAGCATAAGATATTTGGTAGTCAAATTTGTAAGTTTTGTTTAGTATATGTCAACATATGTTTATTATCTAGTAATAAACAGATCGCCAAAAAAGTGTTAGACTGGTTACCAAAGAAGTGTTAGACACGGCAACAAAGAAGTGTTGAAAGCATGTCCAAAATTAAAATTTTATTATTTAATTATGAATACAAATAAAAGAGCGTTGGACACGTGTCAAAGAGTGTCCGAGGAATGTCGGTGCCTAACAAGGATACGTCACCGTCTTTAGAATATCCGTGCTTCATAGGTATCAAGTTATTCGTCACCGTCTTTAGAATATCCGTGCTTCATAGGTATCAAGTTATTCATAGGTATCACATTATGACACTGAGATTTTCACAATCAACAATTCATGTGGCAAAACAAACTTCCTCAATTTTTTGGCCAGCTAATCAACCATACTTCCTAAATTTTTGTAGCCTCCTAAGTAACATGGCTCATCAACATCCCCTTTTAGAATGAAACAAAAAACAACCATTCCCAAAGTATTAATATTTTTGCATATAATACTTTCACTCCAAGTTACGCAACTAAATGTGCATACTATTGGCTTTTCAAATATATACACAGACACACAACAGTTCACTAACCTCCATCCCACTATTATAACACTCTTCAGTCTCCAAATTAGCATGCTAGACTAGCTTCCTATTAAATACACTTTCTTTAGCTAAAATGAGGAATTAATCCAAAAATATTAGTAACATGGATGAATAAAGAACAGTTGAAAGCACACATATCGAGGTGATCCCAATACCAAAAAATATACAAATAAAATAAAATTTAACAGCAAATGCACCAAACAACCACAAGAATCACTACAAGAATAGAAAAGAGAAAACTGAGACAAAGACTATATAAAATCCAATTAGCCTACCATAAATACCTATTCAAAGGTTAGAGCTAGAAAGTTTAACCTCATGAAATCATCAATTAAAGCAAATTTCAACCTTTAAAATTAATAGCACACAGCTCTCTCTCTCACACATGCACAAATTCAAAAGAAAGAGAGAGAGAGAGACTCACCTGGATAGACTGAGAAAGGAGAGTGATCATAGAGAGAAGAGAGAGGAAGGGAGGAGCCGAGAGACAAGGGGGATGAACACAGAGAGAAAGAGAGCTATCCAATGAATTGGGGATATTAGGGCGTGAATTGGGGAAAACAAATTGTGGGTTTGATTTTGGAATTGGGGGAAGTGAAAAACGATATCATTTTGCCAATATGAAATCAAAACATTGATCTATTTCACATAGCATTGCATAAGATTTACCTAATAATAAAGTTATTATTAGCTTAACAAGGCCAACTATTTTGTTAACTATAATGGATAGCTCTATGATATCCAAAAATAAATTGTACTCAAAAATAATTATCCTCAAAATCAATGCATTAGTTATTGAATAATGCTATGCTTCCCAAATTTTATCCCAAAAAATTAATCCCAAATGAGTTGGCACCTTCACACACCACACATTATCCCCTAAATCAGCTTTTTCATAAAATGTGCGGTTTGTGAAGGTGTCAATTCACTTGGGATGAGTTTTTTGGGATACATTTTGGGAAGCATAGCATTACTGGTAGTGATCATACTGAAAAATGCTACAAGATCAACCTCAACTTATCGGGTACCGCCATAAAATAAACAAGATGCATAGATATTAAATGTGGTACATAATAAAAAATTATCAAGTAGATTAGTGCATATTGGCCCAGATACAAATAAGACAAAATTCTCACTAATATAAAATAAATCAGGCAAAATTAGGTTTTAGAGTTGAATTTGAACGATTCAGTGTAAAAACCTTAATTATTAGAATTGAACCGACCATTGTACCGATAGAAGAACCGGGTCAATGGTTCACCATTGGGTCAACTGGTCGGACCAGTCGTATGATCAAAAAATTAAAAAAAAATAATAATTTAGCAAAAAAAAATATGAAACATGTCCCTAGTGTATACAATTAACAATCACAATCACACAAAACAAAACTTTGGTACACTGACTCAACCCATAAATGAAAACTCAATCCACAATCACAATCTAGGAAGCACGGATACGGACACGAGTGTCGTATCCAATATGAAACGGACACGGGGATACGACAGAGTTTTAAAATATAGAACACGGGTGCGACAAAAATACGGCTAATTAAAATAATATTATATATTTTTTATACAAATAACATTAATAATAAGACCTAAAAAACCTTGAATAGTTGGTTATTATTTTATGATTGGACAATGGGCTAATATTAAATTGGATAGTCGACTTATATGTTATAATTGAATAGTGGACCAACACCAAATTTGAATGTGGCCTTAGAACAAAGTGCACTGTGGGTGATAACTATTTAATGTATTTGGGGTCTCAATGTCATTTTTGAAATGTAAGAGGGTGTCTGTATAATATAATCAAATGTCAGGGGGTGTGAGTGTAATTTATCCTTTTCTTTTTTTGTTGGTATCGTCTCTATTCAATCAAGACGAGAGAGAGAGAAGAAAAATAAAAAAAAATCCTTAGGTAGCCGACACCATCTCAGGAGGAGAAAGGAAGAAGAAGGCCGTAGATCCGATCATTGAAGCAGATCGTTGAAGCATATCACTGAAGCAGATTCTTCTTATTGCATCACAGCACTAGACCAACAAGAAGAGCACCAAAGCACCAGACCAACAAGAAGAAATGGGCAGCAATCGCTGGTCGAAATCCAGATCCAGGACGCAGTCGCAGGTTAATCTTCCTTCTTCTTCCCTCTCTCCTACTCCTTTGGTCCTATCGAGCTCTTTCTCATCTTCTCTTCTCTTTTCTCTCTCTCTATCGAACACATTGTGTCAATTCTATCGAAGCTTCAGATGCCTTTTGCTTTTGTTTTTTCTTTTTCAAGCCAAACGACCTAAGTTGGCTTTTTTTTTTTTTTTTTTTTAGCCCCCTAAATTTTTTAAATAACAAACATACCCCGTCATATCTTACTGTAACGCCCCAAATACCCCCTCGGACGGCATTACATTCTAAAACCTTTCACAATCATGAGAGCACTAAATAAATCCATAAATAAGAAATTTTTATCCATCAACCATTGATATTTTAACAAAATTCGGGCAGAGTCTCCTTTGTACGGGGAGCTCTACCACAAAATCCAACCTGTGCAATTCTACTATAATGACCACACCGGGTCCAATTAACTACTATATAATCAATCCATCAAATTTACATGTTAACCCAAAAAAATATGCCCACAATGGCATGTACATTCCCAAAGAATTAAACTATGATAAGCAGCGGAATTTCAAAAGATAACTAGACTTTACAATCTTTCAAAAAAAACATAGCCTAGTCTAGAACAAAATAGAAGGGCCGCTCTAGGCGTCCACCTCGGGATCTACGCTCCCGTCGATCGGAGTCTCCCAAAGAACGGGCTCCTCGACTCCTGGCTCCTCCTCAAGGATATAGTCTGAAAAATGTTAACAGTAGGGGATGAGCACTAGGCTCTGTAGCAAAATCTTCCCAACTCCAACAAGGTTTATAAAATACAAAACGGGTCGGTCACATTTCATAAATAACATATATGAATTTGAAGTAAAACGGGACATTTTAAATAGATCTCAAGTTTAAGCCATACAGTAGTTAAGGAGAGAAATAAATTAAGTTTAACCATAGCAAACCATTTCCAACATTAAGTCAATTAGGAGGGGCTCCCTCCGATGCATCGTCCCATACCAATGCACCGGCCAAGCCATTCCAGCCAATCATCACATTTATGTTGGTTCATCCCCGTACCATGTATGTTGATTGTTTCTCATGAATCTACCCAACGATTATACCTAGTCCACCCATTTATAATCACAATCACAAGTACTTAGGGAAGGGGCGTCTACCATCCCAATGGCAGTGACGAGTCCCTCCCCAGGAATGGTATACCAACCCTAGTTCGAACTCCAGGCGTACGATAGTGGTCGCATTACCAAATGACAACTCACTACAAGTGCAAGAAACCATCTCCCCCCCTACTGGGTTCAACTGACATTTACACTCTACGGCATATCTCGTAGGTAATCCAAGTCCCTCCCAACCACCATACAATGAGTAAACCAACATATTCTCAATCAATTCACATTTTACCAATTAATCGCCAAATACCCAAATTTCACAAGTAAAGCGTCATAGCAAGATGGAATTAAAATGAGCAAAAGATCAATATAAAGATCATTTTCGTTGAACAATATCGAACACTAAATTTATAAAGTGAGAACCAAGGCAATATATGGAGAAAACTCAATTTTTCTTAAAACCAAGTTTGGAAGATGAAAAAGAGAAATTTAATGGTTACCAAACCATCCCATTATTCAAACATAGCATTTATTACAAGGAGAATTAAGAATCATACAAATCATATCAAATAAATATGGATGGGAGTGGAAAACATATGTATATACATAAACCCTAGCCTCAATGTAAGAAATTAGGAAGAAATCCCCTACCTCTTGGTTGTAGCTTCAATCTAAGACCCAAGATTCAAAATCTTCCTATTCTCCTTCCTTTTTCTCTTAATTTCGTCCTCCTAGGGTTTCTAGAGATTTGGGTGTGAGTGGTTGAGGAATAGAAGCAAAAGAAATGGGTGGAGAAGAGAAAACTTGAGAAATTCGGTTTTGATCTTTATGAGGTGGGAATCTCTCTTGACCTTGGTGTTTTTCTCTCCCTTTTCTCTTCTCTTAGGGCTCTAAGGTATTTAGAGTGGAAGGGAAATGAAGAATGGGAGAAATAGGGCTTGGAATGGGTGTTTTAAAACCCAAAAATCCCGACTTTTACTGTTCATCGTCTGTTTTGGGGGTTTTCCAGACTTACTGTTTTCCTTATTTTTGATCATGATAAACTTTGAATCTGAAAAAGTGCAAAACATGAAAGTTGTAGATCTAGATGTCTTCTGCATTGTGTCAAAATTTCAGCTCAATCGGACCATTGTAGCAAGAGTTATGACGATTCTACGACAACTGGTCCGGAGTAGGCAATGTACCCGGAGCAGCGCCCCAGCGCCCATTTGGGCGCCCCTTTTCACTTCCAATCCTTCCAACTTTAATCCTAACTTATCCTACATACTTTTCTACATCGACCTAATTAGTTCAAGTTCTTTTATGATTTATTTTGTACATTTTCATACCGAAACTAATCTTTTAACTACTCTTTCCTTGAGTTATACTATTTTATCATTTCAAATGAAATAATTACTGAACACCTATGTCTTTTATTTTTTTTTTTTTTTTTTTTTTTTAAACGCATGTGGGGTATTACAATCCACCCCCCTTAAAGAAAGTTTCGTCCTCGAAACTTACCTCCAGTAACGAACAGAAATGGATACTTCTCCCGCATTTCCAGCTCCGGTTCCCAAGTAGCTTCTTCCACTCCATGATGTTGCCACAAGACTTTCACCAATTTGATTACTTTGTTGCGAAGCACTTTCGCCTTGGCGTCAAGAATCTTCACCGGTTGTTCTTCATAGGTTGCTCCGTCTTGAATCTCAATGTCTTCCAAGTCTACGACCGGCGTTGCATCCGATTGACACTTTCTCAACATGGACACGTGAAATACGTCGTGTACTCCAGACAACTGAATTGGTAACCGCAACTGATATGCCGCTTTGCCCACAACTTTGATCACTTCAAAGGGTCCGGTATATCTTGGTGCTAATTTCCCTTTCTTGCCAAATCGAAATACTCCCTTCTTGGGGGACACCTTAAGGAATACATAGTCCCCCTCTTGGAATTCTAATGGTCTTCGTCTTCGATCCGCATAGCTTTTCTGTCTACTCTGTGCCGTGCGTAGTCTTTCCCGGATGAGCTGAATTTTCTCTGTAGTCTCCCGAACAATCTCTGGCCCAAACAAGCTACTCTCGCCCGCTTCTAACCAACACGTCGGGGATCTACACGGTCTTCCATACAATGCTTCATACGGTGCCATCCCAATGCTTGCCTGATAGCTGTTGTTATACGCGAACTCCACCAACGGCAAATGGTCACTCCAACTCCCCTTGAAGTCCAACGCACATGCACGTAGCATATCTTCCACAATCTGTATCACCCTCTCAGATTGGCCATCTGTTTGGGGATGGAACGCGGTACTGAAATGTAACTCTGTCCCCATGGCTTGTTGTAGACTTTGCCAAAATCGCGCCACAAACCGAGAGTCACGATCCGACACAATAGAAAGCGGAACTCCATGTAACCGCACTATCTCACGGATATATAACTGGCTCAAGGTCTCGAATGTATCCGTGGTCTTCATACTCAAAAAGTGAGCAGACTTGGTGAGTCTATCCACAATGACCCACACTGCATTATGCCCGCGCGACGTCCGTGGTAAACCCGACACGAAGTCCATAGTAATGTGATCCCATTTCCACTTGGGAATAGGCAAGGACTGTAGGACTCCTCCTGGCCTTTGATGCTCAATCTTCACCTGCTGACACACCGCACATTTTGCCACATATTTGGCCACATCTCGCTTCATTCCCCTCCACCAGTATTGACGCTTCATGTCCCTATACATCTTTGTGCTACCGGGGTGGATAGCAAACTTGGAGCGATGGCACTCTCCAAGTATCTCCTCCTTTAAGGACGAATCATCGGGAACACATAGCTTCTCCCCATATCTCAACTCTCCATTCTTCCAAGACCATCCTTTAATAGCTTCTCCATTCCCCAATCGGACTCTAATCAAATCGAGTTCCGAATCTAGGCATTGCAACTCTACCACCCGTCGTCGAAGCGTCGGTTGAGCTACAAGGTTGAATAAATATGGTTGGTACTCCGGTCCATCCACCCATAGATCGTACTCCTCCAAAGTATCAATCATTTTCCACCTATTTATCGCGAGAGAATTGATTTCACCCCGAGACTTCCTGCTAAGAGCGTCTGCAACTACATTGGCCTTCCCCGGATGGTAGTTAAGTGTGAAATCATAATCTTCTAAATACTCAATCCACCTTCTTTGCCGTATGTTCAAGTCTTTTTGGGTGAATATGTACTTGAGGCTTTTATGGTCCGAGAACACTTGAAATTTCTCGCCATACAAGTAACACCTCCACAACTTAAGAGCAAAGACCACCGCGGCAAGCTCCAAGTCGTGAGTGGGATAGTTCTGCTCATGAATCTTGAGTTGCCTCGAGCCATAGGCAACTACCTTCCCTCCTTGCATTAGAACACATCCCAAGCCTCGTAGTGAAGCATCAGTGTATACCTCGTAGCCCTCCCCACTGCTCGGAATAATGAGGATAGGTGCTGTCGTCAATTTCTCCTTCAAGGTGCGAAAAGCTAGTTCACACGCTGGAGTCCACAAGAATTTCTCCCCCTTCTTTGTAAGGCGAGTCATCGGCATCGCTAGCTTGGAGAACCCTTCCACAAACCTTCGATAATAACCGGCTAACCCCAAGAAACTCCGTACTTCCATTACATTCTTCGGTGGTTCCCATTTCATCACAGCCTCAATCTTGGCGGGATCAACCGCTACTCCGCGCTCGGACACAACATGGCCAAGGAATTTCACTTCCTTCATCCAAAACTCACACTTGCTCATCTTCGCGTATAGCTTATGTTCTCTCAATGTTTGTAGCACAATAGAGAGATGACGAGCATGTTCCTCCTGAGTCTGTGAGTAGATCAATATGTCATCAATGAACACAATGACAAATTGATCGAGGTAAGGCCGGAAGATTCTGTGCATCAAATCCATGAATGCTGCGGGGGCGTTAGTCAATCCGAACGGCATCACCGTATATTCGAAATGACCATAACGGGTACGGAAAGCAGTCTTAGGAATATCCTCCTCCTTAATTCGCAGCTGATGATATCCCGTGCGAAGATCAATCTTGGAGTAATACTTCGAACCCTTCAACTGATCAAATAAGTCATCAATTCTCGGCAACGGATACTTATTCTTCACGGTAACCCGATTCAACCTCCGATAATCCGTGCACAACCGTAGGGTCTCATCCGTTTTCTTCACAAAGAGGACTGGGGCTCCCCAAGGTGAAGTGCTTAGACGGATAAACCCAATCGCTAACAAGTGATCCAATTGCTTCCTTAGCTCCTTCAACTCCAAAGGTGCCATCCGGTAGGGAGCAATGGACATAGGTTCGGTTCCAGGATAGAGTTCGATCTTGAACTCAATTTCCCTATGTGGCGGTAATCCGGGTAATTCCTCGGGAAAAACATCCGAAAACTCCGATACAATTTGCACTACATCCGTATGAATTTTATCCCGGTTTTCTCCCATTAAGCTAGCTAAGAAACTCAAATGACTTCCCGCTTTCGCTTTTAAGAATCTACTACCCGTCGTAGGGAATGGATGAGAAGAATCTCGGTTATTAATAAAACTGAAAACGACTCCTCCCGGTAACTGAAATGTAATCCGTTTGCGGAAACAATCCATTACCGCCCGGAAAGCGGACAACAAGTCCATTCCGAAAATCACATCATACCCCTTCATTTCTAAAGCAATCAAGTCCACAATTAATTCGTGCTCCCCAATACGAAGCACACAACCCTTGCAAACTCGGCTAGTACCCAACTGTTCTCCCGTAGGCAAGTCAACCGTCAAGGCATGCTCTAACTTCTCGAAACCCAATCCCAAATTCATAGCATATGCAGTACGTATAAAAGAATGAGTAGCACCGGGATCGAATAAGATTCGGGCCCAAGAATTATAGAGGAGAATTATACCATCAACAACTGCGTTGGAGGCATCCTCCTCCGGTTGGGTCAAGGCAAAGACTCTCCCCTGAGTGGCGCCACCTGGGGCTGGAGCTCCTACAGGCCTCTGCTGCTGTAGTGGCTTATTTGCAGCCACTTGTCTTGTCACCTGGTTGTCTCTCGGTGGGAGAGATGGGCAATTGTGTCTGAAGTGCCCCACTCCTCCACATGCGAAGCACTGACGGGGGTCGGTGGCTGTCCTCCCCGATACGCCTCCTGCTCCTCGACCCATCTGGGGTCTCTGTCCCCCTGCCTGATCCGAGCGACGGTAGGGTGCCGCCCTCTGTGCTCCACTGCTACTAGCACCCGTCCGGATCGGACCTCCCCTCATAAGGCCCTGTCGTCGCTGAGTATCCTCCATGTCCTTCTCTACAAGTGCAGCTCTGTCCACCAAATCCCCGTAGTCCCGGATCCTGAGAGCCACCAGCTTCTCCCTAATGGCAGGCCTCAATCCCTGCTCAAAGCGTTTGGCCCTGTTGGCCTCCGTAGATATGAACTCCGTAGCATAGCGGGATAGCTCATCAAACTTCCTCTCGTATTCAGCTAAAGTCAGGCTGCCCTGTCGTAGAATAAGAAAATCGGTCTTCATTCGATCTCGGACCGATTCCGGGAAGTACTTGTCTTGGAAGACTTGATCAAACTCCGCCCAAGTGAGAGCATCCGTGTTCATTTTCCTTTTCACCGAGTCCCACCAATGGTCGGCTTCCCCCTCCAACAAATAGATAGCCAAGCCAACCCGCAAGTCCTCGGCCACTCCCATTCCGTCCAACATCTTCTTCACACGGCGGATCCATTTATCCGCATCCAAGGGATTGGAGCTCCCTTGGAAAGTAGGTGGGTGTTGCCTCAGAAACTCTCGGAGAGCTACCATTCTCCTAGTCTCCTCTCCGTTGCCCGGTACTTGGGCTAAAGGATGTGCTCCACCATTATGGTTGTGGTGGTTGTTGTTACCATTTTGGTTTTGTACCAAAGTGGTGAGCTCCCTCAAGCATTGGTATATGCCATCCATGGCATCGGGAGGTGGTGGTGGTGGTGGATATGTTTGACCTCCACGGCCACGGCCACGCCCACGTCCACGTCCACGTACACGTTCACCGTCCATCCTGCACATCAATTCACAATTTAGTTTCATTGATGTACAAGACATACTAAAATGATATGTAGGATGTCTTGATTTAAGCACAAGGCATATACAAAAATTAACTCAACCATTTCCTGCACCCTAAACCTACATCTCTAGTGGTAGTCCATAACCTACAGCTCCCATGTAAGACCTAAAGCCTAGGCTCTGATACCAAACTTTGTAACGCCCCAAATACCCCCTCGGACGGCATTACATTCTAAAACCTTTCACAATCATGAGAGCACTAAATAAATCCATAAATAAGAAATTTTTATCCATCAACCATTGATATTTTAACAAAATTCGGGCAGAGTCTCCTTTGTACGGGGAGCTCTACCACAAAATCCAACCTGTGCAATTCTACTATAATGACCACACCGGGTCCAATTAACTACTATATAATCAATCCATCAAATTTACATGTTAACCCAAAAAAATATGCCCACAATGGCATGTACATTCCCAAAGAATTAAACTATGATAAGCAGCGGAATTTCAAAAGATAACTAGACTTTACAATCTTTCAAAAAAAACATAGCCTAGTCTAGAACAAAATAGAAGGGCCGCTCTAGGCGTCCACCTCGGGATCTACGCTCCCGTCGATCGGAGTCTCCCAAAGAACGGGCTCCTCGACTCCTGGCTCCTCCTCAAGGATATAGTCTGAAAAATGTTAACAGTAGGGGATGAGCACTAGGCTCTGTAGCAAAATCTTCCCAACTCCAACAAGGTTTATAAAATACAAAACGGGTCGGTCACATTTCATAAATAACATATATGAATTTGAAGTAAAACGGGACATTTTAAATAGATCTCAAGTTTAAGCCATACAGTAGTTAAGGAGAGAAATAAATTAAGTTTAACCATAGCAAACCATTTCCAACATTAAGTCAATTAGGAGGGGCTCCCTCCGATGCATCGTCCCATACCAATGCACCGGCCAAGCCATTCCAGCCAATCATCACATTTATGTTGGTTCATCCCCGTACTATGTATGTTGATTGTTTCTCATGAATCTACCCAACGATTATACCTAGTCCACCCATTTATAATCACAATCACAAGTACTTAGGGAAGGGGCGTCTACCATCCCAATGGCAGTGACGAGTCCCTCCCCAGGAATGGTATACCAACCCTAGTTCGAACTCCAGGCGTACGATAGTGGTCGCATTACCAAATGACAACTCACTACAAGTGCAAGAAACCATCTCCCCCCCTACTGGGTTCAACTGACATTTACACTCTACGGCATATCTCGTAGGTAATCCAAGTCCCTCCCAACCACCATACAATGAGTAAACCAACATATTCTCAATCAATTCACATTTTACCAATTAATCGCCAAAATACCCAAATTTCACAAGTAAAGCGTCATAGCAAGATGGAATTAAAATGAGCAAAAGATCAATATAAAGATCATTTTCGTTGAACAATATCGAACACCAAATTTATAAAGTGAGAACCAAGGCAATATATGGAGAAAACTCAATTTTTCTTAAAACCAAGTTTGGAAGATGAAAAAGAGAAATTTAATGGTTACCAAACCATCCCATTATTCAAACATAGCATTTATTACAAGAAGAATTAAAAATCATACAAATCATATCAAATAAATATGGATGGGAGTGGAAAACATATGTATATACATAAACCCTAGCCTCAATGTAAGAAATTAGGAAGAAATCCCCTACCTCTTGGTTGTAGCTTCAATCTAAGACCCAAGATTCAAAATCTTCCTATTCTCCTTCCTTTTTCTCTTAATTTCGTCCTCCTAGGGTTTCTAGAGATTTGGGTGTGAGTGGTTGAGGAATAGAAGCAAAAGAAAAGGGTGGAGAAGAGAAAACTTGAGAAATTCGGTTTTGATCTTTATGAGGTGGGAATCTCTCTTGACCTTGGTGTTTTTCTCTCCCTTTTCTCTTCTCTTAGGGCTCTAAGGTATTTAGAGTGGAAGGGAAATGAAGAATGGGAGAAATAGGGCTTGGAATGGGTGTTTTAAAACCCAAAAATCCCGACTTTTACTGTTCATCGTCTGTTTTGGGGGTTTTCCAGACTTACTGTTTTCCTTATTTTTGATCATGATAAACTTTGAATCTGAAAAAGTGCAAAACATGAAAGTTGTAGATCTAGATGTCTTCTGCATTGTGTCAAAATTTCAGCTCAATCGGACCATTGTAGCAAGAGTTATGACGATTCTACGACAACTGGTCCGGAGTAGGCAATGTACCCGGAGCAGCGCCCCAGCGCCCATTTGGGCGCCCCTTTTCACTTCCAATCCTTCCAACTTTAATCCTAACTTATCCTACATACTTTTCTACATCGACCTAATTAGTTCAAGTTCTTTTATGATTTATTTTGTACATTTTCATACCGAAACTAATCTTTTAACTACTCTTTCCTTGAGTTATACTATTTTATCATTTCAAATGAAATAATTACTGAACACCTATGTCTTTTATTTTTTTTTTTTTTTTTTTATTTTTTAAACGCATGTGGGGTATTACACTTACCATGTCCCTCTCGTGTCCTCCCGTATACCCTGCGTATCCGAGCCATATCCGTAAAAAAAAATTCAAAGCCACTGTTCAAGACACTTCTACAAGTGTCGGACACATGTCTGACCGTCAAACACGGGTATCCGTGTCAGACACGAGTCCAACACTACCACGCCAACCCCCCGACTAGTATCCGTGCTTCCTAAATCACAATAAATCAGAACTCAATACACTGACTCAATCCATAAATCACAATCACAAAAATCAAAACTCAATCCACAATCACAATCACATAAATTCTTACAAGTTACAACTAAAACTTGAACAAGAACTTTGGTGAAGGAGACAGAGGAGAGAGAAACTTACAGAGAGAGATCGAGTGGTGGAGTTGCTCCAGACGATCGCGTGGAGAAGAAGGCGCAAGAGAGATCGACTGTTTTTCGTTGTCTTTCTGTCGGTTGGAATTTGTGTCGGCTGAAGTCGATTTGCGCCTGCTCTTCCTTTTTCGTCTTTGCGCCTAGAGAAGGAGGACTAAGATTTGAAAAGAAAGGGAGAGGAGCCAGGAGTGGAGCTTCACAAGACAGGAATTTAGGGCCAAAAAATTAGGAATTTTGGGGGTTTTCTGGTCTGCATCTCAAAAAATAATTTTTAATAAGAGTTTTAAGAAAATATTTTTTGATATTTTTAAATTACAAAACCTGTTTAGTTATATGTTTTTGAAAATAGTTTAAAAAAATTGAAAACCTGTTTATACAATAATCTGTTATGACTAAACCTTTGAAGCTGGGTGTGTTTGTGAAGCAGCGAGAACTTTCGGGTGTTTGTTCCGAAAGTCAAGTAAACTGATAGCCTGCATCAGTTTAAGGGAGGGTGTTAGTGGTAGTAGCACATATGCATGGTTTGAGTTAGTGGTGGTTTGATTGTTACTTGCTATCAATAAAGACCTATTCTATAGATTTGCATGTTTACCATTTTCTTTCAGTTAAGATTCCACGTAATTAGGAATTCTTGTTAGACGTGAATGTTTTTTTCAATTATGTTTCTTATGAGGCTATTTAATAGCCATGTTTATCAAATAATAAACAAGTGGTTTTTTCCCTCAATTTATCTTGCTTCCTTATAGTTTCCTGACATATGGTATCAAAGCAATAACACATTACATTCAGATTGTTTGAGTCATACTCGCAAGTATGACTTCAGAGAGTTCTTTTGTACAACTAATAGTACCAAAGTTGGATGAGCACTATGACCAGTGGGTCATGCTCATGGAAAATTTTCTTCGCTCAAAAGAGTATTGGGGACTAGTGGCCGACGGTGTTCCTGAAGTCGCAGATGGAGTTGTCCTCACTGATGCACAAGAGAAACAGATTGCTGAACAGCAGCTCAAGGATTTGAAGGCTAAGAACTACTTATTTCAAGCATTGGATCGTTCCATTTTGGAAACAATTCTCAACAAGGACACAGCAAAGAACATTTGGGATTCCATGAAGATCAAATATCGAGGGACGACACGAGTCAAGCGTGCTCAATTGCAAGTGCTTCGAAAGGAATATGAAGTTCTTCATATGAAGGACGGTGAAACTGTGATTGACCTGTTTGCTAGAACCCTCACTATTGTCAACAAGATGAAATCCAATGGAGAACAAAAGAATGATGGCGATGTTGTCAGTAAAATCTTGCGATCCATGACACCTAAATTCAACTATGTTGTGTTCCATTGAAGAATCCAACAATACAGACACATTGGCAATTGATGAACTCCAAAGTAGATTGGTTCTTCATGAGCAATGTATGAGCTCTCCTGCTGAAGAAGAGAATGCTTTGACAGTCACCCAAGGAGAATCTTGGGGACATGGACATGGGAGTTTTCAAGTACGAGGTCGAGGACGTGGCGGCCATGGCAAATCAAGCTTCAATCGCTCTACAGTAGAATGTTACAATTGTCACAAACTTGGACATTTCAATGGGAATGTCCAACCAAGGATAAGGAGGCCCATCATGTCGAGACTCAAGAAGAATTGTTACTAATGGCACAAGATGATAATACCACAAAAAGGCATGATGATCAATGGTTCCTTGATTCGGGATATAGCAATCTTATGTGCGATAACAAATTTTCTTTCTCTGACCTTGATGAAAGTTATCGTGATTCAGTTAAACTAGGGAACAATACTTCTATGGCTGTGTTGGGCGAGGGTAATATCAGATTGCTGGTAAATGGCAAGGCACACATCATAAAAGATGTCTTCTTTGTGTCGGAGCTAAGAAATAATCTATTGAGTATAGGGAAGCTGCAGGCCAAATACCTAACCATTATGTTTCAACATCACAAATGCAAGATATTTCATCCTGAACATGGTCTACTTAAGGAAATAGAGATGGCTGCCAACCAAATGTTCATTCTCCATGCCATAGCCCAACCTATGACTTCCACATGCTATAATACTGTTTCAGAAGATGAGGGATATCTATGGCATTGTCCCTATGGACATTTGACTTCCAAGGGACTACAAACTCTTCTAAAGAAACAGATGGTAACTGGTCTGCCTCAATTGAACTCTCCTACTAAGATCTGTATGGACTGTTTGGTTGGAAACCAACACAAAGATCCATTTCCTTCCTATAGTACCTGGCAAGCAGAGCAAATCCATCAGTTGATACACGCTAATATATGTGGGCCAATCAAATCAGAATCCAACAGTGGAAAAAGGTACATACTCACTCTAACTAATGACTTCAGTCCTAAAACGTGGGTTTATTTTTTGAGCACGAAATCAGAAGCTTTTAATGTCTTCAAAAGATTTAAAATCCATGTTGAGAAGGAGATCAATCAGGTTATCAAAGGATTACGTGCTGATCGGGGAGGGGAGTTCACTTCACAGGAGTTCATTAGCTATTGTGTTAATCATGGTATACAACACCAACTGACTGTTGCATATTTCCCACAACAAAACAGTGTTGCGGAATGTAAGAATCAAATAATAATGAATCTTGTTCGAAGCATGTTATCAAATAAGCAGATTCATCACACTTTTTGGCCTAAAACAGTCAATTGGACGGTCCATATTTTGAACCGAAGTCCTACTCTTGTTGTGAAGAATAAAACTCCTGAAGAAGCTTGGAGTGGCATCCGACCCTTAGTTGAGTATTTTCATGTTTTTGGTTGTATTGCTAATGTTCATGTCCCTGATGCCAGGTGAATTAAGCCTAATGACAAGAGCTTTCCTTGTGTTCTACTTGGGGTCAGTGAAGGTTTTAAAGCTTACAGATTATATAATCTTGCATCCAAACGAATCATTATTAGTAAGGATGTCATCTTTGAAGAGGACAAGGCCTGGAATTGGAGTGGGGTGACACAACAGAGGAGGACATTGTTGGGCCTATAGGTATTGAGACAATTACTATTGCCGATGCTGTAGAATCACAATTATCTGTTCCCGATGACGCCCCAAATGATACTGTAGGCACACAATTGCCAACTCCTGCTAAATCTTCAGCACCCCACAGTTCCCGAGATCGGCAACAACCTACCTGGATGGATGATTATGTGACAGGAGAAGGACTATCCGAGGATGAATACGAAGATCACTTGGATCATTTGGCTTTGCACACATCTGACTGAACCTTTGAAGTAGGGCGTGTTCGTGAAACAGTGAGAACTTTTGGGTGCTTGTTCTAAAAGTAAAGTAAACTGATAGTTTGTAGCTTCAGTTTAAGGGAGGGTGTTAGTGGTAGTAGCACGTATGCATGGTTTGAGTTAGTGGTGGTTTGTTTGTTACTTGCTGTCAATAACGACCTATTCCATAGGTCTGCATGTTTACCATTTCATTTCAGTTAGGATTCCACGATATTAGGAATTCTTGTTAGATGTGGAATATTTTTCTCAATTTTGTTTCTTATGAGGCAACTTAATAGCCATGTTTTTCTAATAATAAACAAGTGGTTTTTTTCCCTCAATTTATCTTGCTTCCTTATTGTTTCCTGACATCATGAAACCCTCCCAATTTTCATCTTCATTCCCATCTCTCTCTATCTTTACCGTCCCTCTCTCTCCATTATCTCTATTCCTATCTCTCGCTATATCAGAGACTTTTTCTGCCATTCCTGGGGTTGGGATTGAACCAAAATGGAGGAGCCATCAGTTCAATCCGGCGAAGAATCAGTAGAAAAGCTGCAAAGTTTAGAGGTGCAGAAACCATCCTCCACTGAGAGCGTAAAAAGAACATCAAAAACCTTGAAACCAAATGTTACAACACCATCAAAAATAATGGGACCAACTAGAACAACCAGAAAGAAAATACAGCCAGAGAGTGTATATACTTCAATTGGGGCGAAAAAGAATAGGTCTTTGCCATCGGCTCGGTCACCTTCGATTTCCAGTGGACCAAGAGCTGGGTCTTTGTCATCGTCGTTAGACAGAAATTCCAGTTTATCTAGCCGTAAGAAAGTGAGGACTCCAGAAAGTCTGAAACACAAAATCCAAGATCAAACATACACAGGCTCTGATACACGACGGAGAAGATGAACCCAGTTGCCAGAAAAGAATCCTTTCGCCAGAGAAGACTTAGATCTGAAAAAAATAAAAATTAGATCTAAAAACTACTCCAATCTAAAAAAAAAACCCTTGATCTGAAGATATCAGTCGGAGGAGAGCCCTCAATCGACAGAGAAGAAGATCTTCAATCGCCAGATAAAACTGTTTCACCAGAGAAGATGTTGTATGTGTATGTTCTTGTCTGATTTCGTCGCCGAAGTGGAGAGAGAAAGTCAGAGAGAAAGTGGAGGAGAGAGATTGGCTAAAAAAAATTGGTTTTATACTAGGTACTATTTTTTGTTGCTAAGAAGACTGGAAGTGGAGACCTTATTAATTTGGAGATTCACTGTTTTCCGTGTTTTCATTTTTCTTCAAAAAACATTGAGAACAACATTTGTTGTTCTCTAAAATTACATCTCAATTCCCAAAATTTTCAAAAAATTGAAGAACAAAAAAGCTAACCAATCAGCATCATCCTTGTTTTTAAAATTTTGAAAACAAAAAACTATTTTTGAGATACAAACGAAACAGCCCCTTGGTTTTTAACTTTTCAATATTGGTCTTTACATTCGAACCGTCCGGTTCAATGGTTTTACAAAAAATTGACCGATTTTTACGATTTTCACCAGTTTTAGTGTACCAGCAGTCTAATTCTTAACTCAGGTTGGCTTAAGTCCAGGTTCATGGTTGAACCGATCCGATATTCAGACCGATTTTGATAACACTAGTAAAACAACAATATCCTTAATAAGAGTGATGTAGATGGCAAGTCCTCGGTAACGTTGAATTGATATGGTTTTAAAGTTTTAGGTTCGTCGGTGCATATTGGCACAGATATATGGAATAAACCAGAGGACAATAAAAAAACTTATTCTTTCTGGGTCTAATCTCTGGGCTTCGATGCCAATTTTCTATGGACCTATTAGCTAATTGTTTTGGATTTGTTGGGTCAGGAAATTGGGTAAATTAATTTCTTGGCTAAGAGCATCTCCAATAAGTTTTTGAAATAGCAAGTAGAATAAGGATTGAGTTAGGCTTTCCAAATCTAGAGAATCAAATAAAACTCTTTACTTTAAATAGCCTATATAGTATAGTTTTAAAACCCGGCCTGAACATCAACCCTGGTTGTGAGTCACTGGTTCAACTGTCGGGTCACCAGTGAAACCTATAAGATAATAAAAAATAAATAATAATTATTAATAATAATAAATATGCTAAAAATTATAAAAATAGCATGCCTAGTATATTTTAGATCAAACAAAAACCCCAAAATCACCAAATAGATTCCCAATCAAATAGATAAATCAATAACAATTAAGCTGTAACTCAATAAAAAAAAAACATGCTCAATTAGGCAGAACGATTCCACCTCCACCCAACTGTCAATCAAACAAATTAAAACCTCAATTTCATCTCCCTCAATTCTCAATTGCGTAAGTTTTTGAATTGATAACTAAGCAATGCCCTTAATTTCATATGCAATATCAAGTATCATCAACTAATTTACTAAGCTAGTCTACAATACTGTCAATAGTAAAAACCAGAGAGAGAAAGATGTACCTGTTGAGAGGGCTTGAGGAAGCAAAACAATGGTCTGTGAGAAGCAAAACAAGAGAAGAAAATCAATCGGCTGATGGTGGTGGAGGATTTCGAGAGACGATTACACGACGGTGATAGAGGGATGATTCCTTCGATTCGAGGCTTCGAGCTTGACAGTTACACTAAGAGAGAGAGGCTTCGAATCCGACAGTTACACCGACATAGAAGCTTCGAGTTCGACAGCTACACTGAGAGAGAGATAGAGACGCAGAAGACAAAAGAGATGAGTGGTGGCTGGGTGCAAAACGATATGGGCAAAAAAAACTCCAAAACCTGGTATTTATAGCATTTGTATACCGGTCAACTCATTAAAACAGTCCGGTTCAGCAGGTTGACGTCAAAATCCGTCCGATTTAACGAGTTATGTCCGGTTTTTAAGTTTAAACGATCCAATAAGGAGATGGCCAAGTTTCACCAAAGTCAACCCGTCGGGTCAGACCAGTTTTTAAAAGGGTAAATTGTAGGGTACACTGAATTAAATTTATTTGGTAAAAAATACACACTAAAAAATGTACGGTTATTAAGTACTTAATTTTGAAATTTATTTGTATCCAAGTACATAATTTGAATTTATCTATTTTTATTGTGACATTTTTGCCTTCCATTAATTCATGTATATTTAATGCACCACTTTTCTTTGAAAAGTGGTGCATTAAACATCTCCTAATTTTATGAGAGAATTTTAATACATACATATATATATATATATACAATTTTTATATATACATAAATACATGTTTTCATATATATTTATATATACACGTTTTTATATATACATAAATACATATTTATATATATATATATATATACTTGTTGTTAAATCTCTTATCTAAATTTTGAATTATCTTTTAATGCACCTTAATTCATGTATTTTTTTTTTTAAAATAATTTTATTTTCTAATTAATTCAATATCCCTATAGTGTAATAGTGTAACAATGTAACAATAATAGTATAACAATAAAAATGTAACAGTGTAATATTAACAATGTAACAGTATAACAATAATAGTGTAACAAGCTATTTACACAAAAATATTCTATTTATATTTTATCAAACATATAGTTTCATATAATTTTATTCAAAATATTCTATCTCTGTTTTGAATTTGTTACCATATACACAAAACTACTGAATACTGTCTTTGTTATAGTGTATTTGTTATATTGTTTTTGTTACAGTGTATTTGTTACACTGTTATTATTGCATTGTTATTATAATACTATTACATTATTTGGATATTAAATTAATTTGAAAATAAAACTATTTTTCAAAAAAAAAAATGTTTGAATCAAGGTGCATTAAATATAATTTGAAAACAAAATCACTTTTCAAAAAAAAAAATACGCATGAATCAAAGTGTATTAATGATAATTCAAAATTTAAATAAGAGATTTAACAACAAATATATATGTGTGTGTGTGTGTGTAAATAAATATATATATAAGTATATAAGTATATATATTCTTATATATATATATATATATATATACAAATATATATGAATCAAAGTGCATTAAATACGTATTTATATGTATTAACAAACACACATGAATCAAGGTACATTAAAAATAAGAGATTTTGAATTAAATGACTTTAAAATGAACATTTATGTCTTTTTTAACTCACATTTTGTTCTATGTACTTTTTGCCAAAGAATCCTTTTTAAAATGTTGCTAAATAGAAAGTTTATTGAAACTTGATTTCTGCTTATTGACTCTCAAAAATAGAGAGTTGAGTGTTAATAAAGTGTCTACTGAAGATGCTCTAATTTCTTTAATGATGTGAAACAAACAAAACTCATACAAATTGAGTTTATGGAGGGTATTTTCACTCATCCATGTTACAAAAAATTTTGGAATAATTTACCAAAAGAAAATTATTTCAGAATCAAATAACTAACTTAAAGGAGAAAAGTTGCCAAGTTTTTAGGAATTAATTAATATTTTGGAAAATAAGGGGGATTCTTTTATTACTTAAAATTTGATATTAAATTCCTCTCATATGACTCAATATGATGAATCTTTTTAGTTTCTATTCAGTCATAAGTTCCTTTTTCTCTACAACGACACACTAAGTCATCGATCCAATCCTCTAAAGAAGTTTATAGAAACCATATAACGAACAACCTTAACTGTGAAGATATTATCAACTTTAGGTGCTCATATGCCCTCATGGTTTTGTACTTCTAAGATTTCACCTAGAACATATCTCTTGACAATTAAGAGTGAGTACATCACATATGTAGCCCAACCACACCCCCTCCCGAGTCGATGTGCAATGCAACACATGAAACTGCAGTACCTTCTCACCTCATAAGGCCTTTTGGCAAGCTATTACACGCCACCTCCCTTAGAGGCTACAAGTCCTCACGAGGCCCACAATAGTGTGTTAATGATTGATTAATTGCATATTATTTGTAATTAAATGTGATAATTTTTTTAATTTTTTAGTTTGATACTTTTTCTAGTTATTTGATTTATTTTTGCAGGTAAATTAGTTAATTTAAAGTGATAATGGATAAGACAAGTACAGCAATCACTAGAGGAAGAATCATAATTGATAAGGATTGAAAAATCAAGATTGAGATAGGAAGATATGAAGATATATCAACAATTTTAATCATTATAAGAGTCCAAATTAGAAGAAAACTCATTTAAAGTTGGATTAATAAAGTTTCCTAAAAGATAAGGATTGACACATCTTCAGTATTTTGGTTATAACTTTTGACTTTGATATTCGATTGACTTAATTTTTACGGGGTTGGAAAGAAGACTCGAAGAGCTACAATAGTGTATTTCATGAAAATTTCATGATTCAACCTCTAAATATGTGAATCCAAGTTCAAAATCTGGATAGATTTTGTACCAGCACGCCCAAAGATTTTATGTACAGAATTTAACCTTAAAAGACTTCTTTTTGGAAAAGAATTCCTCTCAAGCCGACCTTATATCCTCTACCTATATCAAGGATTTATTTGAGTATAAATAAGGGTTCTCATCTATGATTAGGATTTTTTTTTTTCCATCTTTTCTTTTCTAGTTTTTGTTTTAAATTGTATGACTTGCTAAAATCTCAACTAAAGTTAGGGGAGATACTTTCAATGAGGCACGATATTTATTATTGATTCAATATTCTTTTTAATGTATGTTTTATTTTTTTAATTTAATTCTTGTTTTCTAGTAAAATTTTTGCTCTGTATAATTTTTTGATTCGTTGTACCACGTACATCGAATGCTTGAGATTCTCTGCTAGTCAAATAATTGGTTATTTCATACTTGAATTAATTAATTAGAATTGCTTATAAGATAGTTGATTTATTATTTACAATAAAATAAGATTTACCTGTTAAAAAACTTGATTTATCTTAGACTCCGGGTACGGCGAATGGTTGTGATCTACAAGTAAATTCTTATATTTATTCAAATAATTCATTAATTATAACTTTTGATGTTTTCATATTATCACCACTAAATATTCCAATTGGAATAACTCCTCAGTTGATTCTCAATTGAGTTCAAAAACTGAATTATTAATAATTATTGTGTTGATTTGAAAGGGTATCCCCGATACTTTAGTATTTTCAATTATTGTTTTAAAACAAAATTTCAAAATATCTATAACAATTTTTTCAAAATAATGTTTTTTTTTTTTTTTTGTGTTCTAAGTTTTTCTCAATTCTCTGTGGTTCAACCTTAGACTCTCAAGTATTATATTATTTCGCGACAACCTGCACTTGGGTGATCAATTCTAAAGTTGTAGCACGTTTTTGGTGCCGTTGTCGGGGAACTGTTGAAAGACAAGGAGCCGCAATCATATCTAGAGAGGTTTTCGGTATTTACGATTCGTTGAAGATTTAATAACTTCGTTCCATTTTTTTTAATTTATTTTACTAAAATTTATTTTTTCCTTGTTATTTAATTTAGTTTTCTATTTTAGTTATTTATTTCTTTTATGAGTTCTTGGCTTCGTGATTTCAGTGGTCGTTTGATAAGAGAATATTAAGATATTCTGTTTGAAAATTTATTTGATTCATCTGATTCAAATTATACTTCTCATACAATGACTGCTGATCTTAATGATAATAGGCGAAATAATTTACCTGAACATGAGGATCATGAGGATAGGGTAAATAATCATGATGAGAATGATGTTGATAATTTGAATGCTAATCATGGTTGGACTTTGCGTGATTATCTACAACCTACACGTCACACTGCACCCTTATGAATCATCTTTCCATTAAATGCAACAAATTTTGTTTTTAAGCTTGGTATGATTGCATTACTTCTAAACTTTCATGGCATAGAATCAGAAAACCTATACTTGCATATTAGAGACTTAGAGGAGGTTTGTGCTACATTTCATGATCAAACTGTGTCAGTAAATACAATCAGGTTCAAATTCTTCCCTTTTTCATTAAAGAAAAAAACTAAGGCTTGATTGCATTCACTCAGACCTGGGTCTATAGGTACATGGGCTGAGATGCAAAAAACAATTCTGAAAAAGTTTTTTCTCACACATCGCACAAATTCTTTCAAAAGGCAAATTATGAATTTTTCTCAAAAAGGGTCTGAAAAATTTCATCAAAGTTGGGATAGATTTAAAGACCTCCTTACATCTTGCCCACATCACAATTATGAGAGTTGGCGTGTGATAATTTTTTTTATGAAGGCTAGAGTCTACAAATGCGTCAGTTTGTAGAAATGATGTGTAATGGTAACTTTATGAATAAGGAAGTCTTTGGGGGTGGAGTGTAGAAATGATGTGTAATGACGAGGCCTTTGACTTTTTAGATCAGTTAGCTGAGAATGCACAATTTTGGGATACTACTTCTCAATAACCTCCTAAAAGTAAGACCACACAATTGTTAGCAAGTGGGGGTAAATATCAGTTGAGGGAATAAAATGACCTAGGGACTAGAATTGCCACTTTGGCTAGAAGAGTTGCGGCTATGAAATTTAAAAGGGTTAATAAGATTGACACAGTCTCTATTGAGGAGATTTGTAGTATTTGCGAGATCCTTGGACACCTCATGAAGGAGTATCCAATATTTACCTGTTCTAAAAAAAGTTTTGCATGATCAAACAAATGTTGTAAATATTTTTTCAAAACCTTATAACAATCCATATTCAAATACATACAACTCTGGGTGGAAAAATTATTCAAATTTTAGTTGGAGGGGTGAAAATCATGCATCACAAGTACCTCAACAAAATTCCTCTAATTTTGTGCCCTACACTCCACCCCCAAAGAGGAATTTTGAGGAGGTATTGTCACAATTCATGCAGAGTCAAACCAATTTTAACAATCAAACCACACATGCTATAAATGATATCAGGAGTATAGATAATTAGGCCACATAAGCTATAAATGATATCAGGATCACACTCACTAAATTGACCATTGCTCTATGCCATAAAAAAAAAGATAAGTTTTCAGCCCAACCTCAACCAAATCCATAGGATCAATTTAATGTGAATGAAACTGGCACATCTGATAATATCTATGAGCAAGTAAAATCTATCACCACACTTTGTAGTGGAAAAGTAATTGACAAAATTATTCCTATTAAAGTTTAAGAATCAGATGAAATTTCGAAACCTATGAAGAGTGGTAATAAACTTGACCAATCTGAAATCATTAAGCCTATGAGGTATCCAACATCTGCACCATTCCCACAGAGATTACTTGCTTCTATCAAGCCAAACATGCACAATGATGTGTTAGAAATTTTGAAACAGGTGAAAATCAATATCCCCTTGTTGGATGTCATTAAACAAATTCATTCTTATACAAAATTTTTGAAAGATTTGTGTACTGTTAAAAAGAAATTAAATATGCAAAAAAATATATTTTTGACTGAGCAGGTATCTTCCATCATACAACATAGGACTCCACCAAAATATAAAGACTCAAGTTGCCTTACCATTTCTTGTGTTATAGGTAACCACAAAATTGAACAGGTTTTATTGGATTTGGGAGCTAGTGTGAACTTGCTCCCTTATTAAGTATATGAACAATTAGGGTCAAAGGAGTTAAATCCCACTTCGGTTACACTTCAGTTAGTTGATTGATTAGTAAAATTACCGAGTGGTATGGTGGAAGATGTTTTAATACAGGTTGATAATTTTTACTTTCCTATGGATTTTATAATTTTGGATTCTCAATCTGTGTTAAGTTCTAATACTCAAATTCCTGTTATATTAGGCAAACCATTCCTAACTACTTCAAATGTCCTAATTAGTTGCAGGATGTGATGAAATTAACTTTCGGGAATATGACATTAGAGTTTAATATTTTTAATGTGTGCAAACAAATAAGGATGTTGATAAGGATGTGCATGAGATTAATATGATTGAATTTCTTGTTCCAAGCAGAATATATGATTCTTCTTTTTTTGATCCACTTGAAGCATGTTTGCTGGAGCAATTTTCTTTGTTAGAGATGAATGAGAATAATTCTGAACTTTTTAAATTGATTAATTTGTTGAATTCTTCACAAGTTCTTGAAATGAAGGAATGAAGACAAAAATTTGAAGAACTTCCACCAAGAACCAATCCACCAATTCCATCTACTGATAAATCTCCCAAGCTTGACTTGAAGGAAGATTTGAATGATCGCATATTCAAATCTAACTTTAAACTAGATTGAATGTGTTTTTTATTTTTATTTGTATATAGTAGTTAAATTTTATTTTATTTATGTTTAATTTTAGTTTTCTTTCTGTTTGTTTTAATTTATAATTTTTTTTTTTAGTTTTTATTTTTAGGTTTTAGAGTTGTTGCGGCACCAGGTATTTATTTTTACATTTAGGACAATGTTGAATTTAGGTTGGGAGTGTGGTTATGTTTTTGTTGTAACAATTTCTAGTTTATTTATGTTTGTGAAAATTAAAAAAAATAAAAAAAATTGTTATTAAATATCTAAATAACATATTTATTCATAATTTGATACCACATTATAGAAATAATTTGCATAACTTTAAATTTGTAATTATTTAAGCATCACATTGAACTTTATTCTATATTTTTGTATCTCATATCATGTTCTTATAAAAAATCACAATTTGTGCACTTTAGACTTTACAAAGTTGAAAATTTGTTAAGTATTTTACCTTGATAACTTAAAACATGTAGTAGAAATGTATAAAAACCCTGGTAAGTTTTGATCCAATTTTTTTTTAGGGCTATTTACATTTACTAAATAAATAATATTTTTATTCAACTAATCTCCCTTAATTGTCTCATTTTTTTGTTTTGATCAACACCAATATTATAAATGATTGCTTGATTTTAAATTATTGCATGAGAACTGTGTTATCAAAAGCTCTTGAGATATTATTTTAGGTCATCTTTGATATTATTGGAGTTTAAATCTTATTCTTTGAATATTTTTATCCTTAGAAGCCATGATTGAGTGTTTGAAGCAAAATTTTATTTTTTATACCCGACATATAATAACCAAGCCAATGAAAAAAATAATATTATTTACTCTTGGTTATCCCGAGATTGATTTTTTTATTGTTTATATAATTTGGGAGATGTTGGTTGAGAAAAGATGACTAAAAAAAATTTTTTTATACTTGTGAATACTTGCATTAGATGTTTTGCTAAAAAAAGTATATACATTCAGTTGTCTTGCTAAAAAAAGAGAAAAAGTTGAAAAAAATAAAATAAAGACTATATATGTCTAGCAAATTGGAAAAAAAAAAAGAGAAAAATAGCAAGCATGAGTTGAAAAAAATATGAGCAAGTGTTTTAAATTATGCTTCTAAAGGGCGAAGAGTGAAAAATTATGGAAAAAAGTTAGGTTATGTATATGTTCTCTTGGGATAACTTTTTAAATTCCTAAATATCTTTCATTTCAAAATTCTAATCCCAATACCCCATTACAACCTTCAATAAATACCTATTTGATCTCAAGAGTGTATTGGTGGATGCATAACTTATGTGACTAAGGAAAAGAATAGTGATTATTTGTTTATTGTGTGTTGATTTCCTTTCACGAGATTGCATCGAATCCTTTTATTTTGGATTACGTTTTTTTTAATAGAACACGTGAGCATTATTTTTTTTTGAATTAAATATCTTCTTCTCACACGTGATATTTGAGAGAATGATTACTATAATTTGAGAGAATCTTTTATGAGTAAATTATCTAATGAGATTTGATATTGAGATGAATAGTTGATAGTTGTAGAGATAATTACCGGATAAATTGTTAACTTGGTATAGTTATTCCACATTACACACAATTTTATATGCGAACATGATAAGTTCATACATTTATATAGCGTAGAGTTCTATATTTTGTTTTGCATGTTCTTGTAAAAAAGCTTGTATCTTAGAATTTTTATATTGTGGTAGCAATTTATGTTATAAAATTGTTATTCAAATATTTGATCACAGGTTGATGTTTGTGTGTATCATCTCTAGAAAGCCTTACGAGATTATACGCATCCACTAGGGGGAATTTAGGGGTTTAAAGGTTTGTTGCATATGTTAAATGCAATTGTGAGACCTACGAAAGTGAATTTTTTTTTATTTTATTAGTTTATTTTATTTCCTTTAGTTTTTAGATTTGAGGATCCATGTATTACTAGGGACTAGTACTATTTAGGTTGGGGGTGTGATTAACCATTAAAATTATTATTTCATTATATTTAATAATTGGTTAATTACATATTATTTGTGATTAAATGTAATAAATTCATTGATGTTCTAGTTTGATACTTTTTGTAGTTGTTTGGTTTATTTTGCAACTAAATTAGTTGATTTAAAGTGATAATGAATAAGACAAGTAAAACACTATAGGAAGAATCACAAAATTAGGAAGTTTCTTAGAGTCAAGTTATAAGAGATTTGATAAGTTTTCAGTATTTTGATCATAACTTTTGACTCTGATATCTGATTGCCTTAATTTTTGCGGGGTTGGAAATAAGACTCCAAGGGCTACAAAAGCGTATTTCATGAAAATTTCGTGATTCAGCCTCTAAATATGCGAAATCCAGGTTCGAAGTCTAAACAGATTTTGTACCCGAACCCCAAAGATTTTATGCAAGGGATTTAACCTTAAAAGACTTCTTTTTGGAAAAGAATTCCTGCCAAACAAACCTTATATCCTATACCTATATCTAGGATTTATTTGAGAATAAATAAGGGTTCTCATCTATGATTAGAATTATTCTTTTCCCATATTTTCTTTTCTAATTTTTGTTCTAAGTTCTATGGCTTGCTAAAAGGCCAACTAAAGTTGGGGAAGATACTTTCAATGAAGTATGACATTTATTATTGATTCAATATTCTTTTTAATGCATGATTTATTCTTTTAAGTTAATTCTTGTCTTCTAGCAAAGTTTTTACTCTGTATAATTTTTTGATTTATTGTGCCACGTACATCGAATGCTTGAGATTACTGCGAGTCAAATAACTGGTTATTCCATATTTGAATTAATTAATTAGAATTTCTCATCAGATAGTTGATTTATTATTTACAATAAAATAAGATTTACTTGTTAGAAAGCTTGATTTATGGTAGACTTCGGACACGGTGAATTCTTGTAATCTACAAGTAAATTCTTATATTTATTCAGATAATTCGTTAATTATAATTTTTGATGTTTTCATATTATCACCGCTAAATATTCCGATTGAGATCACTCCTCAGTTGATTCTCAACTGAGTTTAAAAACTGGATTATTAATAATTACTGTGTGGATTTGAAAGGGTATCCCCGATACTTTAGTATTTTCAATTATTGTTTTAAAACTAAATTTCAAAATATCTACAAAAATTTTTTTAAATCACTGTCGTGTAGTTCATTGTCATTGAGTTTGTTGTCGTGGAGTTCATTGTTAGTGGGAGGTGGGGGTGGGGGGTGTTGGGTGGTGGTGGTGGATTTCTATGGTAGAAGAACTGGATTTACTCATATTGTCATTAAAAAAAAATAAAAAATTAGTTTAGTCCTCTCGCCTTAAAAGTTCAGATGAGCTGGACCTCTCTCTTAAAAAGTACATGACTGGATTTATTGACAAATTAGGTACGGACTTTGTAGTTGTCAACAATACTCACAAAAATTTATTTGTCATTTAAAAAAAACTCTTAGAAGAGATAGAGGTAGTATGTGATTAGGGCAGTTAGCTGAACTTAAATAGTAATCTTCATCTATCTATATATAACTAAATTAATAGGGATGAGGAGCACTTGATGAATCTTAGTTATACATAAAAGGTGGGGCTATTCTCACCCCTAAAATATCTATCCTCACCCCATTTGCTATTGCCACCACATTCTATATCCATTCTAGTGATTAATCAATCCTAAATCTACAATCACCACCTGCGCCATCAAACCCACACAACCCCAAATCTCCACCTGGCAATGAAGCAATTTTTTATGTTGATTATCAAATGGAAAATACTCAAGCCAAATATGATGAATGAACTAAAGGATTGGGGGTTTTATACTGCGGTCATGTAGTCAAAAATAGGGGCAATTGATGTTGTGAAGGAGTTGTTGAAGACTATGTTTGATTCATCAACTTGATTAGTTCAATTAATACTAACTTATTATCTCATTTTTCATCTGTTGGTTTAGACAATTGTGATTTTAGGTTCTCTTACTAAAATTGAGGATAGAATTTAAGGTTTGGGTGTTAGGATTCTAATAAAGGGTGTGATAGGGTTAGAAAATAGATGTTTAATCATATATGTTTGGATGAACAAACAAAAAAAATAATTTAAAAGTGGTTTAAGTAGAAAGGGGATGAGAATGAATATTTTAGGGGTAAGAATAGCCTCAACCATACATAAATTAGTACCGAATAACGAACCAATAAGAATACACCAAATAAAAATTTACGTAATTATTACAAATAAAAATTTAAGAATTTAGGATATTATTATTAAGAGTAAATAGCAGACCCACCAATAGAAAAGTGCCACATAAGATTTTCAAATATCTAAAAAAAAATTTAAGAAATGAGAAATGGATGTTTGAAACTCAAAGAGGGTACTACATTGTTATCTATTATAGTATCGATACGTATTTGAGTTCTATAAATGTTCTAAAACTGGACAGTTTCATCTATCTACTAGTTCTCTTACATTCTATTTCAGAGGACTCTTTGTAATGACATATAGGATAGAGAATGGTACCTTAGGCTAAACATATAAACTTGAACTCAAACTCACTTATAGGGTAACAAATAACAAAACTATTAATGGTAAATTAAGGCAATGGGTCCATGCTTGCATTACTACAGCTAAGTTCTCCATAAATATGAATGGAGAGCTAGTTGGTTACTTCTCTAGTGCTAGAGGATTGAGGTAGGGAGATCCATTATTGCCCTACCTTTTTTGTAACTGCAATGGAGTTTCTTTCCTTGATAACACAGAATAACATAAAATTCAATCCCCAGTTTAAGTATCACTGGAGATGCACAAAACTCAAAATAGTTCAACTCCCTTTTGCAGATGATTTGATATTATTTTGTCATGGTGATGTGATTTCAGTTCAATCCCTGAAGAGATCTTTGGATCAATTTAGTCAACTCTTAGGCTTACTTCCCAATGCTTAAAAGAGCAACATATATTTATGTGCAGTTCCAGAGGGTGAGGGATCACAAATCATAGAGATACTTCGGTTCCTTATTGGAGAATTACCTATCAAATACGTTGGAGTTCCACTAGTATCCACCAGGCTTAAGGCTCAACACTGCATAGGCCTCATTGAAAGGGTAGAAACCAAAGTAAAGTCTTGGATCAATAAGTCTCTATTCTACACAAGAAGGCTACAATTGGTAATTTCAATGCTTAGTAGCATGGATGTCTTTTGGGCTACCCATTAGAGCTTACCACAGAAAGTGTTGGACAAACTTGAACAAACTTTGAGGGCTTTCATTTAGAAGGGCTCTGAGCTCAAATACATTGGAGCTAAAGTTGCATGGAAGGATGTTTGTAAGCCAAAAAGTGAGGGTGGGCTGGGTATAAAGAGGTTGAAGGAATAGAGCAATGCTCTGTTTCTGAGACACATGTGGCAATTGTTTAATGACAAGGAAAACCTATGGACCCAATGGATACATGCTTACTACATAAGAGATAAGAGACTATGGGAGCTTAAAACCCCCCAAACCTGCTCACACATTTGGATGAACCTTCTAAAACTTAGGGATGCCCTAAGACCTATAATGGTGCACATTGTAAGGAATGGATAGCACACAAGCTTTTGACATGACAATTGTTACCAAGAAACAACTCTAATATAGTGCAACAAGCAAGAATTCCAAGGGAAGCAAGAGTCAGCAAAGTTATAGCCAACAACCAATGGAACAGAGCTACATCTACTCAACTAAGTGTGTAGAATATTTTCAACAACATGCCAACCTACCTTCCTGATCAGACCAGAAATGATTTTGTGAGATGGAACATTACCACTGATGGGAAATACTTAGTCAAATCTATATGGGAACACTTGAGGAATGCAACTAGTATAGTCTCTTGGCATAAATTGGTATGGTTTGGCCAATCAATACCTGGAATGGCCTTCATCCTATGGTTAGCCATTAAAATGAGGCTGTAAACTAAGATAGAATCTAGGTTTTCTCGAATGAAGTTGACACTCAATGCGTCTTGTGTAGAAAGGCAAATGAAACTCACAACCACCTCTTCTTTTAATGTGACTACTCTTCTAGAGTTTGGAACTCCATTCTTCTTCAAAGCAATCAAAAGGACAACAAAGGCAATGACATGAATTAATTGAATGGGCTACTCAGCAGTGGAAAGGCAAGAAGATGACCACTATTATCCTGAAGATTAGTCTTTCTACTACTGTTTGCCATCTATGGAAGGAAAAAAGCGCTAGAATCTTCAAAAATCATACTACTGACTTTCATATTCTCTCAAGATGGTTAAGCAGACTATTAAGGAGAGACTCCTTACCTTGAAATTCAACCGCAGACATCAAAATGCCTTGACCTTGCTTTAATAGAACTTGCCTGATACATGTCTCCATTAAGTTTTGGTTATGATGCTTGCTTGCAACAATGAATTGAGGCTTACAAGGCTTAGCCTCCATCCATCTTGGTAAGGGATTCTAGGGGAAGAACTGGCTCAAGACCTATACTTCCCACAGATTTCCAAACTAAAGATGGATGTTTTGTTTTCTTTTTTGAGTTTTGAGGGGAACCTAATCTTTGTAAAGTTTCATCCTATGATTCTTGTGTATTTTTGTCTTGATCAATATATTACTTTACTTTCTGAAAAACGAAGGTAAGTTTACTTAATTTTTTATTCCGATTTGGGATCAATCCACAAGGTTAGGGATAGGAAACCTAAATCCACCTACAAATATAAATTGACTTCGAAAAACCCTACAGACTTGCATCAATTATTGCATGATAATTCCCTAAAATAACATACCTGCAGAGTTTGATGAAGATTCCATGCCTAAAAAACAAGCTCACCAGCAAGAAGGTTGTGGTCACTGCAAAGATGGTTAGAGCACTATGTGTGTAGGAGAGGGGAAGACCAGACTACTCTCTTTTCACAATTCTTTTTCAGTGTAATGAGGAGATATCTACTCTGATCCCATACACGAATCGTTGCTAACCCATTAATTACTAATGATTCGTATTAGAATTGCGAAAAGACAGAAAGCCAAAAAATCTCATTTATTTATATGACAATCATTAATCAAATGAAAAATGACTGTGCTACAATAGTTGATGACTGAAATTAAGTAAACAATAAACCCCTAAATATGCTGAATCCATCGTTTTTGCTTTGGATTCAGCCCACTATGTGCTAAAAACAACAGCTAAAATCTTATAATGTTCATTTTAATCTTCAAGCTTCCACTTAATAAACAGTCTGTTAGAAACATATAACCAGCCATTTATTTCCTTCTTAAATGCACAGACAAACCCATCAACCAAGCAACACAATTGCCATAAATGGTACCATTGTCATCAAGTCAATTACATCTACAAAGCTGCATAAACAACTAAAATGTTATCTTACTTGCGCAAAGCTTGCTGGTTTTAAACTTTATTAAACTTTCCACCATAGTTTCCCAACAAGTTTCCTCCTCCATCCATCAAGATGTGAAAAAAGTTGTCATCCTCTACGTTGCCCATGTTAGAGTTAATAGTTGACCTGCCATAGTCATTCAATTGAAGTCCTAAGGTTTCATGCTCTTTGCAATTCGTGACAAACTCTTGGCAAGAATAAGAATAAAGATGCTGAAAATTTCTTGAATTCTCGTCCTCACACTTCTTCTTGCTCTTCCTTGTCATCTTGTTCGAAATTATGCTGATATTGTCCCATGTCTCTTTACACCTAGCTGCACTCCAATCATAGCCCATTCTAGCCATTTTTGAAGCTATTTGCTCCCAAAGGCGGTCTTCTGAATGCCCAAATTCGTTAAATTTAGGTTCCATGCTAGTTCTCAACTGAATTAAACTCGAGATCTCGGTTTCAAGCCATGCCTTACTTGAGGTAACGCAAATCGGCATTCCATTCACTTTGTCTTCCGAGTTCTCTTTGGCCTTTAGCTCCTTAGACAGTGCCATTTCTGATTTTTCTCCAGCCAATTTTTGCAAAGCCTCCATTAACATGAAGTTCCGAGCTTCTTCAAACCGTGATCTCTCATTCACCCATAATTGATATTCATGATCAAACCTAGCTGTCTCTTGTTTCCTCCATTCCTCCTCTCTAATAGTCCTCTCTTGTTCTCTATGTTCGATGGTCTTCAACATCTTCTCCATCCAAGCCTCTTGTGTTTCCATTAGCTTCCTCATACGTGAGCCGACAAAATCCTCCATGTCTGCTTTCCAGCTCTTTCTAACCCTACCAAAACTATGGTCCTCATTGCATTTCTTCTTCTCTTTCATCATACATGCAATTGCCGAAAGATCACAGCCGTTGTTTTCTGACGATGAAGTTTCAAATTCAGAAGGGTTGGAGTTGGATGGGTTAAGGGCCTTAAGGCTCTCACAGAGCTTCTCGTCTTCCAATGGTTCATGGGTTGCTTGACTAATTATGAAGTCAGTTGAAGCTTCATGGCTTGTTTCTCCATAAAGGGCTTCAAGCTGACGAAAGAACCGATAATTCTTCCCATCTTGTCTTCCAGATTTACCTTCCTTTGTCTTCTTATAATACTTGTACAAGTTCTCAAATTTCTCTCTGCATTTCCTCCCACTTCTTTGGTACCCATATTCCTCCATCATTAATCTGCATCAAATTAAGGGCAAACAAAATTACAAAAAAAAAAAAGCTAATGAAGACGATGACAAAGATGGGTAGTAACTAGTAAAGATAACCCTACTTTCGAATTTAACGTCTGAAAAATATAATAAGAAGATGATCAAGCTTTCCATGTTAAATACCAAAAAACTATTCTAATCATAGCCTTATACTACAACGTTGTACTGTAACTGTTTTTACTTGTTACTCCATGTGTTTTTTATTATTAAATACCTAAAATGTTCCTCTATTGGATGTATCATGGATGTTGTATACTTTAATTGGCAGCCTTTTCCATAAACTCAACCAAAGAAAATAGGTTTTTTAAGCTTCAATTACAAGGGTAAAAGCTCATTCAAGAGAACAGCTAGTATGTACGAACAAAAGCAGCAAAAGATCAGAGGAAGATCATATTAACTTAAATGATTAATTATCTTCTCCGCTATGAAGCCAGGAACGGACCATAAGGATTACTTAGTTTTGTTAGGTTGAGAGTACAATAAGAAACCAGTTAGAATTAAGAAAAGAAGTCATTGTTAACCACAACACAGAATCGAATAGGGTTTTCTAAAACCACTAGCAAAAAATTTGGTCATCTGATCTGCATATCATCAGTGAGATACAAAAAAAAAAATACAAACACAAAAGGGCTTAGTTTAACTTAGCTTGCCAGGTACCAAAGGAAAAAATTAGAAGCATAGGCAAAGATATGCCTAATATATACCTAGAGACTTTTTTCGGAAAGTATATACCTCGAGACTTCATCCCATAAAGGTCCTTTCTGATTAGCTTCTTTGAAGTGATGATCAAGACGAGATCTGATTTCCAGAAGCGTTAGAGTCTCTTGTCTCGGCCATCGACTTCGTCCACCGTCGTTTAAACTATTGCAGCCACCCTCCATGCCTGAGTCAGCACATATATCAACAGAAGCTGAAGTATTAGTACTTACAGTCATGTTGGTGTTAGGTCCAAATTCAGCTAACCCACCACTATGACAACCCAGCATGATAGAGTTATAGAGTTGCGGTGGTGGTGGTAGCAGATTACGGTAGGGTTCTGAAGCTGGTGAGGGGGCCGGAAAACCCCGTTTTCCGGCCATGAGTTCTCTAAGATCCCTCGTGACGTACTGTTCACCCATCTATATTGGGTTTGAAACGAAGAGAGAGAGAGAGAGAGAGAGAGAGAGAGAAAAAGGAGATCATATGTCAGAGTTCAAATTGAGAAAGATCTTAAGCACTCAAAGTAGAGATGGGGCCAACAGAATAGGTACATATTCGAGTATGGTGGGCGACACGATCCGACTCTACCGCACCTTTGATTAATGCTCTCCCTCTCTAAAACCTGCAGTTCATAGTCTCGCAGATACAAGTGTGTGTGTGTGTGTGTGTGTGTGTGTGTGTGTAAAAGAGAGAGTAGAGAAGGTAAACCATGGGTTTCAATCCAAGCGTGGTAAGGTATGACAAAAAGGGACGCTTACTTGTTACACTACTCGCTAAACAGATAATTTTTGTTCAATAATAATTTAGTTAATTTATTATTTTTGTTAATAGACTATCTTTTTTTTTTTTAAGTTTGCGAGGTATTGAGTTTCTATTTATGAAACAAAATGATATCTAGGTACAATTCATTTAATATTATACCAAGGAATGAAAAAATAAAATTAAAAAACTTGCTTTTAGGTAATAATATCACGTAAATGGATTATTCTTGTTTATTATGTAAATAGATTGTGTGATTAATTTTTGAGTTTGCATAGGATTGGTGTTAATAAATCAACTTGATAACTAGATATGTGTGTGGGGGTGTTGCTTAGGGAATCAAAACAAAAAGAATCTATAGTTTTTGGACCAATAAGTGGCCGACAAATATTGGAAAGGTGAGGTGGTGATGATGATAGAAATCCAATGGCAGGACTGGGGTATGATCAGTTCACAGTGCCTAACTAGGGTTTCACTTTCAAGCAAGTATACAACGAGGCCATCCACATGGTTCTTGCTATAAATTCTCCTATGGATTATAGCACGTATAGACTAGGAGATTTAAGCCATTGAATTGTGTCAAAAAACAAAGACCATACTCTTGATCTGCATGGGGTGATGCACCTTTACAGTCGTTTTTAACATAAAATTTTTAGAATTGGATGAAGGATTATGCAAGAAAATATTTCATTGTCTGAACAAGTCCATACAAAAAAACTTGAGAGTTTATGGTTGCCCAAAGTGAGCAGTAAAGGCTCATTTAGTAGATAACGAGCGACCAATGTGTTACTACTTCTACGTGTAGTAAGTACCCATTCCTATCAAATTGAAAATCAAAGAGAGTGAAACTTGAAGAAGCGTGAGCCTCTTCCGAGACTAACAAGATCATTTGATTCAATCTGACACACTCTCAATATGTTTGGGACGACTCCTCTTATGGGTTTTGGGAGTCAAGTGAGATGATATGCTAAAACACTATTGTTTAATTAAACTTCTGTAAAAACAGCTTACTTATCAACACACTTTCGTTTCCTTGTTTTTGCTTTCACCGGTCATGGACCACGTACGTTGCATGTGAATAAATTTTTTATCGCTCATATTATATTATAAGATTCATAAATTTTTTTTGTTCCCAACAATTCGTTGTTCTAACAATAAAAAAAATAAAAAATAAAAAATAATTCATTTGATTAGGTTTCAACTTAAAATTCATTGAATAAAATAATAATAATTATTAATATTCTAATCAATACTTATTTTTTTAAAAGGTAACATAGACAATTAAAAAGTTTCATAAATATTAATATTTATACATAGAGAATAGAGAATTAAAAGAAATGTTAGGGGTAATTTGGAGATTTAAACACAATATGATATGATGGTAATTTAGATACTTAACTATGAAAGGATATTGTAATATTTAAAAATATTTATAAGAATAAATTATTTATACTTTTATTAGTAGTGTAGATTTATTTGTTTGTGCAAGCAACAATTACATAACAACCGTGAGAGAATACTTTGTCAATTAAAATAGACTAAATCGATATGGATTTATAAGAGAAATTACTATTAGTTCATAGAACAATTGAATCGATTCGTGGCTCTATTTTTGGAGGCAACATAAGATTAATTTCTTTGAACAATTTTTAGATAAGTTATGGAATTCTTGCTAGGGCAGGGAATCATGTATTGAAATATTTAAGGTAATTAGGTACTCTTCCCACGCCAAATGATTGTTTTTCTTAGCCAGTATAAACAGAAAAGAATAGTATGCTAAACATATGGTAGACACATTGATTCTAGTCCAATCATGACCAAACTACTGGGATTCGTGTACCAATAAATAATTATTATTACATGAACAAATATGTTCAATACTTGCGAATATATATAAGCAACCATGATAATGAATTCGGGATAAAGCTCATCATTGATTTGTTTTTGCGTGATTTATAACTATTGATTGAAAAAAAATAATTAATAATACAATAAATTTTACATATGCCATAATCTTATTGGACAAAAAGTGAAAATACAGTACTAAAAAATGAGATTTGGATAACGTAACTGGGCCAATGAATACTACCACTCAAGAAATGCATCACCCTGTGTATACAACCTCCAGAGGATGAATGATCGGATTGCACCTTTATGTAGGCAAAAAAGCCAAGTGAAAGATCTAGCAAACTTCTAGAGAAAATAATATAGCACACGTAACAGAAGACCGCATGACAAACCAGGACCGATGCATATCAATGAATATTTTAACTTTGATGTTTGAAATCATTCAAGACCCCATTCTAGAAAGTTTCGATGAACCTTACATATTGGATAATATGGCATCATCCCATTCACTAGTTAGGCATAAAAAATGCTTTCTCGTGGCCACCTTTCAAATAGTTTTCTTTTCTATTTTGTAATTTCGGGAATTTTTACAGCTATGTAAGCAAGGTGAGGATTTTTAGGTTAGCTTCGGATTGCTAGGGTTTCTTATTATTTTAGGTTGCAAAACTATTCAAGACCTTTTCGTACGTATTTTCAGAACTATTTTCATAGAAACCAATTTTCTTTTCTTCCTAAATTCTTTGGTATTCTAGGACTTGGCATAAAATTTGAAGCATTTTTTGTCTAGTGTTAGTCGTAACAATCGACAGATTTTAAGCCAGTGTGGTATTTTAATTTCATTCAATGACAAATTATGAATACAAAAAAGGGTCAAAAAAATTTAATACGGCTTATGAGACTCGATCGAAGTTGCATTTAGGGATGGACAGTTTCCTTACCACTCACACAGCCAAACTTTGCTCAACCATGCCTCCTGTTGGAGACAAGAAGTCTCTACTTGCATATTTCACAATCGTAGTTGATTCCAACAATGAAATGAATACAGTTAAAAATACAATACGATGACAATCATATATTGATTTTTCCATATGCTCCCTATGTTATTTACCACCTCCACTCCCTCAATGTTACAATCGTCTTTGCTTCAACGTGTAAATATTAAAGAGAATATTCCAAATGTCACTTTTGAATACTTTTCTCTGCCTTCTCTTAAGTTCAAGTGAAAAATTAATAAATGGAAAAGGCCCAAGCTGCATTTTATAAATGCTTTCTAAGATTTATAATTCAACTATCGGCATTAAACTATCAGTAGTCTTTACCCAACATTGGAACTCATTGCTAGTTCAATGACAACAATAACTTTGATCATAAATTTATGTCAATTCGTAAATTTGATTCAAGTAACGTTAATATTTTAATTTGATCCACAACCCTACAAAGGGTTTGTATAGGTTTCTAAAACCCATATAAGGTAATGTGTTACGAGCCAATAAACTTGGGTGTGAAAATAATATAATATAACCATAAACACATTTTTTTTGTCCCGTGCAATTACAGTATAATATTGAATAAAGTATGTTTAAAATATGCATGTATCCCTTATGTGTGTTCATCAAAAAATAAATAAACACATTTTTTTCATACAGGTTCGGATATTATCTATGTTGACTTAATTTTTCCTCCATTTATCCATTTTCGTATACATCTATACTTTATCTTCTTTTATGCTACCACTTCGCTATATTTCCAAATTTTTGGCGCCTCTCATTTCCTTCTTAAAAGTTTTTAGGCCACTAATGGAGTAAAATTTCCTCAAATACATTTTTTCTCAATTTTTTCCTTCTTGTTAGATCACTCATCGTGAAGAAAAATATTTTTTATACCTAATTTAATGACCTTATTTAATGACATGATAAATCATAGTCATTGAACTGATAGTAGGTCTCAACTAATACATAATAGGATCTACTTTCAATCTAATAACAGTTAATGATAAAATCAACAAATAAAACCACTAAATAAGGTCTATGTAGTATTGTCCATTCGTAAATTCAAGTGGGACCTATGGTATATAAACGAGTCTCGCTAGAAAGGAGAAAAAGCATAGGAGAGAATATGAATTCATCACTGATAACTTCAATTGGCTTGCAAATGGACTAATTATTGAACAAAATCCTTTTTTCAGTTTCTATTAATAAGCAAGCTAGGAGATAGTTACCCTTAAAGAAATAATGATAGTCAGTTTAAAGAAACCTTCTAATTTAGAAGTTTCAAAATTTATTTTATAATTGCCCCTAACTCTTATGTCCCCCCAATCCCCTCTTTTGGAAAAGAAAACTAGAGAAAGATATCTTCAAAAAGGGAAGTGGAAATGGCATGCAGCTTTCCGACAGTGTAGAAAGATGTTTTCGGAATGGAAATTAAAAACATAATAAAATTTTCATATAACAACAAATAAAAAGTGATGGGGATACTTGGTTAGGTCAACTCAACTCAGTATGATAAAATTTAGCCCAGTAAAATTGAGGCCGGGGGTAAAAAAATATGATTAAATGGCGTAAGCCCCACAATTTTCTATAATAAAAATGAATCCAAAGACACTAAGAAGATTTTGCATAACTTTGGAAGTAAGAAATATCCCAGAAATCAGTTCTATGTGAGAATTAGAGTGGCTATAAGGAGTGTAGCATAGCTCCCTTTTACTTTCTGTTAAACTTGGATCTTCCTTCAAGCCTTAAGTTCTCTAAGAGTTTTCACCCACTATGTATTAGTGAAAGACCCACTCATACATAATAATGTGTTGTACTTAAATTTACGGTTTCTTTTGTTGCTTATTTATGCATTAGGAAACAATGGCGTTTAGATGTTTAAGTTATGTTGCTTACAAAAAATCGATATTATATTGAAAAATAATTTAAAAATAAGCATATTTAATTGATTAATCTATGGTGATTGATCATTAAAATAATAATTTGAACTAGTATAATAACTAAATAAAACTTCACATAAGCCATAATTTTTTTGGATGGAAAATGTATCGCACTAAGAAGTAACATAGTTAGACAAGTGTTTTGAAAGATAAGTTTATGGTATTGAAAAATATTTTTTGAGTACAATTTCAGAATTTTTTTAACTATAATCTTATTTTAATTATCTGTTATTGTTAATCTTAAAAATAATGAAATAAAATAAACTTATCCATGTCTTGTTCTTGTTGGTGGGAAAAAATGCGATGATGTTTTGAGAACAAGGCCATGATGTCCAAAATATTTTTTTTTATGTCGTATTGAAAGTTATTATTGTTAGAGATCGTGTTACTCCTTATAAAAGCAAAGTTACAAATAATTAATTATTAAATATTTTGATTGATCATATTATTTTAATTAATTGTAATTTATATTTTGTAATATGTAAATGAATCTATAAAAATAATAAATTAACTTCTAAAAATTATATTTTTCATGAGCAATCACAATATTTTAAGATTAATCACAATTTTTTAAATTATAATTTAGATTATTTTAAATTATAAGTTTGATTATTTTGAATTATAACCTAATCTTTAAATGCCATAATTTTTTTGCTACTGGTATCAACATTATGGTAGTCGTCCTAGTGTTTTGGGTGTGCGCAACAGTATTGAAATATAATTTAAAAGTATAATGATGGTAGTTATTAAATTATTAATGAATTTTAATATTAAATTAATTTTATTATCACAATATATTATATTTCAATAAAATTAATGTTTGGGTTCACCAATGCTAAATGTGTTCAACTTCAATCCCATGCAAAAAACTGGAACCTGTCTTCACTAGAACTGTCAGCGGCTGATTGCTTATTCCAGAAGTTGCGGACTGTCCCATGAAGTGCTCAGCCTACTGTCACCCATCTCTCTCTCTCTCTCTCTCTCTCTCTCTGTATGTCTATCTCTCTCCCTCCTTCCATTGCTGCGTGTTTGTAGATATGTACACCAAGTGAAGCAAAGTAAAGGACGATTACCACTTTTGCAGACATTGGCACCATGTCAAAACATCATGGCATGAATGATTAAAGGGTTTTGTCTTTGCCTAAAGGCCAACCTGGGTCCCACTATCATCACATCAATAACATCATTATATAATGTGGTGTACGATGGGTCAATTGTGTGGGGTCGCGTGGGACAGGGGGGTGGGACATGGGTCCTTGACGGATGGGATTCGAACCACTTGATGGAATCATATCATATGGTGATTTTTCTAGAAAGTCGAAAAGGGAAAGTGCGCTTTTTCGAACGTCATCTTTCTTTTTATGGCTCGTTTGGTACGAAAAAAAAAAAGTAGAAGGAATAAAATTTTTATTCTTAAAAAAAAAAATTATTTTTCTTTCTTTTTATTTAATAAAATAAATAGAAAATATGAGAAATATAGTTTTTTTCGTTTAATATTGGATAACAAATAAAAGGAAAGAAAAAACAAGTATGCTCAATTTATAATTCTACCCTTAAATATATGAAATGAACGTTTTTATTGCAAATCAATTCTATCAATTTAGAAAAGTTTTTAATCTCCTAATTTTTGTTATGGAAACGAAAATGAAAAATTTTCTAAATTTGAAATTATATATGACTATAGAAATTTATTGATTCAATCAATAGCTATTTAATAATACGACAACTAAATAGACATTATGGTATATTAGAAATAAAAAAAAACCAAGTTGCTAGAGATGTAGGAGATACAGGAGAGATGTAGTTGAAGCTTTGTGAATTACATGTGACACATGGGATCATGAATGTTTCAAGCAAATGTCCCAACAATTATCTATTCCAATTTTCCTTTTCACTTAACTTTCCTTTGCAACCAAACAATGGAAACACTTTCTTTCCATCTGATTTTCTATCCTCCTTTTTTCATCCATCCATTTTTCCCTCCAACCAAACAAGCCATTAATCAAATTTTTACTTATGCTTGCTTTAATAGGGTAAATAAAAAAAATAGAAGAATAAAAATTATGAGTGTGATATATATTTTTTATTTTTCAAGGGAGGAATTATTCTTTTCCTCCTTCACTCATTTGTATTTGATAAAAGGGATAAAAAAAATATGAAGTATTGATTTTTTTGTGTTTAGTAAGATAAAAAAAATTATTATTTTTTTATTGGAAAAAATATAATTACATACTTTACTATTATAATTATATATGAAATTAATATATAAATAATATGTAATTGAAACATATATCAAGGATAGATATAGACAAATAACATATAATTCAATACACACAAGGGATTAATTTTGGTAAGTTGAAACGAAAGCTAGTCTATCTATTTTTTTATCCTTTTTTTTTTTTTTTTACCAAATATGATGTTTTATCTATTCATCTAACTTTTTATTTTTTAAATTTTTTATCTTTTTATTATTCCATCGTACCAAACGAAATATTATGTCTGTTTGGTATGGTGAAAAATTGGGTAGATGAAAATTGGGCGGATGAAATTGGAGGGTGTAAAATTGGGAAGGAATGAATGTTTTTCCAATGTTTGATTTCAAAGGAAAAAGTGATGGAAAGAAAAAGTGGGAGAAAAATGTATCACTTCCGCCCACCATTTTCAATCTATTCTTTTTCTGGTTGGAAAGTTGAAGAGAGAAAATGGGTTTTGAGTGGGGCTAAGCTAATTTACTAAAACACCCTCTAACTTTCTTACCTTTCCAAATGTCTATACACTAACCAATGGATTTATGTAATAAGCAATGCTATGTACACAAAAAATGTCACCAAAACTTGCACCAAGTTATTTGCAGCCGTTGGATCAATGGATCTAATCACTGATCCAATGATTATAGTTGATTTAGTGGAAATTTTGGTGTACATAGAATTGTCCTTATGTAATTGGTTTAAACACTACAAAAAAACTACAAACCAATGTATTGGGCTTTTTTCTTTCTTTTTTTTTCTCTCTCCAGCACATTCTAGAATTCATCCTCCATGTTTAACACAACAAAACACATCCATATTTTTCACTTGTCCAACTGAAATTATATTTTTCTATACGGGTTAGATTGAAACATATTTATTTGATAATATAGCAAATTATGGGCTTTGAACTTTTATGCCGTGTTAAAAATTATTTTTTTTAAATAAGGGCATAATAATAAATTAAAGGTGTTTACTTTTACTTTTGCCTTACCTTTCCTTTTTCTTCTAATACCAAATAATGGAAAGTTTATCCTTTCAACTATTCATCCACCTTACCAAATAAAAAGGAGAGAAAATGAGTTTTCTTTCTTCATGGATGGAAAGTTCATCCCTTCTATTTTTTCATTCCTTTTATTTTTCACCTTTCCAACCAAACATACCATTAATTTTAAGTTAATATTTTCACTCCAATGAAAATATTTTAATTTATTCTTATTTTTTACTCAAATTTGAGTAAAATTTTTTTGACAAACTTCAGTTTACCTTCTTGTGGTTTACTCTATTTGCACATAATCACCCAATGGATTAAAAATGGCACATAACCCCCTTATAGTTGTTGGACTAAAATGCATCACTTAACTTCGTTAAAGGTAATATTAAGTGTAATGTACAATGGCCAGGTTATGCATGGAAAGATTTTGTCCAATGGTTTGCAAGGAACATGATGGGGAAAAAGCTAAGTAGTGTGATTGAGAGATTGATGTTGTCCACTTTTGTTTATAAGGTTTGGATGGAGAGAAACCAGAGAACTGTTAGAAAATCTTTTAAGGATGTCACTACTATTTACAAAGACATTGTTGACTGCATTAGGCAGAAGCTTAATTTGCACAGAGGGGTGGGGAAAACCCTCCCTAATTTATGGCTCCAAAGGCAATGGTCCCTCCCAGATTCGATTTTTGAACTGCCTTAAAGCTAGTGGAAATGCTGATCTAATCGTGTAGGTTTTCTACTTGGACTCTTTTGAGGTGCTGGGGGACCTTGGCTACTGGCTGCTTGCTCATGGACAGCTGGTTGGAGATTTCCTCTTTTGGATTTGCTGTTGGATGCTTCTTCTTCGTCTAGAAGTCCTTGAATCCCTTTGCCCCTTTCGTCTCTCTGTCCTTTGGATGTCATGTGTGCTGGTTGATGATTTTTGCTGGCACCTTTTTTGTTATGTGTTGAGTTCCATGTTGCTGATGTTGCTGCTTCTGGGTGTTTCATTGTGCATTTTGTTTTTTCCTTTATTTTGGCGATGGAGGATCTTCTTTTCTCATGTTTAAAAGATCAATCATCCTTTTGGATTTTCTTTTGTTATTTGTACATGAACCTCTTTCGGTTTTTATGATATTCATTTTCCTTACTGGAAAAAAAAGGTATATTAAAAGACCTCTATTCCTTCCACGTTTCTTCTCCGGTAAATCCACCCCCATTCTTCTTCTCCAATCTAACAAACACTCCATACCCATTTTAACAGATCCTCAAACAAACTAAAAACACCAAAAGACAATCAAAATGGCACACCATACCACCACCACTCGACATCAAACAAAAATCCAAAATCAAATCAAATACACAATTCAAAATAAAAAAATCCAACGAAGTAAAATTCCAAAATCAAACCCATATATCGCTAACTGTTATGAGTTCAAGACAAAATTGTGAACATGGTTTTTAAGATGTGAATGCTGGGGTGCAAAGTGTAAACAAAGAAAACTAAAAAATATAAAATGTGAACTTTAGAAAAGAAAGGCAGCAATCTGGAATTACTTTAAAAAGTATAATGATTACACAAGAACTCTCATATCTCTGTCTGACCTGTCATATACTTAATACAAAAAGTAGCTAAAATATTCTAAACCTCCTATTTATAGACTACTTAGCTGACATTATTAAGCTAGTGGTGTTGTCCCAGACCAACCATACAAAAGAGATTCATGGCCAAGTTGCATCCTTTATGAAGCTTCCATCCATGTGCCAACCAAGCTCCAGCTGATTCCAAAAGTTGGCTCTTCAATTATTCATACAATTACCATTGTTTTGAATGCTTCTATAATATTCTAGAGATGGACATAAAATTACAAATTATATCTTTAACACCCCTTCTAATTTGTAATTTTCAAATTCTGTTGAAATTGATAAAATTTCTCCGATGGTACGGCTTTGGTAAAAATATCTACTAGCTGCTCCTTAGTGTTGACGAAGTCAAATTACAATTCTCCTTTTCGGACTAAATCTCTGATAAAATGATATCTTAGCTTGATATGTTTTGTCCGACTATGAAATACTGGATCTTTGCTCATTGCAATTGCTGACATATTATCGCAATAAATGATAGTGAGAGCTTCATCTTCTTGTTCCATGTCTAAAAGAATTCTTCTGAGCCATATCACTTCACATGCTGTATCTGTAGCTGCAATATACTCTACTTCGACTAATGATAATGCAATAATCTTCTATTTTTTAGAACTCCAAGGAATAATTTTTGAACCCATGAAAAATATATAACCTGACATGCTTCTGCGATCATCGAGTAAACCTTCCCAATCACTATTAGTGTAACTGATAAGCTTGCTTTCTTTGACATATCTGATGCCGAGTTTCTTAGTGCCTTGAATATATCGTAGGATTCGTTTTGCAGCTATATAGTGTAACTTGCTTGGATCATGCATGAATGGAACTATAAGATTGATTGAAATAAATAATGTATGGCCTAGTGTTGGTGAGATAAATGAGCGAACCCACCAATCTTTGATACATAGTAGCATCAACTTTCTCCGATCTGTCATTTTGTTGTAACTTTTCATTCAAGGCAATTGGAGTGGAGACTAGCTTGCAGTTGGACATGTTGAACCTTTTTAACAAATTTTTAAGATATTTTTCTTGAGAGATAAATATATCTCCTTTGCTTTATCTCACTTGAATGCCGAGAAAATATCTCATAAGACCCAGATCAATTATTTCACACTCCTTTATCATAGCAGCTTTGAATTCTTCAACCACTGTTGGGTTGGTGTCGGTATAGATTAAGTCATCAACATATAAGTAGACAATAAGAAAATCTTGGTTATCTCTTTTCTTGACATATAAGGATGGCTTACTTTGGCTCCTTTGAAATCCATTTTCCTGAAAATATTTGTCGATCTTGTCATTCCATGCTCAAGGTGCTTACTTTAACCCATATAATGCTTTTCGTAGTCGATAAACTTTGTCTTCATTTTCCTTGATTAGATAGCCTTGAGGTTGCTCCATATAAACTTCCTCTTCAAGTTCGTCATTAAGAAATGTTGATTTGGCATCCAACTGATAAATTGATAACTCATGTTGTGCTACTAATGCTAGAACTGTTTTGATTGTCTCCATTCGAACAACTAGGAAAAATGTTTCATTGAAGTCGACTCCTGGCTGTTGTGAATAACCTTTTGCAACTAAACGAGTTTTTTGCTTTTAAATAGATCCATCTTCTTGGTACTTGGTCTTATACACCCATTTAAGTCCAATCACCTCCTTTTCTTTAGGCAAGTCAACAAGATCCCAAGTGTGATTCTTTTCACTACTTAAAATTTCTTCATCCATAGCTTTTATCCATATCTTTTCTTTTGATGCTTCTTCGAAATTCGGAGGTTTGCAAGCAAAAAATGCAACATCATAGGATAGATATATATCCACTAATGAACGTACATTTCTTGGTGGTGTTTCAAAATGAGATAAATGTGGTGATATGCCTCTAGAGGATTCTCTACTTGAACTTGGGCTTTGACTCCTGCTTAGAGTAGATTGAGAGTTTTGACTTGGGCTTGAGTTGGACTCCTTTGTAAACTTGTAGATTCTTGGACTCTTGCAGGCTCAATAAATTGAAATTCTCCAGAATCTTGGACTAGATTGTCCTTCCATTGCCATGTTGTCATCTCATATAATATGACATCCTGAGAAATCACCAGCTCTTTTATCTTAGGTTATATAAATGATATCCTTTAGACTCGTTGCTATACCTGATGAGTATATATTTCTTACAATTTTCATCAAATTTTTCCCTTTTCTATGAAGGGATTAAGACATAGACAATACATCCAAATATTTTGAGAAGATCCATCTTTGGCTTTTACTGAAACCACGTCTGATAAGGTGTCTTGTTTAGAACCGTCTTTGTAGGAGTCGATTAAGAATATAGATAGTTGTGTTGACTGCTTCAACCCATAAATTATTGGAAAGTCCTTTACCTTTAAGCATGTTTTGTGCCATTTCCATGATAGTGCGATTTTTCCTTTCTATCACACCATTTTGCTGAGGTGATTGTGGGACTGCACTGCCTTCTGATTCCTTTCTCCCTACAATAATTAATGAATAGAGTATAGATGAATCCTCTATCACGGTCTATCTTGAATGCCTTTAATTTTCTGCCACTTTGTCTTTCTGCCATAACTTTGAAATCAATAAATTTGGAGAATGACTCTTACTTCTGCTCGAGAAAATAAATCCACATCATGCAAATATAATCATCAACAAATAAAAAAAATATTTTTTGCTTCCAACAGATAATCGATGCATTTTCCCATAAATACAACTATCGCAGAATTTATCAATTTTGTCAATATAAGGTAGACCATGCACCATATCTTTTTCTTTCAACAGCCTCAAGCCCCTCAATAATTTAGACGCCCATATCTCAAGTGCCATAAATAGAAATCATTGATTTTTTCAATTTGAAGTGCAAGATTTTCATCCAATGGCATAACAAGAGGAAAAACTTTATTTGGGGTCATTCGAACCTTCGCCATTATTTGATTATCTTTTTTGTCAGAAACAATGCAGCCACCATTATCAAAGTTAACTACATATCCTTTCTGAAACAGTTGTCCAACACTCAATAGACTCTGAGTTAGTCCAGGAACATAAAGAACATCAATAACAAATTTTTTGTTATTTCCTTTTGTGTAGACTACAATAACTCCTTTGCCTTCGACGTTTTGCAACTTTCCATTGCCAAGCTTTACTTGAGACGAAACTTTTTCATCCAGCTCTATAAACATCTTTTGGTTCCCAGTCATAAGATTACTACATCTGTTATCCAAATACCACGTATTTTCTAACTCTTGTTGAATATTCATACAAGAGAGCATGGTATCTCCTTCCTTTGCATCTAAATAATTTGTCTTATTACAGTTGAACCAGCAATCTCGTTGGGAGTGATTTGATATTTTGCAGTTCTCGCATCTAAATCTGTAATCTTTGGCAGTATGGTTGAATCTTTTGCAAATAATACATTGAGGATCAGAATTACCATTAGAATTCCTTTGATTGGTGTAGCCTCTTCCTCTGCCTCGGACTTAAAATGAATTTTTTCTTCCACGACCTTTTTCATATTGGCCTCCTTTTTCAAATCGACCCCTTCCTTTTTCTTGCTCCATTTTTGAATTGCTTGATTTTGCAATATTGACTTTAGACTAGAATGATTGTTCCAAAGACTGATTTGTTAATATGTTCATCCTTTTTTTGTGTCCTTCTAGACAATTCATTAACTCATGTCGAGTCAATTTTGATAAATCCTTGGCTTCCTTAATTGCTGCAACGATATGCTCGAATCTTGTAGATAGGCTCTGTAAGAAATTTTTAACAATTTTTTTGTCTGGAAGGGTATCTCTGTAACTTTTGATTTGATTGACAATACTAGCAACTTAGTAAAAGGATTCTTGTATTGATTCATTTTCCTTCATTACCATCATCTTTCTTTTTGTTCTCCTTGTATTTCTTTTGATCTGCTTCTTGGCATGTTATAAATTCTTCGTCATTTGTCGGCGTTGTGAATCTAGCTTTGACTATATCTCACAAATCTTGTGAAAATAAATAAGGTCTTCAATTGGATATCCAATACTCATAATTCTCACTCTCGAAACTTGGAATAAGGTCTTGAGCATAATTGAACGTGGAAGTGTTAGTTTCCATCGTAGATATTTATTTTGAAAGGCTTTGAGGGGATTTGAAACCTTGGCTATGATACCACAATTGCTGGGGTGCAAAGTGTAAGCAAAGAAAACTAGAAAATATAAAATGTGAACTTTAGAGAAGAAGGGGAGCAAACTAAAATTACTTTAAAAAATGTAATGATTATACAAGAACTCTCGTATCTCTGCCAGATTTCTCTCATATATTTAATACAAAAAATAGCTGAAATATTCTAAACCTCTATTTATAGACTACTTAGCCGACATTATTAAGCCGGTGGTGTTGTCACCAGACCAATCATACAAAAGAGCTTCATAGCCAAGCTGCATGCTTCACGAAGCTTCCATCCATGTGCCAACCAAGCTCTAGCTGGTTCCAGAAGTTGGCTCTTCAATTGTTCAGACAGTTAGTATTGTTCTGAATGCTTTTGTAATATATGATATATACACGTATATATCTATATGGAATCAAAATAATTTTTTTTTTTAAACAAAATTGAGTTTTGATTAGTGGGTTTCTTTGACTTTATAGACTTGTTTTGCATTGTTTAAGTTTGCTTGAATGAAGTTCAAAGGTTTTGGTTGGTGGGTTATTTGATTTAGGCTTGATTGGGACTGTCAAAAGGAGGAGGTGGGTAATGGTGGAAATGACTGCTGACGGAGAGGGGAGATCTCTCTATGTGTGTACATGTGTGTTTGTGTGTGTGCGTTAGGCAGAGAGATAGAGAGGATGTGGATTACAATGGCTATCGAAAGGAGGAGGTTGGTGTGCTGATTATGGTTGTTGATGGGAAAGAGGACAAGAAAGAGGGAGGGAGAGGGGGGGGGGGGGGGGGATTTATTTAGGAATGCTGAAAAGAAGGAAGAGGAAGATGAGGGTGTTTTGGACTTTTTTAGATTTTCTTTTTCATACTCCCTCTCTTAGATGGCGTTGTGTTTCGCACGACCAGTTAAATTAAACAGAAAATGTTTTAGTCCAACAACCATAAAAGGATTATGTATTATTTTTAATTTATAGGGAGGTTATGTGCAAATGGAGTAAACCACAAACCACAAAGAGGTAAATTGAAATTTGCCCAAAAATTTAATTTGATACAAAACACTATGATGGAGAAACTCAAATTTTAAAAAAGAAAAAAATCAAATTTAAATGAAAATAAATTTAAATTCAAAAGATGATGTAATATGGCTACTAGATTTTTAAAAAATGATAAAATCTAATCATTCAAAATTTGAGTAAAAATTTAAGTCTCTTTTGATTTGAGTAAAAAATTGTGTCTTGTGTTATTTGGTATTGGTTTGAGTAAAAGAATGGAGATTGCTTTTACCATATTTGTACTCAAATTTAAATTTGAGTAATGACATATTTGGTAGAAATGATAAAAAAAAGTTGAAGGAAAAAAAGTTAGAAGGTTTTGGTTTTCCGTCCTCCATGAAAAGAAAGTTACTTTCTCTGAATTTTGTTTGGTAAGATGGATAGAAAAATAAATAGATTAATTTTTTATTATTTAATATAAGAAAAAAAGGGAAGAAAGGAAAAAGATATATTTTTTAATTAACATTTTATCCTTCAAATAGAGTTGTCGCGTGGATTTCATCCAAGTGATCATGGGAATACTCAAATGGATTGTCACATTGTCTTCCATTATAGTAGAAATGACATATGAGTCCTGGATCTAAGAAAGTCCAAACAATGGCGAGACCACCTCTGCCATGTTTTTTACGAAGGAAAAAGGTGGATGGAAGTTGTAGAAGGGAAAATGTGATTTTCCATTGTTTAGTTGAGAGGGAAAAAGGAGAGAAAATAAATATGGATCAAAAAGTGTTCCATCCTGCCCTTAAATTTTGTTCGTCTCAAAACTGGACAAAAAACACGAAGGAAAAGAGTGTGGATGATTAAATTACTTCTATGCCTTCTACTCTAAGTGCCCCCACCATTAAGCCTTTTCACTATACTTTCTTTCTTTGCGCAACTTCATATTTAAGGAAGCCATAAAAATGGGGTCCACTTTCTTTCTTTTTTTGAGAAAGGTGTCCACTTTCTTTATTCATTTATTTTTATACAATAATTATAACTTTTAACAAGTAAAAATAACTTTCTTACATATGAGGAGGATAGAAAATCTATAACTTCCAACTATTCATCCCTCCTATCAAATAATCCACTAGTCATCCAAAGGGGCCCACCCCATCAACACAGCTAGTTGTGATTTTGAATCACTGCTACTCATTTGACTTTATTATCTAGAGGGGAAAATAGCAAAAATAATCTTCATGTTGCAGATGACTCATTCCTTCTTATCATTTTTCACCCAAAATTGGACGAAAACATTTTGGTGGGCGGAGCTAAAAGGGTTTCCATTCTAGTTTTTTTCTCCTATTTTATTTTCAAACGAAACAATGGAAAATCATTCCTTTCATCGTGTTTCACTTCCTATATTTTCCTTCCATCCTACATTTCATACCAAATAACCATTTTTTTATGGATTTAATATTTCATGGTGGGTAAAAATTGAAATAAGTTGGGTCAAACCCAAACCATGTTAACTTGACTCCTAAGCATCGAATTTGGGTTTTTGTATGATAATGATTTGAGTTGAACCTTAGGTTTCGTTTGATTATGCTTTAAAAAAAGTACTTTTTTTTTGTTTTTTTAAGCAAAAAAACAAGAAGTAATGTTTGTTTTTGTATTAAAAAAAAAAAGAACTTTTTAAAAAAATAAGAAAAAAAGCATTTTTTCGAAAAGCAAAAAAAAAAAGTGTTTTTTGCAACAAATAATAAATTTTAAACCATACACACGATAATACGCCAAAACACATTCATACACTCACACTAATACACTGAAATATACCTACACTAATACACCAAAATACACCCCTACACCCACATACCAAAATCATAGTTTTAAAACCCGGTTCGGACATCAACTCACATCAAAGGGATTGAAGCAAAGGGTCACGGGTTCAACCGTTTGGTCACTGATCGGATCGATAAGATAATAAAAATAATAATAAATTGACTAAAAAATCATAATATTTATGAAAATAACATCAATCATGTAAAATTAAGTAGAGAAAAATCCAAATCCAAAACTCACAAATAATTAAACACCACAACACCAACTTTAAAGTAATAGTAAGATACATAAGGCAATAAACCCAATAACATCTCATTTCACAGCATCAAAGACCACCATATATCTAGATTCAAGAATATCAATTTCTAGCATCTTCTAGGCCTTTCATTTGAGTCTTCCACATAAGGTTACTCATAGAATTGAACAGACCTTGAGATCCTTTATTTGGAAAGGCATTGATCTTAGTCATACGGGAGCAAAGGTCTCTTGGAAAGAGGTATGCAAACCTAAAGAAAAAGGAGGGCTTAGTATCAAAAGGTTGAGGGACTGGAATAGAGCACTGCTAATGAGGCACTTATGGCAACACTTTAATGACAAGAAGAATTTATGGACTCAATGGATTCATGCCTTTTACATCAAAGGAAGAGTCCTATGGGACCTCAAAGACACCCAAGCATGCTCTTGGAATTGGAAAAATTTACTTAAACTTAGAGAACTACTCTGGCCTTGCATTATTCATAGGGCTGGAAATGGAAACTCAACTAGCCTCTGGCTGGATAACTGGCATACCCTTGGTCCACTCCTTTGAAGAAGCAATCCAAGGATTTTGCTAGAAACCAAAATTCCAAGGAACGCGAAGATTAGCAAAATTATTTCGAACAATCAATGGAATTTGACAATTGGCACATCCATTCAAGTGCAGGAAATCATCAATGCAATGCCAAGCTACTTACCTAACCAAGATACAGAGGACTCAGTCAAGTGGACTTTAACTGCGAGAAGTAAGTTTTCTACTAAATCTGCCTGGGAACATATCAGGATTGAAGGACCAACCATGCAATGGCATAAACTAGTTTGGTATGATAAAGCTATCCCAAGAATGGCCTTCATCATCTGACTTGCTATTAGGTGTAAACTGAGCACCAAGGACATAATTAAAAAATTTGCATCTCTGATTAACCCACAATGTGTTCTATGCAAGAGTGCTGAAGAAACACATAACCACTTGTTTTTTGAATATAATTTCTCTAACAGAGTTTGGAATGGTGTTATGCTCTTAAGCAACCAGCAATGGCAACAAAGACAATGGATTGATTCAATCTCATTGGCTGCTCAACGGTGGAGAGGAAAATCAATGAAGACAACTATTTTAAAGCTTAGTCTCTCAATTACTGTCTATTCTTCGTGGATTGAGTGGAATGCGAGAATTTTCAAAAAGTAGAGCAAAGACCCAAATTCTCTATTTCAATCCATCAAGCAAACCATTAGAGAAAGACTCTTATGCTTGAAATTCAAGAGAACTCAATAGAATGCAAATCTGCTGCAACAATGGAACCTTCCTGAAGCCTGCTTGATCTGACCAGTCTTTGGCTTCCAAATGTTTTGAGCTCCTCTGGCTCTTTTCTTTTTAAGTGTTCACATCTCACAACTTGGATTATGTATTTGGATGGAAGTTTGGCTCATAGCCTATACTTCCATCAAAATTCTTTGTCCAAGTTGTGCCTTTTGAGTTGTTTGCCAGGCTTACATTTTGTTTCTTTTTGTCAGGTTCCAGAACATGGGGCCTTGTTGTACATGTTTTTTTGTTCTTTAATATAGTTCTATTCACCTTTCGAAAAAAAATTTCTAGCATCAACTGCATCCCAACAATCTGTTAATTAATTTCTAGCATCAACAACATCCTAACAATCTGCTCAAGCAATATGCTATCAATTAATTGCATATTTTTTGTAAAATCACTACAAGAATAACGGTTTTTTATGACAAATTTTTTATGGTAACTGTGTTTGCCGTCACAAAAGAAATATTTGAAACAATTTTTTTTGACGGTTATGTTTGCTGTCACAAAAAGCATGTTTGTGTTAATATTTGTAACAACTACTTTTTCTGCCATAAATAATGTCATAAACTCAAAAAAAAAATTTGTATTTGAGACAGCTGTTTTTCCTGTCTCAAATAATGTTTTATAAATTCAAAAAAATTCTTTATATTTATGGCAGCTACTTTTCCCGTCGTATATAATATTTCATAAAACATTAATGTTGTTTTAGATTAAAAAATATTTAATAGTTTAAAGAAGAAAAACTATAAAAAAAAATTTGTATTAACCACATCTATTTTTCATGTTACAAGTAATATTTTATAAAATTACGTAGTTTAACATCAAAAGACAATTTCTAGTTTAAAGAAGAACAAATTAAACTATACAAAGTCAAGTTTTTATAGCAAAACTAGGAATGCCAAAATATGACACGACCCGTTAACATGACACAAAATTAGTGAATTTGAATCTTCCTTAAGCACCTGTTTAGTAAACGAGTGAACCCGTCACAATACAATTATAAACGAATCAGGTATTGTTGAAACCAATTGGAAAAAATGTATACGATATGACTCGTTTATATACTATTTACATAATTGGACAAGCTGTTCAAAGAAATATTGTGTGGCCCTCTGTTAATGTATATTCTAACTTCTTTTAGTTCTTTATTGTATATATGTATATAAATATTATTTCAATATTGTAATAATAATTTTATAATTTTTTAGATGTCACTAATAGAGTAGATGGTTCGTGAAGGATGTGAATTTTTTTGCATTAATTTCTTGTATTCATAGATCGTTATGTTTTATAAAAGTGCATATTTTACATTTTGTTTAACTCGTGGAATTATTATTTTTTTTTTGATATGAAAATATTTCTATATTTTTGAAAATGTTGATTATATTTACTTTTGTATTTATCTATATATTAAATTGGGTAGTTATATGCATACGAATGAGTCTTTGGTCTAATGGTACTCCTTACATTGAGAAAGCTTTGTTTTCTTGAGGCCAAAAGTTCAAGTCCCCTTCCCACCTCCCCCACCCAAAAAAAAATTATATGGAAGTGTATATATGCACAAGGTATATAATATTGGTTACGAACGGTCCATAATAATTAAAATTCTTTTTTTTTTTGTGACGGCATTGTTACCATCATAAATATATCTTTTATTTTTTATGACAGTCAAATATGGTATTTAAGACAATACTTTTGCCGCCATGATAAAAATAAAAGTGTCAGATTTTTTATGACAATTTATCTACGACAGGATCTTGTCACCGTAAATACTATTTGAAACAGACCGTTGCTGTCATAAAAATTTTTTGAGACCACACTTATTATGACGAGGCAACGCCGCCACAAAAAATATTTGTGACAGCAAATAAACTTTTTATGACAGCACTTTACTGCCGTAAAAACCTTTTTTTTCTTGTAGTGAATATAGCATTATCAAAGCTTCAATCTGTAAAGTATAGCATTTATCAAAGATTTGATTGCATAAAAATAAAAAATAAAATATAGCAGAGAGTTAGAGAGGATAGAGTAGAGAGACCAAGAGAGAGAGAGAGAGAGAGAGAGAGAGAGAGAGTATGTACTTGTTGCTGTCAATGTAGTGGTCGATGCCTCGATGGAGCTCTGTAGTAGCCTTCTTCTTCAACTTTTTATAGTTCTTTCCACAGGTCCACTTCGATTGAGTTTGTCACATAGTCGGCATCGTAACAAGGCAAAGGGAGGCATAGAGGGTACCTGGGTACGAAGGACCGAAGGAGACAATGAACAACTTAGGGCAAAACGCCCAAAAAGGCCAAAATTTATTATTTTATTAGTAATTTAATTGATCTGATCGGTTTAGTTAAACTCGTCCAGTATTAACGGTTCAACGAATTTATTTCGGTTCAGCAATTTTATTCTAGTTTTGGTGCACATACGATACAATTAGTGAACCAGTTCTGTTCAGGCTCTCTGGTTCACCAGTCTACCGGGTCAACCCGTTAGGCCGAAAACACACCCCTACACCAAAACACATAGACACAAATTGATACACTAAAAACACATACACACATATACACTAGCGCACACACACTAATACACCAATGTGCACACACACATATACTAATACATTAAACCATGCACACACACTAACACTAATACACCAAAACACATATGCACACTAATATACCAAAATATATACACTCAATTACACACAAAAAAATGCACACCCCACTAGTCCACCAAAAACGCACACTAATCTAGCAAAACATACACTGGTATACAAAAAAATACATATACACACTAATATACCAAAAAATACATATTCTTACTCACACACGCATTCATTAATACACTAGAAAACACACACACTTATACACTAAAATACACACACACACACTAATAAACTAAAGCACACATACACACATTATTAAAACAAGACCACACACACACACACACACACACTAATAGACCAAAACACAGACACACACACATCCAATACATTAAAAACACACACACTAATACACTAAACACACACACACACATAGAGTAATACACCAGAAAATACACATTTATATTCCATAATAAACCAAAATACACACATACACTAATCATTAATTAATCACACTTTGTGTGTGTATTGTGGAGTATCAACACGATAGAAGAGTATTTATTTTTGTGTATCATGGAGTATCAACATGTGTATATGTGTATTTTGGTGTATTAGTATATGTGAATGCGTATTTTTTTTGGTGTATTAATATGTGAGGGGTGTGTAAATATGTGTGTTTTGGTATATTAGTGTGTGTGTATGTATGTTTATTTATTTATTGGCATATGTGTGTTTTGGTATATTAGTGTGTGTATGTATGTGTGTGTGTGTGTGTTTTGATGTATTAGTATGTGTGTGTATTTTGGTGTATTAGTGTGTGTGTGTGTGTGTGTGTGTTTTAATATATTAATAAGTATGTGTGGGGTGTATACGCATTTTTCATTTTTGGCTTACATGGAGAAAGAATGAGAAATTATTGGCTCACATGACAAATTGGTTATTAATTTTTGTGGAATCCATTTGTTTACTTATTTTAATATTATTGATAGATAATACTACATCACATTGCCATGTGAGATCAATGTTGTAATGAATATTTTCTTCGCAAACAAAGAGTAAGACCACAATTTGTCTGAGAGTTGGCCGAATTAGCTCATAACCTGATTGGCTAATGGAGCAAGATGCAGTATTTGGCGACCATTAGAAAAACACATGATCAATTCTCTCTGCTTTCTAATTTGGGTGCATTTGGTAATATTGTCAGTTTTATATTTTTCTGTGGTAAAAAGTTAAAACAAAAAATATATTTTGGTGTCATTTTTTGTTTAAGAAATCATGAAAACTAAAACAGAAAACTTGTTAGGTAACCATATAAATTTGTGTTATATTTAGTAGTTTTATATTAATTCCTTGCTAAAAAATTAATCAAAATTCATTATCCCAATACATCCATCAACTCATCAAATAAGACACAAATCAAAATATTGGAATCACATAAGTCATTAAACATACCAATACATCCCATTATTCAACATACTACCAAATATACTTGTCATATTTAGTCTCTTTTTTTTTTTTGGTAATAAACCAGGAAGTTGTATTAAAGAATATGCATTTGTACGAAGCAACTTTCAATCCCAAAAGGGATACATAAACAAACACAAAGAAACATGGACTAAGACTGCAGCAACCTATAGTCAGTCCATCAAAAGCAGGGTAAAGGAAGTTTGGGGGGGTTGCATACTGCACTCCCCACAAATTACATAACCTTTAGACTACAAACAGGATTTACATCATGAAGAAGCCATCTGTCTATGAAGAAGGGTGTCCTTGATTTTGGTTGAGAGAAACCTGTTTCTCACCATATTCAAAACCATCATCTGGGTAGTAACTGGATCATTATGCTCATTAGTGAAAATTCTATGACTTCTTTCTCCCTACATAAAATAAATTGTTACAGTAAGACTTAGTTTCCTAATGAAATTCTGTAGTTGCTTGCCTTTGCATTGGGTGGACATAGCCTCAATAAGCTATATCCTCAATTTTGTAGCCTCATATTTAGTCCTTATCACTTAACTAATATCTCAACAACTGACACAAATACCGAAAAATAGTAGTGCACAATACAAGATCAAATTGAATCATAACAAGTGAGTATGAAAATAGTGACGATGAGTGGTGGGTGGTGATAGTGGTGATGGCGACAGTGGCGTAAAGTAGGGGGTTTTAATTTGATGGCAATGAAGACTATTGGCAAGTGGTAAACAGTGGTGGCCCCAAAAATTAGCTTTAAGGGTGGGCTCAACTAGGATTGGTTCTATAACCTGAAATAATTATGGACTTTAAACTTTAACAAAAATGACTCTAATTTTGTGTAAGTTGATGAAATGGTGTAAATTGCAAATTTAAATTCCATTAAAATTTAAATAGTCTATAAAAAAGATTTTATAAAAGTGAAGCATTAAAAAAAAATTAAATGCAAATGAAAAAGACCATTACTAAATAATATTATTTTTTACCAAATATTTATATTGAAGTCAACTGCTAATTACACTCAATTCATACACATATAGAGATATAATAGGTAAATTATATTTTCAATTGAGAATCAATTTAAACAATATATTCATCTCAAGTTGTTTCTCAACGATCTTAAAAAATTGACCTTGACGGGTTTTAATATTTTATATCGAAATTGCAAAGTTATTAAATAAGAATTTAAGAAGTAATCATAATAATACCTCTAGAATTCAATTGGTGAATCATCAATTTTAGAAAATTAGAGATAAGTTGTAGGTGAATTACAAACAATTTAAATTTTGAATTACGAATTTTGAACCAAAAGAATTGACAAAAATACAAATCAAGTCCAATTTTAAAATTGGGCACAACTTATTATCTATACTACTCTAAAAAGTCAGTATACCTGAAAATTTTTAATTTTTTTTTACAATGTAATTAATCCATTTTAATCCCAATATAAATGAATAAATCTTCTCCACCTGAAAGTATCATTGACACATATAAGCTCAAGAGTCTCTTCTATTTATGACCTAAGCAGGTTTAGTCGGTTCCGATTGTGTGCGGCCTCTAGCATTTAGTCTCGGTTTTATCTTCTACGTTTGAGCTTTCTCATTTTCCAGTTCCACATTATAATACCACAAACACTGTCGGTTATTCAAACCGCGAAGGTCACCCTTTCGTATAGTATTTCTTAACAATTACATAAAGATAATAATATTCGACCTTCAGTTAATAACTACGTCATTGTTATTAATCACGTGCTTTCTACTTTTCCCACTACGTTAAGTATAAAAGCTAGAGAGTCAGGGGAGCATAACTGCTAAGGAGGACTCCTGGTTTCTTTCTTCTTTTACTGCTCCTCTTGCATTTAATTTACCGAGTAATTATTGTAACTAATTCTAATTTTTAGTATGTCTCTATCATAATTGTTGAAACGTATTTTCGTTTAACTAATTTAGTGTGTCTCTAGCACATCAGAGACTGGAAAAAAATATGAAAAAATGGTGAAAGAGATGACAGCTTTTTTGTTTTCCTATGTTTAACGTTGCTGCTTGGAATATTAGGGGACTAAATGACCCCTTAAAGCAAGTTGAAGTGAAAAAACTCATTTTTGAAAATCATCTTGACATTTTGGGCATTGTTGAGACCAGAGTTAGAAATATTAACAAAGAAGCCATTAGAATAAATGTTTTCAGAAATTGGGTATTTTTTGCAAACTATGATAGCCACCCTCTTGGTAGGATCTGGGTTGGATGGAATACTGCTACATTAACTGTTAACATTGTTTCCTACATGGACCAAGTGATTCACTGTAAAGTTGTCCACAATGATAGTAGGACAAGAGCTATCATCTCTTTCATTTATGGTGCTAATGATGATTATGAGAGAAGAAGACTTTGGGGTGATTTAAGATTCCATTCTAACTCTTTTAGCTCCCTTCCTTGGTTGCTTGTTGGTGATTTCAATGCTTTGAGAAGTATCCAAGAGCATCAAGGACATGACATTAGATGGAATCAATCTATTCAGGATTTTAATGACTTGGTGAATGATGCTGAGCTTCTGGAATTGAGATTTTCTGGGATCTTCTTTACTTGGTCTAACAAAAGAGACAGAGAAGGTTGCATTGCTAAAAAGCTTGACAGGGCCTTGGGTAATGATGCTTAGATTCACAATATGGAAAGAACAGTGGTTGAGTCCCTCCCCCCAGGAATCTCTGACTATACTCCTATTTTTATACAAATTGGAAACCTCCCCCTCCAAAAAAAAAAGAATAGCCCTTTCAAAATTTTCAATTTTTCGGCAGAAAGAGAAGATTTTATTTCTACTGTTGCTTCTATTTGGAGTGTATATTTGCAGGGATTTTACCAATACGGAGTATGCAACAAAATAAAGATGTTCAAAATTGCCTTCAAAGTCAAAAGCAAAGAAATTGGTGATTTGTCTAGCCTAGTGAAAGAAAAGAAAGCAGCTCTTGATCATTGCCAAAGGAAGCTTGACATGAATCCATTAGACTCCCTCACAAGACAAGAGGAAAAAGCTCTTCTTGCAGAATATACCCAAGCAACCAAAAATGAAGAATCCTTCCTAAAGCAAAAATCTAGGGTCCTGTGGCTCAAAGAAGGGGATCACAATTCAACCTTTTTCTTCAAAACTATGGCCAGTAAAAGGAATAGGAAAAGAATTTTGTCACTTCAGACTTCTGATGGCTCCATAGTTGAAGGGGAACAAGTTGTGGGTAACGAGGCTATCAACTTCTACAAGAATCTTCTAGGAAAAACTAGATACACCATTCCCACTCAAGAAAGGAAATCCTTCTTTGAAAGTCTGGATCTTGACAAGCTTTCTGACCTTCAAGGGTTTTCATTTGGTTACAGATGTTGAATCTGTTGAAATCAAAGAGGTCTTCTTTTCCTTCAATGACATGAAAGCCCCTAGTCCGGATGGTTTTAACGCTAGAAGGCTTGGCCCATCATTGGAGAGAAAATCACTGAAACTGTTAAGGAATTCTTCAAGCATGGTAAACTCCTTAGGGAACTTAATTCCGTCATTCTTGCTCTTGTCCCTAAGGTTTCAAACCCCACAACTATGGGGGATTTTAGGCCAATTTCTTGCTGCAACTTGCTCTACAAAGCTATCTCTAAAATCGTGGCCAATAGAGTTAGAGAAATCCTTCCATAAATTATCAGCCACAACCAAACAGCTTTCATACCTGGGAGGAAAATAGGGAATAACATCATGCTTGCTCAAGAACTCCTCAGAAACTACCACAAAAATGATGGGGCCCCTAGGTGTGCAATCAAAGTCGACATCATGAAGGCCTTTGATTCTTTGGACTGGATTTTTCTGCTTGATGCCCTTGAAGCTTTCAACTTCCCAGAAAAACTAAGAACATGGATTCATTCTTGCATCTCCTCCCCCTCTTTCTCTATTAATATTAATGGTGGTCTTGTAAGTTACTTTCCAAGCTGCAGAGGTCTTAGGCAAGGTGATCCTCTATCACCTTACCTCTTTGTCATTGTCATGGAGATTCTCAATGCAATTATACAACAACAAGCATGCTCTAACCCCAATTCAAATTTTATTGGAGATGTAAGAAATTGAAGCTTATTCAACTTTCCTTTACTGACGACCTCCTCCTCCTCTGTAAAGGTTGTTTTCATTCTTTCAAAATTCTTAAGAAAGCTTTTGATCTTTTTCAGAAAATTTCAGGACTCCAAACTAACTCCTCTAAAAGTGAGATCTTCATGACAGTCATTCCCCAAGATACTAAGCTACAAATCATTCAGTTGCTAGGCTTCTCTAAGGGCCAACTCCCTGTTAGATATCTTGGAGTTCCCTTTGTCTCCTCCAAACTCAAAGCTACCCACTACTCCCTATTGATCGAGAAGATTGTTGCAAAGGTTGGGAGCTGGATCAATAAGTTTCTTTCTTTTGCAGGAAGACTCCAGCTAATTCAGTATGTCCTATCTAGCATTCATATCTTCTGGGCTTTCAACCTTTTTATTTCACAACAAGTTCTTGATTCCATTGAAAAAAATTTGAGTTCTTTTTTATGGAAAGGTACTGATTTGAAATCTACCAGGGCCAAGATTGCATGGGATGATGTTTGTAAGCCTAAGAAAGAAGGGGGTTTGGGAATCAAGAAACTCAAGGACTTGAATTCTGCCCTTATTTGCAGATACATTTGGCTCCTCTTCAATGATAATCAAAGTCTCTGGGTCAAGTGGATTCATACATATCATCTCAAAGGAGGAAGAAACAATATTTGGGAGGTAAAGCCTCCCCAAACATACTCATGGAACTGGCTTAACCTACTTAAGCTAAGAGATACTCTCAGACCTCACATCTACCATATTATTGGGAATGGAGAAAGCACTCACTTGTGGTTTGACAATTGGCACCCCCGAGGTCCTCTTCAATCCATATGTAACACTAATGTTATGGAAGATTCTGGAATTCCCTTAAATGCTAAGGTAAGATCTGTTGTGGATGGCAACCGTTGGAACTGGCCTTCCACCATCTCCCCTCAGCTTTTGGATATCTCCCTCTCCATGCCTAATTACCTTTCATCTCCACTTAGAGAGGACAAAATCAAATGGTCTCCCTCCCCAGGTGGTAGCTTTTCCACTTCCTCAGCCTGGAATCTCTTTAGATCCCCATCCTCAGAAGTCCCTTGGCAACACCTTATCTGGTATAGCCAATCAATCCCTAGAATGTCCTTCATTTTGTGGCTTGCCATCAGATCCAAACTCAGCACCAAAGACAGAATCCATTCTTTTTCTGTTGATATTAGTTTGGAATGCTCTCTTTGTAACTCATCACCCGAGTCACATGCCCACTTATTCTTTGAATGCTACATCTCTCATTCTATATGGGCTCAATTGCTACTCCTCAGTGGGCAGCAAATGCAAAACATGTAATGGCAGGGGATCATCAACTATGCAAGCTAGCATTGGAAAGGTAATTCTATGTGCACTACCCTCCTAAAGCTCAGTCTTGTTGTTTCTATCTATTACATTTGGATGGAGAGAAACATTAGAATTCACCAAGGCAAGTCTACGGATCACTCCTCCCTCCTCACTCTCATTTTCCAAACCATTAGAGACAGAGCTTCTTCTCTCAGATTCAAGCCCACCAACAATAACTTGCAACTTGCTCAAGTGTGGCAGATCCCCAATAGTTGTTTGGACTATTCTCTTCATTAATGCATTTTGTTGGAAGTCTGGACAATTATCCTCACTTCTCCAAGAATTCTATAGTTTGGCTCTTAATAGGTGATTCCTATTGTTTGTAAGGGAATTCACCCTACTGTATCTTGTCCTTTTGTATCAATAGAATCATTTTACCTTCCGAAAAAAAAAATGTGACTTTACCATCACTAGAAGTTGACTCTACTGTCAAAGATCTCAAATCTTTCTTTCAAAGGTGTTCTATATATAACTCATTATGTATGAATGTCTATGGATATAGATATACCACTCAAAACCCTAACTTGAAATTGTTAATTCTTGATACTTTTATTGTTTTAAGGGAGACTTTTGGTGGATTACATGATAGAGAGAGTCGTCAAGACTCAGGCTATCACAAATGGGTCCAGGATCATGTCGATGCCTTCTCATGGTCTTTACGAAGGGGTATTCTTTATGATTTCTACCTCATTTTTCTCTAATTTCATATATCTATAAACAATTGCACACATGAATTTATATACTGGGCATACATAAGGAAGCATGTATAGACTCTAAAAGTGTGAATAATAGCTTCAAAGTTTACTATTGAAAAAGAGTTATAGGATTTGACTATTTTTGAATGTTGTAAATTTGTTTAATAGGAGACTCCAATTAGATTGATCTCCGCCATTGGACAATCAGAAGAGAACCGTGGAAGAAAATGGAGGGAAAAGGGAAAAGTTGGTGTTTCTTTTAGAAAGAGTCAACTTGAATGTTGAAGGTATCAACATATTGATTTTTTTCACCAAGTAATGGAAGGTGGTTCTAAATTCAACTTTTTTGGAAGTACTTGTATCAATGTTGGTACAATGTAAGGCGTGAAATTTAAATTTTTTGGTCATAACTGATTGTCAATTTGATGTTGTCATTGGTTTAGCCAATAGTGCATTTTTTGAGAAAAATAAAAATTTGTAATTACATCCGTTAAAGATTAAGTTCAAAGTAAGTTTGAAAATTTTGAAGTAGTCTTGGTTAAAGACAACAAAGTTTTTGTGATGATGGTAGTTTTTGAAAGGAAAGTGTAGTTTCCCCCTTCAAGTCTTGAATTGTTTTGGAAGTATAAGTTTAGAAAATGGTGGAATAGTGTTTGTCATTTGGTTTTGAATTCTAATGATTTAGAAAAATTGTTTTTAAAGAATTTGTATCCTTTGTTATACGCTTGGGGAATGTTATGCACATAAAATTTTTTCTAACCATCCTAGGTGGAAATGGAATCCTCATCTTTGAATTTGTATAGAGCATAATCTTGTTACATGACAGTTTCTTGTGGATACCTTGGGGGAATTACAAAAGAAGTGTTATTTAAAAAAAAATTAGGGTAGTCTAAAGGTTGAAGGTGATTTAAGTTGTGGACGGCTACCTATGATTGAAGTGATTGTCATTAGATTGATAGTAGATTTCATTCATTGTGTTGAGATCCACTATCAATCTAATTAAGACAATGAATTAGATATTTAAATTAGATCCCAATAGTATTGTTCCTCAAGCAATTTTATGTCAAATTTCTTAGTGATTAATACTTTTGTGATAGAGTGTGTTGGCATTAGGAACATTGGAGGGTATATGTAGCTTGACATCTAAAATGGTCTACATGCAAAACATGTGTGCAACATCTAGTATCTAAAAAATATAGCTAAATTATATATATATATATACCACTGGTGGTAATACGTGGCAAGTGGGTAGGTGGGTGATAGTGGTGACCACCAGTGGCAGAGGGTGGTTGAGATGAGTGGTGGTGATACTGATGATGGCGAAGGATAGTGGTGAAAGGGGGAATTGGTGGAGGGTGGCGGTGGCAGTGGGTGGTGGCGGCGACGATAGATGATGTTGGTTATAGTGGTGGTGGGGTGGTAGTAGTGTCAATGGGGGTGATAGTGGTTTTGGCAATGATGGTTGCGGCAATAATGGCAACGGAGAGATGGTGGGTGGCAAAGGGTGGTTGCAACAAGTGGTGGCGATAGCGATGGTGCTGACGATAGTTAATCCATAACAACCATCTACTAGGCAAAAGAAGACTCAAGAGTGACCCTACATGGTGGTGCACGTGATATTCTAGTATGCGTACGTACATGTGGTGGTGCGTTCCTCGATGGCCTGGGCTTTGAGGTAGGAATCAATGTCTCAGGATCCATCTCATCATCCTTTGGCTCATGGGATCGAACGCCTAACTTGCGTGATTCTCACTCTATCAGGTAGATTCTTTCCCAAGAGGTTTCTTTGTTTCCTTCCTCTAATCAATATTCAAAGCAATCACACCTTTGCCCATTGCCAAATTCATCTAAAAATGCATTTTCTGGATCATCTAACCACTCTACGAGAAAATCATCCTCTTGAAATATATGAGCTTTTTTTTTTTGAATAGAAAAATATGAGCTAAATGAATTGGTTGAAGTCTGTCTATTTTCCCGTTATCTTTCATGAGATGGTGTAATCTCAACCTCAAGTTATAATGCGCATAGAACAACCTCTCCAACTTCTAATAGTTAAGATGGTTAGGTACTTTAGAATGGATGAGAAAAAATGTACACCAATTTCCTTTGCACCTACTTTGACAAAGATGTTTTTGATAAAACTCTAACAACAATTCATCTTAGACAATCAATACCATACGTGAACCACCAATTAGCTACAAAGTAGGATGAAATGATTTTAATCCATAGAACAGGACTTTGTTAACATTAGTGTTTATGGAAGAAAGTATTTTCAACAATTAAACATCTCAATATTGTTGATTAACTAATTCAGTTATCGCCCTTCCTCTAATAGTTTCTTTTGGGGGTAAATAAATAAAATCTATTGATTCAATAGTGCAAAAGTGTACATTTAGCAAGCATATCCCAACCAATACATCAGTGGAGTTTGCAATAAAAAGCCAACGTTACAAAGAAGAGGCAGCTTAACAACAACAAGAACACAAAGCAAGATTTAGATCAAAGAGCTGGATTCTGGAAGGTGCCAACTGTAAAGAAGTCTAGCATTTTGAGAGCGACCCCTAACTGTAACAGTTAATAATCTTTTGCGAACCACATTACTAATTGTGCACAACAATGAGTTTGTATCTCTAGATTTGTTTCTGAATATTCTAAAGTTCCTCTCCTTCCAAAGTACAAAGACAGTTGCTGCCAAACACAGCTTGAGCACAATAACTTTCAATGATTTACCTTCCATTCCTCGGAAATGAGCAACTGCCAAAGAGCTGGAAGTAATGTTGTGTTGCATTTATCCATAGTCTGGTTCCACACACTGGCAGTACATGGGCAGTTGAACAAGAGGTGTTCATGAGTCTCTACTTCATTCCTGCAGAAGGAGCAACTTGTTCCCATGTGTGGCATGAAATTCTGTAACTTCCTCTAATAGTTGTTGCATCACCAAAACTATGCATAACATCTCGTGGTGATTGTATCTTGGTCACCACTTTTTGTATAGAAAGTTATTTTACGTAGGAAGGTTTTTTTTTTACAATGCTAATTGTAAGGAAAACTAATCATGGCATCTGTACATCCTTCACAGAGAGTTAATACAATTTATTTTCTTTCCATGAAAAAAATAATTCCATTGCCATAAAGTCAGATATACAAAGCTTCAGAAAACTATAAATGTCTTGTGCTTGCTGGTTTTAACCCTCATTAAACTTTCCAGCAATGTTTTGGAACAAGTTTTCTCTTCCATTCATCAAGATCTGAAAACACGTTTCATCGATTACAATGCCCACGTTAGAGTTGGAAGTGGCCTGCCATAGTCATTTATTTGAAGTCCTATGGTTTCATGTTTTTTTTTGACAAACTCTTGGCAAAAATAAAAATAAAGATGCTGAAAATTTCGTGAATTGTCCTCACACTTCTTCTTACTCTTCCTTGTCATCTTGTCCGAAATAATGCTCAAATTGTTCCATGTCTCTTTACACCTATCTGCACTCCAATCATAGCCCATTTTAAGCATTTTTGAAGCAATTTTCCCCCAAATTAAAGATTGTCTTCTGAATAACCAAATTCCTGAAACTTAGGATCCATGCTAGTTCTTAACTGAACTAAACTCGCAATCTCGGATTCAAGCCATGGCTTACTTGTGTTAACCCTATCCAGCATTCCATTCACCTTGTATTCCCAATTCACTTTAGCCTTTAGCTCCTTTGGCAGCGCCATTTCCTTTTTTCCTTGGCCAATTTTTGCAGAGATTCCATTAATGCAATGTTTCGGGCTTCAAACCGAGCTCTGTCATTAGCCCAGAATTCATATTCATGATCAAACCTAGCTGCCTCTTCTCTCCTCCATTCCTCCTCTTTAATTGTCCTCTCTTTTTCTTTTTCTTCGATGTTCCTCCACATCTTCTCCATCCAAGCCTCTTGTGTTTCCGATAGTTTCCTCATATGTGAGCCCACTAAGTCCTTCACTTCTGCTTTCCAGCTCTTTCTAACCGTTCCCAAACTGTGATTTTCATTGCCTTTCGTCTTCTCGTTCATCATATATGCAACGGTCGAACGATCACAGCCGTTATTTTCTGATGATGAAGTTTCAAATTCAAATGGGTTGGAGTTGGATGGGTTAAGGCTCTCACAGAGCCTCTGGTCTTCCCAAGCTTCTTGGTTTACTTCATTAATCATGAAGTCATTTGGAATTTTGTAAGGAAGATTATGTTGGAGAAGGGGTGTCTCTGAATTTGAAGTTTGTTTGCTTGTTTCTCTATAAAGGGCTTCAAGCTGGCGAAAGAACCTATAGTTCTTTCCATCTTGTCTTCCAGCTTTACCTTCCTTCGTCTTCTTATAATACTTGTACAAGTTCTCAAATTTCTCTTTACATTTTCTCCCACTTCTCTGGTACCCAAATTCCTCCCTCATTACTCTGCAGCAAAAAGCCAAACAAAATAACTGAATCAAGCTAAGGAAGAAGAGGACAAAGACCCTACTTTCGAGTTTAACGTCTGGAAATTTTCATAAGAACGTGACCAAGTTTTTTCAATGTTAAAATACCCAAAAAAAAAACTCCACTAATCAGAATTCCTTATTATAATGTCAATTAAGTAATTTTTTCATTGTCATTCCATGATGTTCTTTATTATTAAATACCTAAGACATTCCTCTTGTTGATGTGTCAGGGATGTTGAACTAGTTTTATACCCTAATTGGCAGCCATTCCCATAAATTCGACCAAGAAAAAGTTTTTAGATCTTCAATTACAAGAACCAGTGTATGGCTACTGCGCCTTTCAAGAGGATAGCCAGTTTGTAAGAACAACACCAGCAAATGATCAGAGGAAGATCATCCATTTGCTGGGAAATTAGAGGAAAATCAATTGGTCCTAGACGGGCGAAGCAACGTTGGCGGTGATCCGTTGTGACACTGACACTGGATGAAAAAGATCCTGTTAACTAAAAATGAATTGTTACTTTCCGCACTATGAAGTCAGCAATCGAAAATAGGCTTTAGTTCAATCTTATTAGTTTCAGAAAGTAAAATAAGAATCTAGTAAGAAAGTAAAAAACTCAGGTTAACCATAAACCACTAAACAAAAATTAGGGTTTTCTAAAATCACTTACAAAAAATTTGGTAATCTGATCTGCATATATCGTTACTGAGATACAAAAGATATAGATACAAAAGGGCTTAGTTTAGCTTAGCTTTTCCTTCATTCATAGAAGTGAAAAAAAAAAAAAAGCAAAAAAATGGGAAAAAACACAAGCATATGCTTGATTTATACCTAGAGACTTCATTCCATAAATGTCCTTTGTGATTAGCTTCTTTGAACTGATGATCAAGACGAGATCTGATTTCCAGAAGCGTTAGAGTCTCTTGCCGAGGCCATCGACTTTGTCCACCGTCGTCGAAACTCTCCATTCCTGACCCACTAACAGTAACAGAAGCTGAAGCAGTAGTGGTTTGAAGTCCAAATTCAGATGACCCACCACTATGACAACCCAGCATGACAGTTTCATACAGTTGCGGTGGTGGTGGTAGTGGTGGTGTCAGATTCCGGTAGTATTCGGAGGCTGGTGGGGTGGCCGGAAAACGGATTCTTCCGGCCATTAGCTCTGTAAGATCAGTAAGACCGTACTGTTCACTCATCTGTATTAGGTTTCAAAGAAAGAGAAAGAAGAATAGGAGTTCATATATGAGAGTTTCAAATTGAGAAAGAGCTTAAGCACTCAAAATCGAGATGGGGCCAACAGCATAGGCACATATTCGAGTATGGTGGGCGACATGATCCGACTCTACCGCCCCTTTCTTTAATGCTCTCCCTCTCTCCAACCTACAGTTCACAGTCTCGCAGATACAAATACGTGTGTGTGTGTGTGTGTGAGAAAGAGAGAGAGAGAGAGAGAGAGAGTAGGAGAGTAGAGGAGGCAAACCATGGGCTGTCAATCCAGTCTAATTGATATGGTATCATAAAGAAAGGGATGCTATATTGGAGTCGTGTGATTTTGTTTGGTGTTGTATTTGCTTTAATGAAAATTTATTTAGTTTCAAAACAATAAATATAATACAATATTAAAAAGTAAAACAATAAAAAGGAAACCTTACTTGGTACCCGACAATTTATGTTTAATAATAATCTAACTAATTTATTAATTGTGTTAATAGTCTATGTCATTTTCGGATTTGCATCTTATGAGGTTTGTGTTTATGAGAGCAACCAATACCTAGATATAATTCCATAGCAATTCATATACTATTATTCTAAGGAATCAAAAAAATTAATTGGATAATTCTACTATTTAAGTCAATTATTCGTATTCAGCATAATATAACTTATTATGGGTTATGTTTCAGCAGATTCCGTTACGTTATTTTCGAATTTGCATAGGATTGGTGTTAATGAACCAACATACATGTGTGTGGTGGTGTCGTTGAGGGAATCAGAAAAAAAAAAAAATTATAGTTTCTCAACAAATATATAAGTGGCCAACAAATATTGGAAAGGTAAGGTGGTGGTGATGATGATGATAGAAGTCCAATGGCACAACTGAGTATGACCAGTACACAGTGCCCTAACAAGGGTTTCACTTTGAAGCAAGGCTACAATGAAGCCACATCCCACGGCGTTCTTTCTACAAATTCTCCTATGAATTACAGTATGCATAGACTATAAGAATTAAGGCATTGAATTGTGTTAAAAAAAAAAAAAACAAACAAACACCACCATTCTTAATTTGCATGGGGTGATTTACCTATGCAGTCACTTTTAAAATAAAATCTTAGATTTTGGGTTCCTGTATGAAGGATTAGACAAGCAAATATTTCAAACATCTCAACAGAAAATTATGGATTTGATGAGCCGCAAACACCTATTCTTATCAAACTGAAACTAAAAAGTAGAATTTTGAAGAAGCACGAGCCTTTATTAAAAAAAGTCGGTACGTGCTAACCCCTTGGATAGGGTTCCAAACTTGTACACTGCTAAACTACAAGCTTTGTTTCAAGCCCCTCACAAATTGTTACTTTCTTGTAATTTGTTTCCTGTAACACTCCTTCTCTCTCCCCCAGACTTACTACACCATTTGAATCAATTCGATATGTTTGGGAGTCCACATCTTGATGCATTTTGAAATTAATTGAAATGATATATTGAAACCGATATTAGTTTAAACCACAACAGAAAAAAAAAAAAAAAACCTTACCCAACAACTTGCTTTCATTCTCTTGTTTATGGATACAATAACTACACATCAAACAGTGATAGTGTAATTTATCAATCAAAAATAGACTTAATCTGGATTAATATGAGAATTTACGATTAGTTCATAGAACAATCGAATCAATCCGTGGCTCTGTCGTTTGGAGGCAACAGAAGATTTCTTTCGGGGCTCAATAATTATGCCATAAGTTCTGTAATTGTATCACAAGGGCAGGGAATAAGTTATTAATATTTTAGTTAAATACAGGATATCCTAACACCAAATGATTGTTTTTCTTAGCGTGTATATACCCAGAAAAGAACAGTAAGCAAAACATATGGTAGACAAATTCCTGGTCTAATCAGTGCAACATTATTGGGATTCGTGTACCAATAAGTGCTTATTATTATATGAAAAAATATGTTAAATACTTGTAAATTGACATATGCAACCACGATAATATTTGCCCGATAAGGCTAAGGTATCACATTGAGTACCATACTGAGATTATCATTAGTCATTGATTTTGTTTTGATTGATTTATAATTATTAATTGAATAATAAATAAAATTTATACGTGTCGGAATCTTATTTGACAAAAAATAAAAATATGGTATTGAAAAGTAACATTTGGATACCATAATTAGACCCATGAATATCACTGAAATTTATGTGGGTGAAAAGCCAATTGATATACCTAATATATTCCTGGAGAAAATAATATAGATCATATGACAAATCAGGAGCATCATAAGTGATGCAAATCAAGGAAGATTTCAGCTTCGATGTCTGGAACGTCTCAAAACCCCATTATAGAAAGTTTCGATGAATTTTTTCATTTCTATTTTGTAATTTCAGGAATTCTCATTGCTATACATGCCAGGCTTGGATATGTAGGTTAGTTCCAGATTTCTAAGGGTTCTTAACTATTTTAGGTTGCAAAACTATGCAAGACCTTTTCCTATCTTGAATACCATTTTCAAATAAACTATTTTTCTTTTCTGTGTAATTACTTTGGTATTCAAGGATTCAAAATAGATTTTGAAGCAATTTTTGTTGTCCCAAATGTAACCTAAGAGGGGAGTGAATTAAGTTTTTACTTTTCAAAAACTTTTAAAACAATATTACTATTTGTAAAATTATTTTGATTGAAAGTATATGTGTGTGAAATGATTGTGTAGTGAATGAGAAAGTATGCAAACAATAAGTAAGAGAATATGGAAAGATATGCAAACACTATTTATAAAGATCCGACCCCAAACCACTTGGCCTACGCTTTTCTTCCTCCCCTTGGAGTTTCCCTTGCACTAACTTTATCCCCTTCAAATGGGTTACAATGAAACCCTTACAAACTTCTCATTCTTGAAACAAATAATAAACTCCTCTATAATATACTTCAAGAAGAATATACAATAAGATCTCTTTCTCAAGAATATTCTCTCAATACAATAATCTCACAAAGCACTAGAGAATAGAAGAGGTATATTTAATGAGAATGGAAGCTAATCTGTCAAATCCGTCGTGTCTAGAAGCCAATTCAAACTTCCGAATAGTCTTTCGAATGTGATCGTTGTAAGCATAATGGCTACATTTGGAATTTCGGATAGCCATCCGAACTTCCAGACAAACTCATTATTTTGGCCTTGGCTTGGTTCCCTCAAATTGTGTAATTCCAACGAGTTTTTAAGAGTTTCTAAATAATTCTGAATGAACAGTGTCCAGACATGATAGAAGGAAATCGAACTTCTGAAACACCCTTTCGCCATAGCTCTTGGTCCTTCTTGAATCATTCTCAATCGGAACTCTGGATGAGGACTCCAGAATTTCAAAGTAGCCTTTCGATTGCACATCTACAGTTTTGGATATGCTTTCTAATGCACTTGCTTTCCTTCAATCTTCCTTTTCAACCAAAATACCAAATAGGTCATCCAGACTTCTAGAGTAGTCTTCTAATGCCTCTTCCAAAATACGATTCTGCTTAGGCTTTTTTTTTCTTTTTTTTATTTCTCAATTTTGCACATGCTTAACTTGACCTTACACTCATTGATACACTAATTACAAGTATTAATCCGCATTAGAATATTTGTGATCATCAAAATCATACTTATTAAAGCAATGGGTCAACAATTATGTCTAGTATTATCGGGAATAATCAATTGGTTTAGGTTCAAATCCATTGTGGTATTTTAATTTTATTCAATGGAAAATCATGCATAAAAAAAAAATCGAAAAATACAATACGACTGATTAGTCTCGATCCAAGTTGCACTTAGGTATAGACTGTTTCCTAACCACTCACACACCCATACTTTGCTCGACCATGCGTCCTGTTGGAGACAAGATGTTTCTACTTGCATATTTTAAAAATCATAGTTGACTTTGCTTCAACTTGCAAATGTTACTATAGAATGCTTGTGCTTCTCATAAGTCCAAGTGAAATATTTATAAATGAAAAAGGCCTAAGAAGCATTTTATAAATGTTTTCTAACATTTACAATTCCGCTGTTGTCTTTAAATTCGCAATAGGTTTAACCAATAACGAAACTCACCGTTAATGCAACGACAACAATGACTTTGATCAGAAATTTCATAAATTCATAAACTTTGTCAAAGTAGCTTTATTTTCTTTTTAATCTAATCCACAACCGGAAGAAGGTTTTGTAGAGAGGTTTAAGGTAAATGGACTAATCACTAGACACAAATCTTCTTTTCAGATTCTATTCAATCTTTTCTATTCATAAGCAAAGATGACTTGGAGAAATTACTCTTAAAGTAGTAATAATGATCAGCTTAAAGAAACCTTCTAATTTCGAAGGTTCAAAATGCTTGTATAATTGTCCCTCATTCTTTTGTTCATTCAACCCCCACCCGCCCCTATTTTGGACCAGAAGACTAGAGAAAAGGTATGTTCGAATTTGAACTAGAAAGGCATGCAAAATTATATGATTTTTTAAGTCCACAGAGCACAATTCAAGATTTGTAAATATATGGTACTGTTGCCCATAGTTACCTAACTAAGAAATGCAATGGAGAAAGATGTGTTTGGAATGGAGATTAAATTTTATCATTTTATGCTTTGTTATTTTTGAAAATAAATTTGACATCCCTCCCATTTTCTCTCCATTTTTTTACCAAACTAGAATATTTTATTTATCCCATCTCATTTGGAACTTCAGCACTAAATGTAAGGGATCAAACTATCTATAATATAAAACATGACAGACTTCAACAAGTTCATCTGACGGTCTTAAATAAATTCATTCAACGGTCACCAACATCTCTCTTCAAATCATTCACATTGAATTCTTTCCTCTATCCCCCAAAAAATACATTACTTCTCATTTATGTTACACCGTACCTTCAAACACAAGTTACCCCTAATTTTATATAGGGTTAATCTCATTTTACACCTCGAAAGATTGTTCGAATCTCAATTTGCACCCTCAAAGATCAAAAATCTTAATTTATACCCTCAAAGATAGAAATTTGTATCAATGTGTACCCCCAAAGATTAAAAATCTCAATTTGCACCTTCAAAAATAGAAATTTATATCAATGTGCACCTCAAAGATAAAAAATCTCAATTTGCACCCTCAAAGATAGAAATTTGTATCAATGTGTACCTAAAAACTAAATTGATAAATTATACCTAGATCCCCTCATACTTGTCACTTAATCATTTAGACATCTTCACATTTAGAATATTACTCCTACATCTTATGACATTTGTGCACGTATAACACGTAACCCATTTTCATTGATATCTATTAATATAACCGTTAAAAAATATAATTTTATCCTAATAAAAAATTATAATTTCATATTACCCTTTATTTTAT
>CAUOFW020002480.1:334979-350741 GCA_963454935.2 Ilex paraguariensis | reverse complement strand
CAATTTGAGTAGCTTTACACTTTAAATAACAAAATAACATTGTTCTAAAGATTTAGTCAAGCGTGGCAAAAATTACAATCTTTTTGTGAGATGATCAACTTGCAAAAACAGGTCTTGCTTAAAGTGAACTACAACCAATTCAAGGAAAAATAATCAAAAGAAATAGTGAATCATACTTTCAAAAACATGCAAATGTACATTAGGATCTATGCACTAGTGTACCTGAACCAATTGAATTTTTCCAGGGCCCATTCACAGTTCTCGGTCATGTATTGTCTTTGCTTGTGGATTCGAAATTCCAACAAGGATTACAACTTACAGGGTTTCAAATAAGAGCCAGCACCCATTGTTTAAAATCCCATTTGGCTCAACATTGAACTCCTACTTGAACATAACTCATTGTCTCTCAGGTCTGACACACACGTGAACTCTCATGTGGTAATAGATTTAATAGACTTCTTTCTTAGTATATCAGATTTCAAACCATTCCACAATTATATATTTATTCAGAAAATAAAGTTTGGCATTCATTGATTTCAGACCAAGTATTTGAAATTCTTGGAGAGTAGGATCTAAGATCTATCCAATATCCTTTGTCAAATCCAAATCCATGTTGCTAAATATAACAAATAGAATTCTAATTTGAAGAATCCAAAGCACGGAATGCATCAAGCATCCCTCCTCTTCCATTATTTAAAACTTCATCTTTCATACCATCATATTTTTTTCATGTTTTGTCATTTTTTGTGCATATTTGAGAGTATTTCATCATACCAGCATATTAAATAAGAGCAATACTATTGAGACCTAATTTACAGACCTAATTTGCTGACTTAATTCACTGAGACCTTTAGATTGACTGTAGACCTATCAAACATTGGAACTTGGTGTTGATCTAATGATTCGTATGGAGTCACATCATTATGTTAGCAAATTATGTCAAATTTTTAGGTATAAATAGTATTACTATTGCTCATAAAATAATTAAGTCATTCCCCAGCATCATATTTCAACTGTAACCATATACTGAAAAAAATAAAGCAAATTTTTAGTCATAACTTCTTCCAACTGATTAAGAGATGAATTGCCCAGAGTCACATTTAGCAGCGCTGCTCCATTTCACATTTCAACAGTAATAAATTCAGCAAATAAAAAAACTGATACTAAAATCCCNTCTACAACAAATTTGATTGAGAATTAAGGGTTGCGAGGGTTGAAGTCCCTATCTAAGGACCTAATTCACCTAGATTTTTTCTTGTTCTCCCCTTGCTTCTCCTCCAATTCTTCTTCTTCTTCTTCTTCACAAACGATTTACAGCTACTTCCAAAAAAACAATCTAGAGAACGGGATTCACTGGACCAACTTCTTTTTCTTCTCTTCTAAAAAGCGATTCCCTACAGAGACCAGGTGCGTGNGTTTTCCATACCACAATGTCCAAGAGTAACTAAATTTTTAAAAGGGAAAAAAAAAAACAAACGCTTAAACTCCTACCTTCTTATTCCTCGCTATTCTGAGTCTCTTAACTGCACCGAATTGTTTAAAGAAACCTGCAAAATTAATATAGCATGTCACATATATTCTTCTTGAACTTGAATAGCTTTTGTACGGCCCCCTTTGTACAAATAATGCCAAAAGATCAGGTCTGTAAACTCACAATTAAACGGAACCATAANTTGTATATTTTTCAAATTTTTTTAAATTTAAATGTTAATATTTTGGTTGAAGTTAAGATTTGAGATATTATCGATAGTTGTTTCAATTTAAATGTTTATGCTTTGCATTGCATTTGACTATCTAATACTGGAGAAGTTGGAACTTAATACTTAGTAGTAACTAAACTAAAATATTTGCTTACTTTCTATATTGTTCGTCTCACTTTGATGAAGCTTTCGCTTCGCTTCNCCGTTAGATTCGATCAATTGGATCAAAAATTGGACATGTCATAACATTTGATTACCACTTGATTCATATATACATCTAACACTAACATTTTCTACAACAAATTTGATTGAGAATTAAGGGTCACGAGGGTTGAAGTCGCTATCAAAGGACCTAATTCACCTAGATTTTTTCTTGTTCTCCCCCAGCTTCTCCTCCAATTCTTCTTCTTCTTCTTCTTCACAAATGATTTACAGCTACTTCCAAAAAAACAATCTAGAGAATGGGATTCACTGGACCAACTTCTTTTTCTTCTCTTCTAAAAAGCGATTCCCTACAGAGACCAGGTGCGTGTACTACTACTTCTTCTTCTGCTCCTTTTCTTCTTCTTCTTCAGAGATGGAGCTGATCAGCTGAAGCTTTGCTTTTGTTGGCTCAATGAGTCGTTGTTTATGGAGCTCTACTCTTGCTTCAGGTTTTTGCTCCTCTTGTGATATTTGATTTTAATTTTTTTGCTTCAAATGTTAGGATTTTGTATATTTTTCAAATTTTTTTAAATTTAAATGTTAATATTTTGGTTGAAGTTAAGATTTGAGATATTATCGATAGTTGTTTCAATTTAAATGTTTATGCTTTGCATTGCATTTGACTATCTAATACTGGAGAAGTTGGAACTTAATACTTAGTAGTAACTAAACTAAAATATTTGCTTACTTTCTATATTGTTCGTCTCACTTTGATGAAGCTTTCGCTTCGCTTCGCACCTAGATGTCACGAGACCTGAACAATTTGAGTTGCTTTACACTTTAAATAACAAAATAACATTGTTCTAAAGATTTAGTCAAGCGTGGCAAAAATTACAATCTTTTTGTGAGATGATCAACTTGCAAAAACAGTTCTTGCTTAAAGTGAACTACAACCAATTCAAGGAAAAATAATCAAAAGAAACAGTGAATCATACTTTCAAAAACATGCAAATGTACATTAGGATCTATGCACTAGTGTACCTGAACCAATTGAATTTTTCCAGGGCCCATTCACAGTTCTCGTTCATGTATTGTCTTTGCTTGTGGATTCGAAATTCCAACAAGGATTACAACTTACAGGGTTTCAAATAAGAGCCAGCACCCATTGTTTAAAATCCCATTTGGCTCAACATTGAACTCCTACTTGAACATAACTCATTGTCTCTCAGGTCTGACACACACGTGAACTCTCATGTGGTAATAGATTTAATAGACTTCTTTCTTAGTATATCAGATTTCAAACCATTCCACAATTATATATTTATTCAGAAAATAAAGTTTGGCATTCATTGATTTCAGACCAAGTATTTGAAATTCTTGGAGAGTAGGATCTAAGATCTATCCAATATCCTTTGTCAAATCCAAATCCATGTTGCCAAATATAACAAATAGAATTCTAATTTGAAGAATCCAAAGCACGGAATGCATCAAGCATCCCTCCTCTTCCATTATTTAAAACTTCATCTTTCATACCATCATATTTTTTTCATGTTTTGTCATTTTTTGTGCATATTTGAGAGTATTTCATCATACCAGCATATTAAATAAGAGCAATACTATTGAGACCTAATTTACAGACCTAATTTGCTGACTTAATTCACTGAGACCTTTAGATTGACTGTAGACCTATCAAACATTGGAACTTGGTGTTGATCTAATGATTCGTATGGAGTCACATCATTATGTTAGCAAATTATGTCAAATTTTTAGGTATAAATAGTATTACTATTGCTCATAAAATAATTAAGTCATTCCCCAGCATCATATTTCAACTGTAACCATATACTGAAAAAAATAAAGCAAATTTTTAGTCATAACTTCTTCCAACTGATTAAGAGATGAATTGCCCAGAGTCACATTTAGCAGCGCTGCTCCATTTCACATTTCAACAGTAATAAATTCAGCAAATAAAAAAACTGATACTAAAATCCCATATCCAACTTTAAATTCACACCGAACATCCAATGTCTAACCCTCAAAACTACAAACACCCCAACAGCTAACATACCATTTCATACATAGTTTTCCATACCACAATGTCCAAGAGTAACTAAATTTTTAAAAGGGAAAAAAAAAAACAAACGCTTAAACTCCTACCTTCTTATTCCTCGCTATTCTGAGTCTCTTAACTGCACCGAATTGTTTAAAGAAACCTGCAAAATTAATATAGCATGTCACATATATTCTTCTTGAACTTGAATAGCTTTTGTACGGCCCCCTTTGTACAAATAATGCCAAAAGATCAGGTCTGTAAACTCACAATTAAACGGAACCATAACTGTAATGACCTATTCTGCTTGGCTCACCATCTATTCAGACACACACTAAACAAGAACAGAGAGAAAAGCTAATAGAAGCACAAGCTAAATGCAATTAGCCTCCATTTCATTCTCATAGAACCCATGTGAAATCCGACCGATATACAGCACAGTAGCTTTACTTTCCCGGACTTGACNGTTCTTGCTTAAAGTGAACTACAACCAATTCAAGGAAAAATAATCAAAAGAAACAGTGAATCATACTTTCAAAAACATGCAAATGTACATTAGGATCTATGCACTAGTGTACCTGAACCAATTGAATTTTTCCAGGGCCCATTCACAGTTCTCGTTCATGTATTGTCTTTGCTTGTGGATTCGAAATTCCAACAAGGATTACAACTTACAGGGTTTCAAATAAGAGCCAGCACCCATTGTTTAAAATCCCATTTGGCTCAACATTGAACTCCTACTTGAACATAACTCATTGTCTCTCAGGTCTGACACACACGTGAACTCTCATGTGGTAATAGATTTAATAGACTTCTTTCTTAGTATATCAGATTTCAAANTGGTATATTTTTCAAATTTTTTTAAATTTAAATGTTAATATTTTGGTTGAAGTTAAGATTTGAGATATTATTGATGGTTGTTTCAATTTAAATGTTTATGCTTTGCATTGCATTTGACTATCTAATACTGGAGAAGTTGGAACTTAATACTTAGTAGTAACTAAACTAAAATATTTGCTTACTTTCTATATTGTTCGTCTCACTTTGATGAAGCTTTCGCTTCGCTTCTCACCTAGATGTCACGAGACCTGAGCAATTTGAGTAGCTTTACACTTTAAATAACAAAATAACATTGTTCTAAAGATTTAGTCAAGCGTGGCAAAAATTACAATCTTTTTGTGAGATGATCAACTTGCAAAAACAGGTCTTGCTTAAAGTGAACTACAACCAATTCAAGGAAAAATAATCAAAAGAAATAGTGAATCATACTTTCAAAAACATGCAAATGTACATTAGGATCTATGCACTAGTGTACCTGAACCAATTGAATTTTTCCAGGGCCCATTCACAGTTCTCGGTCATGTATTGTCTTTGCTTGTGGATTCGAAATTCCAACAAGGATTACAACTTACAGGGTTTCAAATAAGAGCCAGCACCCATTGTTTAAAATCCCATTTGGCTCAACATTGAACTCCTACTTGAACATAACTCATTGTCTCTCAGGTCTGACACACACGTGAACTCTCATGTGGTAATAGATTTAATAGACTTCTTTCTTAGTATATCAGATTTCAAACCATTCCACAATTATATATTTATTCAGAAAATAAAGTTTGGCATTCATTGATTTCAGACCAAGTATTTGAAATTCTTGGAGAGTAGGATCTAAGATCTATCCAATATCCTTTGTCAAATCCAAATCCATGTTGCTAAATATAACAAATAGAATTCTAATTTGAAGAATCCAAAGCACGGAATGCATCCAGCATCCCTCCTCTTCCATTATTTAAAACTTCATCTTTCATACCATCATATTTTTTTCATGTTTTGTAATTTTTTGTGCATATTTGAGAGTATTTCATCATACTAGCATATTAAATAAGAGCAATACTATTGAGACCTAATTTGCTGACTTAATTCACTGAGACCTTTAGATTGACTGTAGACCTATCAAACATTGGAACTTGGTGTTGATCTAATGATTCGTATGAAGTCACATCATTATGTCAGCAAATTATGTCAAATTTTTAGGTATAAATAGTATTACTATTGCTCATAAAATAATTAAGTCATTACCCAGCATCATATTTCAACTGTAACCATATACTGACAAAAATAAAGCAAATTTTTAGTCATAACTTCTTCCAACTGATTAAGAGATGAATTGCCCACAGTCACATTTAGCAGCGCTGCTCCTTTTCACATTTCAACAGTAATAAATTCAGCAAATAAAAAAACTGATACTAAAATCCCATATCCAACTTTAAATTCACACCGAACATCCAATGTCTAACCCTCAAAACTACAAACACCCCAACAGCTAACATACCATTTCATACATAGTTTTCCATACCACAATGTCCAAGAGTAACTAAATTTTTAAAAGGGAAAAAAAAATAAAAATAAACGCTTAAACTCCTACCTTCTTATTCCTCGCTATTCTGAGTCTCTTAACTGCACCGAATTGTTTAAAGAAACCTGCAAAATTAATATAGCATGTCACATATATTCTTCTTGAACTTGAATAGCTTTTGTACGGCCCCCTTTGTACAAATAATGCCAAAAGATCAGGTCTGTAAACTCACAATTAAACGGAACCATAACTGTAATGACCTATTCTGCTTGGCTCACCATCTATTCAGACACACACTAAACAAGAACAGAGAGAAAAGCTAATAGAAGCACAAGCTAAATGCAATTAGCCTCCATTTCATTCTCATAGAACCCATGTGAAATCCGACCGATATACAGCACAGTAGCTTTACTTTCCCGGACTTGACTCTCCGGGAGCTTACGACCCAGACCACCCTCTAATGGCTTTTTAACACACAAAACAAGAAATCGGTAAGTAAATAAATAAATAGCAAGAGTTTGAGATCATAAGTAAGTCCAATCAGGCGTACCAAGAAATCAGGAGCTTCGTCTTTGCGATTCGTAGCCGCTGACAATCGGGAAGAACCCTTCTTTACTTTCTTCACCATCGCTTTCTTCTTCGCCTTTGCTCCCATCTCTCACTCAGAATTCAAACAAATTTGTGCGTCTCAGTGTGCGTGCGTGCGTGTGGGAGAGAGAGAGACGACAGAAGCCCTCGTTGAGTCTAAGGTTTAGAATTGGTCCTTCTTTCTGTTTGTTATTTTCTGTTAATAACAGTCCTAATTGTTAAGCTATAGTGGATAGGTTTGACTTATTTAACGGCCTATTTACACGTTCTTAGGATATTTTGAATGTGTATTATTATTCTTTATCTTCCAGTGTAAATGACTGATTATAAAACTAGTAACTTTTTTTTGAATAAGGGTATTATTCCTTATCTTTCAGTGTAAATGACTGATTATAAAGCTAGTAGCTTTTATTTGAATAAGGGGGACATTCCTTCAGCAGTTTTGTGAGTGAAAATACTTTGAGCTTTAACAATTAGTATCAAAGCACCGAAAGGGGCCTGATTAGGAGTGTGTGAGAAAGTTTAGAGTGAAACACAAGAGATAGAGAGGGAGAGAAATTCAAAGTGATTGTGTGAAGTCAAAGATGTCTACCTCAGAGCAGTTTATGCGAGCTTCAATTCCGAGATTTGATGGACACTATGATCATTGGTCCATGATGATGGAGAACTTCTTGAGAAGCAAGGAGATGTGGAGTTTGGTGGAGGAAGGAGTTCCAACAATAATACGGGGACCAGCTGCAAGTGAGGGACAGTGGAAGACCGTAGAAGAAGCCAAGCTCAAGGATCTGAAAGTCAAGAATTTCTTGTTCCAAGCAATTGACAAAGAGATCATGGAGACAATTCTTGATAAAGGAACAACGAAAGCAATCTAGGATTCGATGAGACAGAAATATCAGGGTTCGACAAAAGTAAGAAGAGCATAATTGCAAGCATTGAGAAGAGAGTTTGAATTGCTAGGCATGAAGGAATGAGAGAAGATGGACAACTACATCTCTCGAACCCTAACCGTGGTGAACAAGATGAAGGTCCACGGAGAACAGATGCAATAGAGTGTCGTGGTTGATAAAATTCTAAGATCAATGACTCCTAAATTCAATTATATTGTGTGCTCAATAGAGGAGTCGAATGATCTAGACACCATGAGTATTGATGAACTTCACGGTAGCCTTCTAGTTCATGAGCAGAAAATACAGGGATATAACGAAGAGGAGCAAGCTCTAAAGGTTGTCTATGATGATAGAACAGCAAGAGGAAAGGGCAGAGGTGCATTTAGAGGCATTCGAGGCAGAGGAAAAGGAAGGGATAGGCAACAATTCAATAAGGAGCTGGTTGAATGATATAAGTGCCACAAATTGGGGCATTTTCAGTTTGAGTGCCCCGAGTGGGTGAAAGGAGCAAACTATGTAGAACTTGATGAGGAGGAAGAAATGCTTCTCATGTCATATGTTGAACTACATCATGCAAAAAGAGACGAGGTATGGTTTTTAGACTCTGGTTGTAGCAATCATATGACTGGTAGCAAAATGTAGTTTATAAGTTTGGATGAAGGGTTTAGACAATATGTTAAACTAGGGAATAACTCTAGGATGATGGTGATGGGTAGAGGAAATGTTAGGATGGAAGTAGAGGGTATAACACAAGTTATTACTAATGTGTATTACAATCCAGAGTTGAAAAACAATTTGCTAAGTATAGGACAATTACAGGAGAAGAGATTAACAATACTTATACAAAATGATATGTGCAAATTGGTTCATCCCTCTAAGGTCTAATTATGAGAAGTGAAATGTCTGCGAATAGAATGTTTGTTCTATTGGCTTCTGTTGCTTCTAGAGAACCTGCTTGCTTCAAAACAGTAACAAAAGATGAGACACACTTGTGGCACTATCGATTTGGTCACCTGAGTTACAAGGGCTTGAGAACCTTACATTATAAGAAAATGGTGAACGGTTTACCGCTTTTTAGGCTCCAGCAAAGCTATGTGAAGGATGTTTGAAGGGAAAACAACACAGGGATTTCTTTCCCAAACAAAGTCAGTGGAGAGCTACTCAAAGGTTGCAAATGGTACATGCAGATATTTGTGGTCCGGTGACTCCGAAATCAAATAGCAGAAAGAAGTATTTAATCACCTTCATCGATAACCTCACAAGAAAGACACGGGTGTTCTTCTTATCGAAAAAGTCAGAGGCCCTATCCATATTCAAGAAGTTCAAGAGGTTAGTAGAGGAGGTTGGTGAAAGCATTTGCTGCCTAAGAACAGACAGAGGCGGAGAATTTACCTCTGAAAGCTTTAATGAATTTTGCAGCACCAATGGGATAAGCAGGCAGCTCACAGCTGCGTACACACCGCAGCAAAACAGCGTTGCAAAACGGAAGAATAGAGCTATTATGAACCTGGTAAGAAGTATGTTGATTGAGAAGGAGGTTCCAAAAGAATTCTGGCCAGAAGCAGTTAACTGGACAGTGCACTTGTTGAATCGTAGTCCTACTCTCGCAATAAGGGATCAAACTCCAGAAAAAGCTTGGAGCCGTCATAAGCCGTCAGTGGAACACTTCAAAGTTTTTGGGTGCATTGGATATGTGCATATTTCTGACCAGAAGAGGACAAAGTTGGATGACAAGAGCATAAAGTGCGTGCATTTGGGACTGAGTAGTGAATCAAAATCCTATAGAATGTATAATCTAGGCACTAAGAAGATTGTTGTAAGCAGAGATGTTGTCTTTGCCGAGAATGAAAGCTGGGAATGGAACAAGAATGGAGCAGAGGCAAGAGATGGTGTATTGGATTGGGGTGACAATGAGGACAGAGAAACTAATGAAGAAGCTGATGAAACCGAAGCTGATGCAACTGAAGATAATGGAGGCACACAAAGTTCTTCAGATGAGGTAAATACTTCAAGTTTAAGTGAGTCACAAGGAAGAATTCATAGACAGCTAGGGGTGGATGAGAGATTATGTAACAGGAGAAGGACTTTCGGAAGATGAGGAGATCCAAAGTATGGTCATGTACACTGAAGCTGGAGATCCAAGTACATATGAAGAAGCGGCAGGGTGTTCTAAATGGAGGAAAGCCATGGAATGTGAGATACAAGCCATAGAAAGGAACGAAACCTAGAGCTTAACTACTCTACCTGCAGGTGCAAGAGCCATAGGAGTAAAATGGATTTACAACACCAAACTGAACGAGAGAGGAGAAGTTGATAAGCACAAGGCCCGACTGGTTGCATTAGGCTATGCGCAGAAGCATGGCATTGACTATGCAGAGGTGTTTGCTCCTGTTGCAAGATGGGACACAATTCGAATGATCCTGGCTTTAGCAGCTCTAAACAGTTGGTATGTATATCAACTAGATGTAAAGAGTGCTTTTTTGCATAGTGAGTTGGGGGGAGGATGTCTACATCGAGCAACCTCAAGGATATGTAAAGAAAGGAGAAGAAGAGAAGGTGCTCAAGCTTCAGAAGGCTTTATACGGCTTGAAACAATCCCCACGGACCTGGTACAGCAGAATAGAAGCTTACTTTCTCAAGGAAGGCTTCGAGAAGTGCCCAAGTGAACACACCCTGTTCACAAAGTCTAAAGAAAGAGGGAAGTTGCTGGTTGTGAGTATCTATGTCAACGATCTAATATTTACAGGTAATGATGGCATGATGTTTGATGAATTCAAATCATCGATGAAGATTGAGTTTGATATGATAAATTTGGGGAGGATGAAGTACTTCCTAGGTGTCGAAGTGATTCAAATGAAGGCATTTACATCAGTCAAAGAAAATATGCACAGGAGGTGTTACAAAAGTTTGGTATGGAGAACAACAATGCTACAAAGAATCCTATGGTGCCAGGTTTCAAGCTAACAAAAGATGAAGGGGGAACAAAAGTCGACGCCACTCGGTATAAGCAGGTGATTAGAAGCTTAATGTACTTAATTGTTTCTAGACCTGATTTAATGTATGTGATGAGTTTGGTGAGTAGATACATGGAGAAGCCCACTGAGTTGCATATGGTGGCGGTGAAAAGGATCTTNGGTGAGTAGATACATGGAGAAGCCCACTGAGTTGCATATGGTGGGGGTGAAAAGGATCTTAAGGTATTTAAAGGGTACCACAGAATTGGAAATTTGTTACAAGAAGGGAGGAGGAGTTGGTGAACTTGTTGCTTATTCAGATAGTGACTATGCTGGTGACTTAGATGATAGAAGAAGCACTTCAGGCTATGTTATGATGAGTTCTGGAGCAGTGTCATGGAATTCCAAAAAACAAGCAATGGTTACACTTTCAACTACAGAAGCTGAATTTATCTCAGCTGCATTGTGTGCTTGTCAAGCAGTATGGATGCAAAGAGTTCTCAAACATCTCGGCTGGAATCAAAGTAAGTGTAGTGTTATTTATTGTGACAATTGCTCTACAATTAAGCTTTCCAAAAATCCTGTCATGCACGGGAGGAGCAAACATATAGTTGTCATATAGCATTTCCTTCGTGATCTTTCAAAGGATGGTGTGGTGGAGCTAAAATATTGCAGTTCACAAGAACAAATCGTAGATATCATGACCAAGCCACTGAAGCTTGATGCGTTTGTGAAACTGAGAGAACAACTTGAAGTCTGTGAGGTACCAAAGAAGTAAACTGGTTGCAATGAGCAACTCAGTTTAAGGGAGGAAATGTTGAGTCTATTAAGGTTTAGAATTGGTCTTCTTTCTGTTTGTTATTTTCTGTTAATAACAACCCTGATTGTTAGGGTGTAGTGGCTAGGTTTGACTTATTCAGCAGTCTGTTTGCACGTTCTTAGTATACTTTGAACGTGTATTGTTATTCCTTATCTTTCAGTGTAAATGGCTAATTATAAAGCCAGTAGCTTTCATTTGAATAAGGGGGACATTCCTTTAGCAGCTTTGTGACTGAAATACTTTGAGCTTTAACAGCCCTGATCCTAAGCAGTCTAAACCCTACAAGTGGTGTTTGGATCAAAGGATTTGGGGGGATTATAGAGAGGATTGGATTAAAATTATGAATTGGTCCACTTATCCCTGATTTGGGTAATTTTTTTGGATGGGATTATCCTTGGTTTCGAATTCTCGAGCCATAAGTTTTGCAGCTAAGAATCCCCTCTGTAGGCCATTGAACAATCTCTTCTGCTGTGTGGGATTTAGAATTGTGAGGTAGGATTACATTTGAAAAATCTAAAATACCCCTCTGCTGGTCATTGAACAATCCTTTCTACTGTGCAGATCTGGGCATAGTTTGACTGTCCATCGACTGTAATTCATGTCGATTTTTTCCATCGGCTGTAACCCATTTCAATTTTTTCCATCGGTGGTGTTTGGAACTCTCCAAAACACCAAGATTTGTTGAGCAGGTCTGAGTGTTGAACCCAACCAGTAGCAGATCTGCAACTTCCATTTGTTGATCTGCTCCTTGGAAGACCCCATCATATGTTCTCTCTTTCACCCTTTTTCTCTCTGTCTCACCAATTCTCTCTCTCTCTATCTCACTCTTTTTCTCTGTATGCTGGGCCTCATTAAAAAACCAAATTGAAAGCAAAGCAAAGGTTCACATTAAATACTCTTTAGTTTTTAATTTCTCATTTTTTTGATAAAGATGAGGGCACTAAAACAACTATTATGCTTATATGATGGTAAAATAACTGTTATACTTAGATGATGATAAAACAACTATTTATTTTTTAATGTCTCCTTTACAAAGCATGTAATTAATATTTCTCTAACCACATTATGATGAAAGGGTTTGAGTCTCATTGAAAAATCACATTTGTTTTGTGGTGTTGGTTCTCATTACATCTTAAATTTTTAAGGTCTAAACAATTTTATGCTCATCCATTTGTTTCCTTATAGATGAACTCGAAAAAAAATTAACTTTTTAAGTAAAGCAACATATTTAAAATTGACCTAATTTGTGCTATTAATTTAGGTAATAATATTAAAATGTCCTAAAATTCATGAAAAATAAATTGCATTTGGGTCATTGAAAAAATTTAATGTGGCTCAGATTAATTTTGTTATTTATTGAAAAAAAAAATTAAGTTTTATTTTTAAACACACAACTTCAGATTTTCTAGAAAGAAACAAATAATGACTTAGGCATGAGTTGTATCGATTTGTCTATTGTTTTTGTAAAAATGCATTATTTATTGATTCATATTTTTTTTTCCTAAATAAGACAATACTAATGGATAAGAATTTTTTACATTCCATTCCATACATAGTATAGGATTAGATAATATTTTTTTACACAAAGGTGCAATGGTCATTTTAGTATGTTTTATCTTCACATGTGAATGAGACTCACAAACCAAATGAAATCTATCCAAAGATGGGATAGGATTTGAATCCGAACTTTATAATTCTCCCATCTGGACCACTTTGCATTGGGTTCGGATTCAAATCCAATTCAATTCAATCCTCCTATGGTGATCCAAACACCACCACAGTGCTCTGTGTTGGGGATTGTAGGAAATAGAGTGTTTATTCACACCTTGAGAGGTTGTTCGGCAATGGGGTATGGAGACTTGGGAAGATTGGTTTGAAAAAAATAGTTTAAAGGATCTTAAATTTTATATTTGTATGAAAATTTTGGTGTTGGATTTTTAAACACGGCCCATAGCTAATTTGAGGATTAAACTCATGATCATAAATTTGGAAAAAATAGTTTAAAGGATCTCAAATTTCATGTTTGTATAAAAAATTTAGTCTTGAATTTTTAAACTAATGATCATAGATTTCGTTAAACTTAAGGGGGGTGGGTTTGAGAAGATGAGTAAGGGGTTAATGATTTAAAAGATAATTTGTAAAACCCGGGAAAAATTTGAACTTTTTTCAACAAAGGGCAAAATAGTAATTTGTCACTATAATACGAAATTGAAATATGCATTGTCTAGAGCTTGTATGACATAACGAACTTCGCCATTGGATTCGTGTCGCAGAAACTAGTTACCTTGTCGAATTTCATTGAATTCTGAGATAGTCAAATTTTTATACGTGATTCGAGACAGTTGGGTGGCGAATGACCTTTTAAGGTCCCCAAAAATGAGTTTTATAAAAATTCTTTATAATTGGATAAAAATTCAAAAAAAATTAATTTAAACTTAAATCAGAATGAAATAAATCGTTTCGGGACGAAAATGAACCCGAATAAGTGAGGGGGCGTGTGGCGCGACTCAGGCCAAGTCTTCAAAAATATAAATAGGGGTTAAAATGAGATATTTCTGCAACTTCAGCCAAAAACGTGTGAGAGAAAGAGGGAGAGAAAAGGGAGAAAACCAATCTTTCTTCGTCGATTCTCAAAGTTTCGTCGGTCGAAATTCGTCGAGCCAAGAGTTAAAATTCATCTCCTCGACGAGGGCTATGTGTACGTACCAAAAAGAACTAATTTCAATGAAGATCCAAAGAGAGAATTTTGGAGAAATCAAGATTTTGGGCTTAGGAGGTATTCTTGAGGCTTCCTACCATTTCTACTACGCTCCAAGAGGTAGGGTTCTTCCTACTTTAGTTTTATTTCTATCTTTTGAATTGATTTTTGGGACTTTTATGTGGCCTATTTTGGGGTGATTTTGTGTTTAGGGGTTGTATATGGGTTGTTTTATGGGCCGTATATGAGCTGTTTTGTAGGCTGTATATGGGCTATTTTATAGACTATAAGTGGACTGTTTTATGGGCTGTATATGGACTGTTTTACGGCTTGTTTTAGGGGTTGTTTTGTGGCCGGATTTGGGGCTGCTATGTGGCCGAATTTGGGGCTGTTTTGTGGGCATATTATGTGTTTACTTTATACCTTGAGAATTAAGTGTGTTATTGTTTGATTATGTAGTAACATGCTTAAGGATTGTGTTAGATAAAATGTTGATATATGTGTATTAATATATTGACATTGTGATAAATTTTTGGAGGTTATCTGCATATGATATAATTGTCCATGATACATGATAAAATGTGTTGGAAAGAAATGTTAATATGTGCTCATTGAAATATTGACATTATAATGATTTATGAAATTTATATGCTTATGATATGAATTGTCATAGAACATATAAACATGTGGTTTAAATTGCTCAATAGGCATTCATTACCTTGGGCATGATGTTGGTAGTGCAATGATTCATTACATTGCATATGCATAAAGAACACATCGCATTTCATGGGTGTGAGTGCATGGTTGGATCAATCACCATACTTGGTATTTTGATGGGTGGGCTCGAAAAAGTGAGGTTGAATATTCTATTGAGTCGCACAATTGCATACATGAAAAACTTGTGTCGGATATAGCAAGAAAGGATAGATCCCCCCCTCGGGTGCAAGGCCCGGCCACTGGTTTATACACTTCCTACGGTGCAAGTCCAAAAAAGTGTATCGGTGTGTGGAGCCGGCAGTGCAACACCCAAAAGTCCACTACCCAAATAAAGACACATAATTTTTGATTATATAAATGATTCATTTGATGGAAAATATTCAGAAATGAATTGGTTTTATAAACACTTGGTTTTTATCTTCAAAGATGATCATTGGATGTATTTCATTAATGACAAGGATTTTTACACTTGCATTGTGTTAAGAGTATTAGGGTAGTATATGTAAATTATTAATAGTGTTAGGGTATTATGTGTAATTTTTATTATTGTGAGTTAACTATAAATACAAGTGATGTATGAGAGTTAGGTTATGTTTTTAACCTATCTCTGTTGCTCTCTAATATTGTGTTAATCCTCTAAACTTATTATGGTATCAGAGCATTACGATCATAAATATATATATTCTGAATAAATTAATTGTCTGTTGTGGTGATACTGTGTTTGTTGGTGGTGCTGTGGTAGTCTGTTGTGGTGGTATTGTGTTTATCGGTGATGGTCTGCTGTGTTCGTCGTCTGCTATGGTGTGGCACTGTTGTGGTGGAAAGTCGCAGTCGAAGGCCAAGGTCCGCTG
>CAUOFW020002480.1:321417-334666 GCA_963454935.2 Ilex paraguariensis | reverse complement strand
GATTTGAATCCGAACTTTATAATTCTCCCATCTGGACCACTTTGCATTGGGTTCGGATTCAAATCCAATTCAATTCAATCCTCCTATGGTGATCCAAACACCACCACAGTGCTCTGTGTTGGGGATTGTAGGAAATAGAGTGTTTATTCACACCTTGAGAGGTTGTTCGGCAACGGGGTATGGAGACTTGAGAAGATTGGTTTGAAAAAAATAGTTTAAAGGATCTTAAATTTTATATTTGTATGAAAATTTTGGTGTTGGATTTTTAAACACGGCCCATAACTAATTTGAGGATTAAACTCATGATCATAAATTTGGAAAAAATAGTTTAAAGGATCTCAAATTTCATGTTTGTATAAAAAATTTAGTCTTGAATTTTTAAACTAATGATCATAGATTTCGTTAAACTTAAGGGGGGTGGGTTTGAGAAGATGAGTAAGGGGTTAATGATTTAAAAGATAATTTGTAAAACCCGGGAAAAATTTGAACTTTTTTCAACAAAGGGCAAAATAGTAATTTGTCACTATAATACGAAATTGAAATATGCATTGTCTAGAGCTTGTATGACATAACGAACTTCGCCATTGGATTCGTGTCGCAGAAACTAGTTACCTTGTCGAATTTCATTGAATTCTGAGATAGTCAAATTTTTATACGTGATTCGAGACAGTTGGGTGGCGAATGACCTTTTAAGGTCCCCAAAAATGAGTTTTATAAAAATTCTTTATAATTGGATAAAAATTCAAAAAAAATTAATTTAAACTTAAATCAGAATGAAATAAATCGTTTCGGGACGAAAATGAACCCGAATAAGTGAGGGGGCGTGTGGCGCGACTCAGGCCAAGTCTTCAAAAATATAAATAGGGGTTAAAATGAGATATTTCTGCAACTTCAGCCAAAAACGTGTGAGAGAAAGAGGGAGAGAAAAGGGAGAAAACCAATCTTTCTTCGTCGATTCTCAAAGTTTCGTCGGTCGAAATTCGTCGAGCCAAGAGTTAAAATTCATCTCCTCGACGAGGGCTATGTGTACGTACCAAAAAGAACTAATTTCAATGAAGATCCAAAGAGAGAATTTTGGAGAAATCAAGATTTTGGGCTTAGGAGGTATTCTTGAGGCTTCCTACCATTTCTACTACGCTCCAAGAGGTAGGGTTCTTCCTACTTTAGTTTTATTTCTATCTTTTGAATTGATTTTTGGGACTTTTATGTGGCCTATTTTGGGGTGATTTTGTGTTTAGGGGTTGTATATGGGTTGTTTTATGGGCCGTATATGAGCTGTTTTGTAGGCTGTATATGGGCTATTTTATAGACTATAAGTGGACTGTTTTATGGGCTGTATATGGACTGTTTTACGGCTTGTTTTAGGGGTTGTTTTGTGGCCGGATTTGGGGCTGCTATGTGGCCGAATTTGGGGCTGTTTTGTGGGCATATTATGTGTTTACTTTATACCTTGAGAATTAAGTGTGTTATTGTTTGATTATGTAGTAACATGCTTAAGGATTGTGTTAGATAAAATGTTGATATATGTGTATTAATATATTGACATTGTGATAAATTTTTGGAGGTTATATGCATATGATATAATTGTCCATGATACATGATAAAATGTGTTGGAAAGAAATGTTAATATGTGCTCATTGAAATATTGACATTATAATGATTTATGAAATTTATATGCTTATGATATGAATTGTCATAGAACATATAAACATGTGGTTTAAATTGCTCAATAGACATTCATTACCTTGGGCATGATGTTGGTAGTGCAATGATTCATTACATTGCATATGCATAAAGAACACATCGCATTTCATGGGTGTGAGTGCATGGTTGGATCAATCACCATACTTGGTATTTTGATGGGTGGGCTCGAAAAAGTGAGGTTGAATATTCTATTGAGTCGCACAATTGCATACATGAAAAACTTGTGTCGGATATAGCAAGAAAGGATAGATCCCCCCCTCGGGTGCAAGGCCCGGCCACTGGTTTATACACTTCCTACGGTGCAAGTCCAAAAAAGTGTATCGGTGTGTGGAGCCGGCAGTGCAACACCCAAAAGTCCACTACCCAAATAAAGACACATAATTTTTGATTATATAAATGATTCATTTGATGGAAAATATTCAGAAATGAATTGGTTTTATAAACACTTGGTTTTTATCTTCAAAGATGATCATTGGATGTATTTCATTAATGACAAGGATTTTTACACTTGCATTGTGTTAAGAGTATTAGGGTAGTATATGTAAATTATTAATAGTGTTAGGGTATTATGTGTAATTTTTATTATTGTGAGTTAACTATAAATACAAGTGATGTATGAGAGTTAGGTTATGTTTTTAACCTATCTCTGTTTCTCTCTAATATTTTGTTAATCCTCTAAACTTATTATGGTATCAGAGCATTACGATCATAAATATATATATTCTGAATAAATTAATTGTCTGTTGTGGTGATACTGTGTTTGTTGGTGGTGCTGTGGTAGTCTGTTGTGGTGGTATTGTGTTTATCGGTGATGGTCTGCTGTGTTCGTCGTCTGCTATGGTGTGGCACTGTTGTGGTGGAAAGTCGCAGTCGAAGGCCAAGGTCCGCTGTGGTGGTGGTCTGCTGTGTTCGTCGTCGTCTGTGGTGTGGCACTGTTATGGTGTTGCTTGTCGTGGTGGAGAGGCGCAGTCGAAGGCCAAGGTGTTTTTAGCCTTCGTGGTGGTGGTGTGGCTATTGTGGTGGTGTTGGTGGTGAGACACAGTCGCAGGAGTGGTGTTGGTGGTGAGGCGCAGACACAGGAGGGTTCTCTGGGAACCCTAATCTAAACGAAGAAAAAGAGTCCAACAGGCTAGCTCAGATCGGGTCAAGCCCATGTTGGGTCAGATTGGGTCAAGCCCATTGACTTAAATTATTTTAAGTCCAAGTCAAAGTCCAATGGTCCAGTGATCCAAAGTCAGGGGTTCATTTTAAGTCCAAAGTCCAGTGGTCCAACCCTTAGTCCAGTGCAGAGACTCCAGCCGGTTCGGTTCAGCGGTCCAGAGTGTCTAGCCGGTCCGGTTCAGTCTTTCAAAAGGTCCAACTGATCCGATTCAGGAAGTCAAACCGGCCCGGTTCCGTGATCCATTAAGTAAAACCGGTCTGGTTCAGCAGTCTAGAGGTTTCAGTCAGATCGGTTTAGTGATCCAGTCTCCTTTTTCAGGTCGATTCAATCTTTTAGAGGGCTTAGCTTGACTGATTCAATGGTCCAGCTCCCTTTTTCAGACCGGTTCAGTGGTCCAGTTCCCTTTTTCATTCCGGTTTAGTGGTCTAACCTACTTTTTCAGTCCGGTTCAGTGGTCTAACCCAATTTTTAGCCTAGTTTAGTACTCCAACTACTTCCTTTCTTCCTGTTCAGCCTTCCAGCAGACTCCACTAGTCTGGTTCAATGCTCTTGTAGTCCGGTTTAGCTTCCAGCAGCCTCTAGTGGTCCGGTTCAGTACTTTAGTGGTCCAGTTCAGTCTTCAAACAACCTTATCGGGTTTGATTCTGTCCGGTTCAAGCTTTCAGCCTCCGTCTTTTCTTCTGGTTCAGTATTGCAGCACTCTTTGCTTGTTTTTTGCTGCACTGTTATGGAACTCAAACAAGACACTGGATTGGTTACTATTACTCGAGAGAAGTATGCTCAGTTCTTATCTCAGCAACAGGTTGTTTCATCTCCCTTTATTGCTATTTTTGCCTAATCAGGTATTACTGTAACGCCCCAAAACACACCCTAAATGACATTACATTCTAAAACCATTCATATCATGATAGCACTAATATAATCCCTTAAGAAACAAGACTTCATTTGTCATCCATGAATATTTACAACATTATCTAAAAGAATAATCCCAAGTCATGGCTATTACATCTCAAAAATTAATTAAGTAAGCGTAGCGGAATAAACAAAAGAAGCTAGACTACACAATGTTCCAAAAGAATGTCCTAGTCTAGCACAAATGAAAAGGAGGTCGCTCTATGCGTCCACCTCGGGATCCACACTCCCGTCCCGTGGAGTCTCCCAAGTAGCGGGCTCCTCGACCTTTACGTCTTCCTCCTCAAGCGGGTAATCTGAAAAATGTTAGCGATAGGGGGTGAGCACGAAACTCTGTAGAAACATTCTCCCAAACTCATACAAGGTTTAGAAAAACATTTAAAACGGTTGATCTCAATTTTAACATAACATAGACACATAATTTGAAATAAAGCAGTGACATTTAAAAAGGATCTCAAGTTTATTTAAAAACATTACTTAAATGAATAAATGAGCACCACATACAAATAATAACCATTAATTGTCATAACTAATTTTCAACAATTCTTTTGGTAGGTGGTATACTTTGTGGTAACTTCCACCCCCCTTTTAGGTCACCTTTAATTCTCAAGCATCCTTACCGGGAACCTCTTGAAAATGGATGAGTATCCTTACATGGAACCTTTCACCAATCACTACATTATTTCTCAAGCATCCTTACCGGGAACCTCTTGGGAAGGGGTGAACATCCTTACAAGGAACCTCTCTCTCATGTGCATCACAAAAAACCCAACCAAACATACAATTCTAACATTTATCTCAATTTACAAGCATATATCCAAAATCCCCAAAATATATCATGTAACAATTCCACAACCAACTAAGAAAATACATGAGATTACAATAACATCATTTTTCTACCCAACACAAAGCACTAAGGTTTCGAAATCCATAATAAAGAAAGCATTTAGGAAGGAAATACATCACTCTCCAAAAATTAGGGTTTTAAAACTAGAAAGGAGATTTCATGGGTATTAAACCCTACTTTGTTCAAAACATGTAATCCTTGCAAAAAGCCTAAGAGAGGATGATTCCATAGCATATATATACCATTGATAGCCAAAACATACATATATAAATACCCTAGCCTCAATGTAAGTGAATGAGAGAAAACCCCTACCTTGAATCCTTAGCTTTGGAGTGAAGAACAAGAATATTTGATCTTGAATCACCCTTGAATCTCTTGTTTTTCCCTTCCTTTCTTCTTCTCTAATGCCCTCTAGGGTTTCAAGAGGTGTGGGGGTGTGAGGGGAGTGAAGGAAATGAGAGCAAATGAGATGAAAATGAGTTTAAAACATAGCAGCCCCGAAAAATACTGTTCACAGGCTATTTTGGGTTTCTCCAAATTTACGGTTTTGCCACTAAAAATCTCAAATTTGATTCATATGACTACTCTAAGATTTTTTGACGTTCCGGATTCATTTTTAATTTTATTTTAACCTAAAAACATTTATTTTTATGATTTATCTCAACACCCAAGTCAACGTACACCCGAAACACTAAAGTTTCTATTTTACCCATCTGAATCGGCTATTAATGAAGTTTTGCGATGTTTGCAAATAAAATGTGATAAAGGGTGTTTCTTAAAGCCTTTTATACTTATTTGAAGCCTAAAAGTACTTATTATTTTTATATTTTAATTTAGGATGCAAATGGAGACATTAAATGCAAAACGAAGCTAATTGGACTATTTCGACATTATTTTGTTATCTGAGCATAACTCTGTCATCCAAGCTCCGATTGAGATGATTCAAAATACTATGGAATGATACGAAAGAGCTCTAAAACTTTTATGTTTTGAGTTTTGAGAGATATTGACTGCATCAAGGTCTAAATCAAGCTTGAAGTTGCAGTAGTGCACTGTTCATAGCCTGTCTTCGTCCCTTTTCCATTTCCAATCTATTCCTAAGTCAACCAAATCTATCTCAAACCTCTCCAACACATATTTCTAAACCAAACCTATTTGATACAAGTTCTAGGATCTAAAATTTCATATTTTCACTTATTAAAACTAAATTTCAACTATTATTTTCACTAACATTTTAAATCTCTACTTTTCCAATCTACCAAATTCAAACACACATCACTACATATATCCACATTTTTTTATCACAATTATTTACTATATATCTATATACATATATAAAAGAAAATGCGGGGTGTTACAATTACTTTCACTTATTTATTCTCCTCCAATCGTAGTCCCTAGATCATTGACTCTGGCGCTTCTGATTACATGACTGGTGCGTCTAATATTTTTTTTACTTATCAGTCTGCTACCTCCACACGTAGTGTTACTCTTGCTAATGACACTTGTTCTAAAGTTTCAGGTTTGAGAACTACTAACTTGAATCATGATATGTCTCTATCTTCTGTATTATTTGTTCCTTAGTTTCCTTTTAGTATACTTTCCATTAGCAAGATTACCCGTTCTCTCGATTGTTCTGTAACTTTTTATCCTTCTTATTGTGTCTTTCAAGATCTTAAGATGAAGAGGCAGATTGGTACGAGGCATGAAGCTGGTGGCCTATATTACTTTGATTTTGATTCATCTACTCAGACTCTACAGACCTCGTTATCTCCTTTCCAGTGGCATTGTCATCTTGGACATCCTTCTCTCCAAAATCTGAAGCGTCAGGTTCCTAGTCTTAGTTATGTGTCGTCTTTGTCTTGTGAAGCTTGTCAGCTTAGTAAACATCACCGTGTGTCATTTCAGTCTCGAGTCAATAATCGTGTGTCTAGTCCATTTGAGTTGGTACATTCTGATGTATGGGGTCTAATAAAGAATATTTTATCTAATAAATATCCTTATTTTGTGTCATTTGTGGATGACTATTCTCGTGTGACTTGGATGTTTCTAATGAAAGCTCAGTCTGAATTATTCTCTATATTTGAGACATTTCGTAAGGAAATAAAAACTCAGTATGGGTGTCATATCCGTATTTTTACGTTTTGATAATGCTCGAGAATATGAATCTGATCCTTTTTCAGCTTATCTTAGTAAAATTGACATTATTCATCAGACTTCTTGTGCTTATACCTCTCCACAAAATAGTGTTGCTGAACGCAAGAACTGTCATTTATTGGAAGTCACCCGTGCCCTGTTATTCCAGATGAATATTCTCTGATATTTTTGGAGTGATGTTGTTCTTACTGCTTGTCATCTTATTAATCATATGTCATCCTCTTTGTTAAATGGACAAAGTTTATATTCTGTCATTTTTCTTAGTAAGCCTTTATTTTTCTTGACTCCTAAGATTTTTGGATGTGTCTGTTATGTTCACAATTTGGGTCCTGAATTTGACAAACTTGACCCTCAAGCTACCAAATGTGTATTTCTTAGTTACTCTCACACGCAAAAGGGGTATCGTTGTTACAATCCTTCTCTGCACCAATACTTTACTAGTGCCGATGTCACGTTTGAAGAATCTGTTCCATATTTTTCAGCACCTTCTCAGCCTTTGGATCATCTCCTATACCATCATCTCTTTCCTCATTTTCAGACATTTCGCTGCTCACTGTGTTACCATCTACTTTACCTCTACATGTCTACTCCCGCTGTCCTGGCCCATCGACTGAGGTGCCCGTACTGTCTTCCTTGCTGCCTTCTGATCCTAGTACATCAGGTAATTTAGACTTTTTACCTATTGCTCTTCGCAAAGGTACTCGTTCGTGTGTTACTAATCATCTCATTTCTCATTTTGTTTCATATGATGCCTTGTCTCCTGTCTTATCCTGTTTTACTTCTGAATTATCTGTGATATCTATTCCTAAGCATTACAGGATGCTTTATCTGATCCGGGTTGGAGGAAAGCTATGGAGGAGGAGATAGATGTTTTACATCATAATGAGACTTGAGATCTCGTTCCTTTATCCCCTGGTAAAAGAACTGTTGACTGTCGTTGAGTGTGTACTGTTAAATTTCATCCAGATGGTTCTGTGGTGCATCTCAAAGCTGAACTTATTGCAAAGGGCTTTACTCAGACTTATGATGTTGATTATGAGGAGACTTTTTCTCCTGTTACCAAAATTTTCTATGTTCATATCTTGATTTCTTTGGCTGCTAATCTTGATTGACCCTTATTTCAGTTAGACATCAAGAATGTCTTCCTACATGGTGACTTGATTGAAGAGGTATACATGGAGCAGCCATCTGGGTTTACTGCTCGAGGGGAATATGGTAAGAGTGTATGTCGGTTAAAGAAATCTGTGTATGGTTTGAAGAAGTCACCAATGGCATAGTTTGGTAAGTTTTCAGATGTAGTTTTAGAATTTGATCTTCTTCGATGTCAGACAGATTATTTTGTGTTTCATAGACAGATAGATGTTGAATATGTCCTATTGATGGTCTATATAGATGATATTGTGATTATTGGGAATGATTCTGAGGGGATTGCCAAGTTAAAAATATTCTTACAAAATCGATTTCATACTAAAAATTTAGAAAAATTCAAGTATTTCTTGGGTATTGAGGTGGCTCGATCTAAATAGGGTATTTGTTTATCCCAGAGGAAATATTTACTTGACATGCTTGAGAAAGCAGGTTTGCTGGGTGGTAGACCGATTGATGTTCCTATGGATCCGGATCAGAAATTATTGATGGATGATGGTGCATTGTTTGAGAATCCGGGTCGGTATCGCAGATTGGTTGGAAAGCTTAATTATCTTACTATTACTTGACCGAATATTTCCTATACAGTCAGTATAGTAAGCCAGTTCATGGGGTGTCCTAGAGTACCACATTGGGAGACAGTTACTCGTATTCTGCGATATCTCAAACGAGCTCCTGAACTTAGACTATTATATCGAGCTAATGGACATCTTAGAGTGGAAGATTTCTCAGATGCTGATTGGGCTGGCTCTCATTCAGATTGGAGATCAACCACTAGTTATTGTACTTTCTTAGGAGGTAATGTTGTCTCATGAAAAAGTAAGAAATAACCCATGATAGCAAGATCTAGTACTGAGACTGAGTATAGGGCAATAGCACATACGACGAGTGAGTTGACTTGGCTACTACACTTCCTCCAAAAAATTGAGTTTCCACTTCAACTTTCTTTACAGTTGTTCTGTGATAATCAGACAGCTATCTATATCACTGTCAATCCTGTGTTTCACGAGCAAACCAAGTATATTGAGGTTGATTGTCACTTTATTCGGGACAAGATAGTAGCTGGGGAGATTACGACTCTATTTGTGAAATATGAAGATCAGCTTATAGATATGTTTACCAAAATATTGAGTTGTACACGTCTTACAGCTATTTGTTTCAAGCTTGGATTATATGATATATGTAGTCCAGCTTGAGGGGGATGTTAAGAGTATTAGGGTAGTATGTATAAATTGTTAATAGTGTTAAGGTATTATGTGTAATTCTTATTATTATGAGTTAACTATAAATACAAGTAATGTATGAGAGCTATGTTATGTTTTTAACTTATCTCTGTTGTTCTCTAATATTGTGTTAATCCTCTAAACTTAACACATTGCATAGTGTGGAGTGAGCCAGTGAGGGCTAGGGTTGATGTGTGTGAGTGAATCTCATTTTATTCATGGCATGACATGGTAAATTCCAACATGAACATGTATATTCTTGTTTGGAATGATTGTGTGAATGGTGAATGTTATATGTGAATATTACACGTGCATTTAGGTGGGGAGTAGCCTCTATAGGGCTTACTCTACTGGGCATGGCTCACCCTATACGAGAAAATATTTCAGGTACAGGATATACACCGATGGACGGCTCTCATTCGGGGCCACAAGGGTGAAGAAAGTAGACTTGTGACTTTTATAACTCCTTTTGTAAAAATTTTGGAGCAAACTAATTTTGGCATGTAATTTTATGTAAGAGAGTTGTAATTAAACTCATATGAACTGTTTTTAATATAACCTTGCATATTTTTATATGAGTATGGATGAATGGACCCTGTGTGGTCAATTTTTACTCATAAATGGATCCGGTGCGGTCATTGTGTTATATTGGGCCTCAGATGGGTCATGTTAATGTGTATTGCACAAGTTAAGTTTTGGGTAGAGCTCCCCGTACAAAGGAGACTCTGTCCGATTTTTTGTTAAATTATGGATCCCGGTAAATGAGACACAACGGTGTGACATGGAGTTATATGATATCCACAGACATTCCACAGGTTGATGGGTAATCAACGAACCCCCGAATTTTGGGGTGTCACACTATTGTAGCCCTTAAAATGGGTATGAATTAGATTAATCAAGGGTAAAATGGCCATTTATAAGACAAATAGTTGTTAATAATTATGATATATTCATAGATCCTACATATGTATATATTACATGCTAAACATGATATGGACCGGATTGAATGTTGAATGTTGAATCTCATCTTTACAAAGAGGGGTTTCGATTTGGAATGGTTTGAAGAAGTCAATTCAAATCTGTCCTCAAAATTCATCCAAACAAGCGGGAGAGATTCACATCAAATCCTATGAATATGTGCAAAAAGAAAGAAACTACCCTCTCCACACTTATATTTTGATAAAATAACACATGAATCCGGAAATTTTAAGACATACCATGGAGATCTTTTGGTGGTTTTGAGTGGAATTTATTGAGAAAATGACCATTTTGCCCATGTTTTTGCTAAAATAAAGGCTAGGATAAGGTTCTGGTACAACTATCATAACAAACAATAACTTTTTTATAGGGGTGGCAACTATTATCTAATTGGACATAAAAATCCGACTAAGTTGAGTACTTAGGGCTTGTTTGTTTGGAGTGTTAAGAGGTGGGATAGTGAAAAATAATATATGTGGCTCACTTATACCTTGCGGGTGTGTTTGCTTTGAAGGATAAAGGCGAATAAGACTTGTTGAATTGGATAAAATTAGTCAGGGGCCCACAAACCTAGCTTTGGATTTTTCACATGAGATTGGATATTCGTTGGGCTGAAATAATCGGGCCTTAGGTTTTTACCCATGTTATCCCCTTTGATCCGGATTCATAAATCCCACCTGGACTTTGGGATTTGTAAGCTCACCGGCTGGATTAGGTACGAAATTACGTAATTGCCCATGTAACAGTAAATAAGCTAGGGTTTTTGCCCCTTTTCTCTTCCTTTCACCTACATGTTGGTCCCCTCCATTTTGGCAATGGCACCCACTATCCCCCTTGAGCCGAAAGTATTCATCTATCTCTCTCCTTCCCCTCTCCTTCCTCTCTCTATCTCTGTACCGCTTCTGTATTTTAGGCATTATTTACAAATTTTAGGTTTGGCATAAAGCAGGAGCTGCTTGTAGCAAGAAAAAAATCAGGGAATTTTTTTTTTCTTTTTTTCCGTTTGAACTGGGTATAAGGGCCATTGCTGCTGATGTTATTGAGCAATGTCATGCATTGTTGTTGTTCGGTGCTCAGATTTTATCCATTTTTTTGGTCCAGTTCTTCATTGTTTCGATTTTCTCTATTTTTTTTTGGTCCAATTTTTTAAACCAAAGCAACTCTGTTATCTCCAGTTCTTCATTGTTTTTGTCATGTGTCATTTTTTTAAACCAAAGCAACTGTACCGAATCAGCAAAAAAATCACAAAATGCGAGAGGTTATAAGGGTTTTTAGGGGCTAAAATTTTGAATATTAGTGATGTATTTAAGCTAAATGCGAATGATTTGAGAGCAAATGCATGAACTTTATGTGCTTTCAAATTATGGGTTTGTTTAGCAGTAACATACTAGCTCTCATGAGTTAGAAATAATAGAACAAGAACGAAACTTATTAGGCAAAATAGAACAAGAATGAAACTTAGTTTAATTTTCTTTTTTTTTTTCAATATTGTTACCTACCAGTAATTAGATTTTTAAAAAATTTGAAACAAGAAAATTTAGTTGTTGACATGTTCCTTTGCAAAGTTCGCTATAATTTGTGTTACAGATTGAATATAAAATAAATAATTTATTTGTTGGCCTTTAATTACAAGAAGCAAAAACATAGACTCAAACGCCTAAAATAAACCAAGGCACATACGCCTTTCAGAATAAATAACCAAAAAACTCCCTCATCACCCACACAAACAGTCAACATACCAAGTACTTCACCTCCTTCTTCCATACCTTAAAAAATACATATACCACTTTTGTTTACTTTTGAGCTATGTGTTACTGTTAGTTTTTCAAGGATCTAATCACAAATATTTGTTTACTTTTTTAAGTATTTCTAATCGCCATATCGATATCCAGTCCATCACTAGGGTATTTTCCTCTATTCCTGATTGTTTAACCGTGTTGTCAATTGGCCAATTTGCATAATTTTTTTAACATATTATGTATTTATTTATTAGAAGTTATTTGATTTATGTTATTGAGTAATGTGATAATGTTTACCATACACACGTTTACATGAGTTGCATTGATATAGTATGTAATGTTAAGATCCTATTTTGATTTATACAATGTGGTGTACATGGGTACTTGAGTTACAACATATTTGTTGAGACTGGAAGGGTGATAACTATTTTGTATTGTATTATTTTATTTTTGATGAATTAGGTAAGCATGAACAATCTTAGCGATGAACTATGTATTTTACTTACCATTTTGAATAGGAATATTCGAGAGATAATAATTTTATTTAATCTTATGGTGTCGATAATGGTGATGATTGGAAAATGAAAAATAATTCTACGAAAACTGAGGTCCCACGACCTTTATATAGGAGTCGTTTACAAAGTGAACACTTACACCGTCTCAATGGCGAGAGTGACATAACTTGTATTAGCCAAATGCGGATGGACAGACACACATTTGTTGTGTTGTGTAATATGGTTCGTGATGTTGGCGGACTAACTTTGATTAGGAATGTCAATATTGAGGAGATGGTAGCCTTGTTTCTAAGTATTTTAGCACACGATGACAAAAATAAGCCAGTTAAGTTCAATTTTGTTCAATTGAGAGAAACCGTTAGTCGCGATTTCAACAAGGTTCTAACTGTGGTGTTGAGGCTGTGTAGGGTATTGCTAAAGTCACTAGAACTAGTACTTGAGAACAATAATGACTCTAAGTGGAAGTGGTTTAAGGTAAGTGTTGTGTGAAAAAATACTCAATATTGTATATTTTCTATATTTTTTCATTTTCGTTACTTAGGTTATATTGCCCCCACTAATGGGATAATCATTTTATTGTTTTTCATTATAGAATTGTGTAGGTGCATTAGATGAGACTTATGTTCCGGCCCGAGCACCTCTAGTCTATCAAGCTAGATATAGAACACGTAGAGGTGGAATAACGACAAATGTGTTAGGTGTTTGTTCTCAAGACATGAAATTCATTTACGTGTTATCCGGTTGGGCGGCTGCCAATTCTAGGATTTTGCGTGATGCTGTTATTAGGCCTAATGGGTTGAAGGTTGCACGTGGTAAGTCATATTTAATATTTTTTTGAAGAAGATATGTACTGTTTTATATATATG
>CAUOFW020002480.1:293438-320646 GCA_963454935.2 Ilex paraguariensis | reverse complement strand
TGACCAAACCAGCAAACAAATAGGAGGAGATCCCCCACAGCTGCAATAAAAAACCAGTTGATGCCTAGAAATCCAGCAGAAACAAGTGAGACCAATAGGAACCCGGCAGCTGAGCTGAGCAGCAACTGAAGCAGAAAGTGCAGCAGCAACAGTCCAGCAACACACTAGCAAGATGAAGCCTGATGAAAAAGAAAAGGCCAACAAGAGTTGGCTTTAATTCTGCGACAGGAAAAGATTCCTGAAATTAGAACCATGAGATCCTTTCGTAATCCAGATGGACATTCCCTGCCCTAGCACCAGCACCACAAGAACACAGCACAAGAAGAGACATTCAACACTGCCCAGAACACCAAGCAGCAAATGCACATCCACAACAACTACAACATCACCCAATCCCATGCCTTTGTTCACTTACAACCACCTTCTTAAATCTAGCAGAAGGCATCATCATGCCTTGATCCTGATGTACAAGTAGTCTACCAGTGGTAGGCAGCATACCATTTTCAGAAAAAACAGAATACCTACCACTCTGCACTGCATAAGAGGCCAAGGTTTTATCCTAAATATGCTTTAAAATACCTCATTTTTTGTTTGCAAACAAATCAACACTTTATTTCATGAACAATGATTTACAACCATGAATTAAAGACTTTCAACAAAGCACCTATCTGCACATTACCGCAATCAATCCCCAAATCAGACAACATAAATAAAAAACAAATAGACGTTATATTACATCAAAATACAAATCTAAACATTCCTTAAACCAAAACATCCACTAATTCATCAAAGAACATCTAAAGAAAGATAGTTACATTACATAAGTCAGTAACCACGTTCATACATCACAGTGTCCAACATACAACCCCTAAGTTCAGACATTAATAAGTCATATCACTTAACTAAAATTCCAATAATTAATACAAATACCACGAATAATAATGCACAAATAAAAATCAAATTACATCTACAACAAGCAACCATGAAAATTGTAATCCATTTCTTTTCTCTCCATCTTGACTGGGTTTGATTAATCACATGTTGTTCATTTGCAATTGTGTTATACTCATCAACCCATATGAAACAATTATCATGCTCACGCCATCGTGGACAACGATAAAAAACTCATCCATTGTTTCGTTTGGTCCTTGCGACCAAAATATTCATGTTTCGGATCCACACGAACATGGAGGGCCAATTCGTGCCATTATAACACACCTAATTACATTAACATCAAGAAGTAAAAATTAGTCATATAAACATTAAATTGAATATAACAATGCAAGTATCAACATATTTTTACCATCATAATAAATAATAACATTAGGACATGTATCAATGGTGAGTTGATGCCCACAATTGATTAGCAATTGTATCTCTGACACGAGCCATTTGACGCAGCTGACTTGGACTTATGTCTAATTCTATTGGGACTTGTGAACATGATCTAGCAATAGTTCTTTCATTATCAACAAATTCTCTTCTTTTCCAGTCGTTAAATAACTGATCTTGACGAGAATGCATTCTTATGAAGTTATGTACTGTACAACATGATGTGGGAATGTATTTCTGTGTGGTTAAGGGATATGGAGTCATTAGTTTCAGGATTGGAAATCGAGTCTTTAGAACTCCAAAACAACGCTCTATCACATTCTGAAGTGAAGAGTGCCAGTGATTGAATAATTCTTCTTTACTGGTTGGTTGTCGACCCCTACCTCAATAATCACGTAAGTGATATCTTTCACCACGATACAAGGATAGAAAATCAGGTATGTTTGTGTAGCCTGAATCCATAACATAATATTTACCCTCTGGAGGCATTGAAAACTTGTTGACTAGATTAGCAACACACTCAAAAAATATTCTTGAGTCATGAGCAGTACCCTCCTACCTACTCATCACAAATATAAAGCGCATGTCAAAGGAACATGCACATATTACATTCTGAATTGGTATAGTACACTTCCCATGGTATGGTATCTGTGAATCCGCTGGAACACGTGCATGAATGTGGGTGCCATCAATGGCACCAACACAATTCTTCAAAGAAAAAGAAAAACACATGAATAACATTAAAAGTAGTATTTTGTTATAATATATATTGCAAATTACTATCACTTACCTTAAAGAAAGGGTAATATCTTGGATTGAAACGAATCTGATGTTGAACCATACTAAAATCAGGAGGGCTGATAATATCAACTCCAAGCCTACAAACTGCTTTCAGAACACGATTAAAATATTTGAAAATGGTCTCCCCCGAATGTTGAAACCTTTCAGCTACTATGCGATTTCGCTCATTATTTGATATTGTAAGTAAAAATATAGCAACTTGTTCTTGCACGGTTACAAACCTGGAGTTTTTCAATCTTTTTGCTTTTAATGTCTCACACAACAACACGAACACAGGTGTGTCCATTCTAAATTGTTTATAGCACCTACTTTCATGTCCATGTAATAGCTCCAACACGTAATCATGTCCTTTAAGAGCAGATGTTCTACATGGTCGTAGTGATATATTGTAACTATCTAATTCTATTGCAGTCATTACAATAGAAATCTCATCATCACTATCTAAGATGAGCATATCAAATTTTTCATTTGAATTCATTATTGAATAATCAAGTCTACCTGTAATATCCATACACAATGCACTTATCAAACATTTATCACAACACATTGTAAATACGCACAATAATTAAACTTCAATCCAAAAGCACGCATAATACCAAAGTATACAGACTCCAAAAGTACACATAATATCAAAATACACATAATCTCAAAGTACACATCCAAAATGCTAGGGTAAAGTACAACCATCATAGGTTAGTAACAAAATTCTTCTTCCTATGATCTGACATGGACAAGAACATCTTCCTATAGTTCATACGATCTCCAAATAGCTTAATGGCTTTTATGTATGAAGCTCCATCAATATCCTCAAAAGAATTCAAAGCAGTCACACATTTTTCTAGCAGATCATTAGTAACAGCCTCACTATCATCACATGAAGTCGTCGGCATAGACGCACTAGACATCTTATAATCAATATACTCTGACTTCTTCTTTGAATTCTTAACCAACACATTAAGGGCAGATGTAAGTGCGTCCCTATAGTTTCCCTTCTTCCTACGTTGACTGGTTGTTGGAGTGGTAGACCTACTTCGAGGATGATTGTTTGTCCCTTTATCAACTTTCTCCACATTCTCCTCATCATTATCAACCTCAAGTGATGGATTAAAGGTAGGGTCTTTATCTTCGTCATTGTCTGATGGAGGTTGGGTGGATGGATAAGCATTATCAACGGTTGCCATTGTCTTTTCATAAATCCTACACAGCTTCTCGTAATGTGGACACCCTTTTTTCCTGAATTGTCTGACATGCTTATTAACCTATATTAAACGAAAATAATGAAAAGTAAGAAATACTTATTAAACTAAAATCATTTGTCATTATGGTTAAAAAAAAATGGATAGTAATCAATACTAAAGCCTACCTTGCGCAAATCCTTCCAAACCTCATCCTCCCAGACAATTGTTTTCTTCACGGGATCCCAACCAACTTTAGTTTGATTCAACAGTTTCTTGAAAGCATGGTAAATAGGTCTCAAATTATTAAACTTCCTCCGCAGTTGTTTATACGTATAATTGTACCCCGTGCTTAAGTGCATGTTTCTTTCGAAATTTTTCCACCCAAGTTTGGTAAAAGTAGTATTTGGTTTATTCCCCGCTGCTACTTCCCTATCCATCAAGTCAATGAAAAGTGCCTCCTTATCGGATGCCCATAAGGTTACATTTTTTTCATTGTCAACCTCTATGACCTCATCATCGTGGGTTTGTTCGTTACCCGTTTCCATCTACAACACCGTTGTCAATTATACTAACAACTTTCCAACCAAGGTGTACAAGTACACAAATCTAAGTTAACATCAAATCTAAGTAATGCATTGATAGACAAAAGAAAAGCTGAAAAGAATAAATGTAACCACCATCAATACATCATCATCCTAATATGAGCATCATTTAGTACAACTTCTATCTAATGAAATTCAAGCAGAAAATGGAGGGATGGTATGCCAAACTTCTATCTAATATGGGTAGAGTGTTGCTGGCTCAGGTTACTTTGTGTGGTGTTCCTATCCACCTGCTTGCTTGTTTGAATTTGCCTGTAGGTGTGATTAGAAAGTTAAATTCATTCATTGCTAGTTTCATTTGGTCTAGTAAAATGGGTGTTAAGAAGAGGCATTGGGTGTCTTGGAGGGATATTACCTTGCCTAAGGAGGAAGGGGGTTTAGGTTGAGAGGGTACCTATGATCTATCCCAAAGTTGCAGTTGTGTTGTTGGGTGCTCACTGGCAGCTTGACAGTGTTAATGAGTGTCTGAGTACTGAGCTAAGATAGGAGATTCTAGGTTCTGGTATTGTTCTGATAAATATGATGGATATTTATATATGGCAGCAGACTACTTCTGGTGAGTTTTGTACTAAGACAGCATGGAAATTGCTTAGACAGCAAGGTGTAAGAAGTGAAACAGCAGCTATTATTTGGGGAATGTGCACAGCTCCTAGTGCTCAGTTGGTAAGCTAGAAAATTTTGATGGAGGCTTTTCCTTTGGATGTAAGAATTCAAATGTTGGGTTTTCCAATTATTAGTAGGTGCTATATGTGTTTCAAACATATAGAAACTGCTGAGCATCTTTTTGTGGATTGTGATTATGTTGGGGCTATTTGGAAGAGGTTGGTAAGCTCTGTGATTATGTGTTTCAAACATGTTTGATGATAAAGGCTGATCTTTGGCATGTAAGCAGTCTCTGCTACAGTGCTGCTGTATTGGGTTTGGTTATAAATGTTGCTGGATTGTCTTAAACTGATGCTTGGGATGCATGGAGCCATGCTGATGTAATGGACTGGAGAAGGGTACTGCCTTGTAATGAAGCATGGGTTGCTAGATTGAAGGCATGGAGCTGGAATCAAAATGGCCAGAAAAAATGCAGAAACCCAGACATGAATATAAGGCAGAAAAGAATTTTCAACCTTTCTACTTTTTTTTTTTTACCTCTCTTTTTTTTGGGCTTCTGTAACAGAATTAACAATCATGCTTTCAATTAACAAACATATGTATCTCCAAGATAGAAAAAAATTAAAATTTCACAACTGCGGTGTTCATCAAGTCAAACAAATTTTGAAGGTTCAGTTGACAAACCCAAAGCCCATCAACCCATAAATTGCACAAATATTGAATTACAATCCACAAGAATCAAGCACAATAGAATCAGATATATAATAGAAACCAGAATTTGATGAAGTAAAAATGAAGCAAAAATANTTTATTCCCCGCTGCTACTTCCCTATCCATCAAGTCAATGAAAAGTGCCTCCTTATCGGATGCCCATAAGGTTACATTTTTTTCATTGTCAACCTCTATGACCTCATCATCGTGGGTTTGTTCGTTACCCGTTTCCATCTACAACACCGTTGTCAATTATACTAACAACTTTCCAACCAAGGTGTACAAGTACACAAATCTAAGTTAACATCAAATCTAAGTAATGCATTGATAGACAAAAGAAAAGCTGAAAAGAATAAATGTAACCACNAAATCCAAATCAGATAGAAAAATTTCCAGATAAAAAAAATATACGATTAGGGATTTTTATGTAGATATATGTATGTATATACACATATTTATACAAATACAAATGTACAGATCTACATTTGTACAGATCTAAATGTAGATCTATGCATATATATACAAATCTATGTATATCTATACATATATCTATACAAGCAAAGGGGTTACCTTCTTCGTCGTGTGAGCCAAATCATCACTGGGTCTTCTTCGTGTGAGCCAAATCAACACTCTTCATCTGTCGATCTGTGAGTGGAAGAGAGAGAGAATGGTTGAGAGAGCTCCGGAGAGGAGAGACGTATCGAGAGAGAGAGACGATGAGTGAGTCACTACTTACCTTGGAGAGAATGGCTGAGGAGTGCGATGAGTGATCTGTGAGGAAGAAAAATGAAAAAAAATATCCCATATTTATACTCTCTCATATGAAATAGGATTTTGTGGCTAACAAGACTCGAAGGTGAGACCTCCTTTAAACCAAAACCGCGTGTTTCTGTTTCACGTATTTCCTGGAACAAAAATTTTTTGTTCCCATTTTTTTGTCTTTGTCTCCAATAAATTGAAAACAAAACAAAACCAAAAACATTACACAAATATATTTTTGTTTTCATTTTTTNTCGAAGGTGAGACCTCATTTAAACCAAAACCGCGTGTTTTTTGTTTCACGTATTTTCTGGAACAAAAATTTTTTGTTCCCATTTTTTTGTCTTTGTCTCCAATAAAATGAAAACAAAACAAAACCAAAAACATTACACAAATATATTTTTGTTTTCATTTTTTACAAAAATTAAAAACAAAAACAGAAAACACGGGACAAAAGCAGAAAACAAACAACCCCTAACTTTTCACAATTACTTTGTCTCCCATTACTGGAATTTTGATGACCCACTAACAGTCCTTATTAAGATACCATAAAAATATAATAAAATTCTAAAAAAAAAAGTTTATTTTCCAACACCACCTCCCCTTAAATTTGGTTTTGCACCTCCAAGTTCTTATCTTACAAATCACTTTATGATAGAGGGGTTTCATGAAATTATTGGATACTTAATGAGGTTGAGTTTCACATCCTTCGATAGTAAGAATCTTCAAAGTCATCTATTTTGTGGTGTAGAGCTTGTGATAAGTCTTCTCACACTTGTAAATTATCTTCATGTTTCCTATTTTCTTCTTGACCCTTGGTGTATTGACCTTTTTTTTTTATCTCAAAAATCCTGGAGCTTCTCTTGTATTGCCTCTCTTGGATCAAGAAATGTCTCCATATTCACCCAATTTGTATCACGTAACACATTCTCTACACTAACTTTCAATAAATTTATCACCTTGAACATGATTCTCGAGAATTTTGACATGATAATCTTCACTTTGATGTTAGGTTGGAAAAACATCTTTCATGCTTACTCCATAGAATCCCTCTCGAACATCCTTAACCATGTAAGGATCTTTGGTTTCTTCATTTTTTTACAAATTCTTCAATTTCTTTCACCTCTAAATAAAGTTCTTCATGAACTTTGTTTGCTTCCATTTCTTGAGTTACTTCTTCAACTTTATCGTTTTCTTCATATTCTCTGGCCTCTTGAACTTCGAACTTGAACTTTGGTCTTCTCAACTTGCTTGACTTCAACATGATAATGCTGTTCCTGATCCTTTATTGGCGTGTCTTCAAAATCACATTCTTCTTTTACATATTCATCCTCTTAAAAAATACTCACCTTATGTTTGGATTCAATCATCTTTCAAACATGATTTAGAAATCTTAAATCTTCAAGATACTTCCAAATTTCTAGATGTGTAGCCTTCTTGAGAACTCTTAGTGTCTTTTCCTCTATTTTATCTCGGAATGTTTTAAGCAAGCCACTCTTGGCTTTTCTTCAATTACATTCCACAAATCACATGCTTTAAGATAAAAATGAAGGTAATATTCATTCTCTTGTACTTAGAGGACATCATCTTTTCATACTAAAAATATATATTGGTGAATCTGCTATGATCATCATAATCGTGATGAGCTATCTAGACTTTCAGGATCAAAAAGCTGGCTCAGATGGAGAGATATCTACATTTCTAGGATCAAAAGGTGGCTCTAATACTAATTTGTTAGAATTACTTCAATGTTACTTTGGTTGAAAATTTGCTCTGATATCACTTTATTAGAGTCAGGAGGACTAGAAATAAAATACAAGGAAGTAGAGGAGGATATGAATATTCAAAGAAAAAATAATTTCATTCAAGTGGATTACAATCACAACTTACATTCACAATGTTCACATACTCACTTAACTCAACTCTACTTACTTCTAACACTAAGTCACATACCCTAATTCACAGGATGTGTCCCAAATATTTGGTTCGGAGGCCATGATGGCCATGATGACCAAGAAGGTGTGTACGAACACCTATATGATTAAATCCTTAATCTTTTATGATTTATGTAAATCTGAATTATTATGCTCAGAAATTGTTATTAACTTTCTGACTAATATGTTCACAATGTTAAAACATTTGTCAAAAATAGGGAAAGAAGAAAGTTGGGTCTTCAAGCAGTGGAGTAGCAGAGATAGTCGTTCAAGGAGTGAGTGAAGTTAATACACCTAATGTTCCAGCAGAGTCTGAATATGAAATGTTCTACTTTGTGTAGCATAGGTTTATAGTTAGCAAGGTAGCTTTTGTTCTTGGCATGATGTTTTTGAATATGGCAGGGATTTGTTTTTGTGACAGTGCATCTTTTGTGATTTTTTTGGATTCTTGTTATTTTTAGATGCCTGCCTATTTGATGTAATATGTTGACATTGGGAATTGTCAAAATGCAACTTAGTAGTATATCAATCCAAAATATATATACATGTTTTTCATATTGCCCTTTTTAATGTAGTACATCAAATTAGTTGAAAATGCTGAGAGAGTGGCTTTCCAAATTATTTTTTGAATAGCAGAGTGACTTTCTCAGATGGAACTTGTGGTATTTCTGTACCCAATGCTTCATGTCTCTCAATGGTAAGAGGAAGTTTTGCTACGTTAAGATGATCCGGTTCTCAATTGACACTAGACTCAGTAGTAGGAAAGGGCAATTTGGGGATTATTTTTATATTTTTTGATTGCATCATCAATTTCTAACTATCATCTGAATGGAAACGGAAAGTATGGGTTTATGCATTACATGCGCACAAATATTGTGGGATCTATGTATAATATTAAAAACTAGTTATTACCTGTGCCTGAAGGCACAGTGTAATAAAAAATGATAAACAATAAACATATTTGTATTCATATCTAAAATCAAATCACAAACATAAAGAAGAGATAAAATAATTTAAGTATCGGTCTGTAGTGGGGGTGAGAGGTGGTGGACGACAGTAGTGGTGATAAGAGACGGTAATGGTTATAGTGGGTGACAATGACCGTGGTTGTGGCGGTGACGGTGGGGGTGGCAGTGGCGGTGGTGGTGGAGGCAGTGGTGATGGGTGTGGCGATGGTGGGAGGTTGGTGACGGTGGTGGTGGTGATGGCGACAATAGCGACGGTGACAGCGACGACGATGGTGGTGGTGGTGGCGGCGATGGTGGGGGTGGCAATGGTGATGGCTGCGACAGCGGTGGTGGTGGTGGTGACGGTGACGACAGTGGTGGTGGTGGTGGCGACAACGGTGACTACAGTGGCGGTGGTGGTAAAGGTAGTGGTGGTAATGGTGACGACTATAGTGGCGGTGGTGGTGGTAGAGGTAGTGGTGGAGCGGTTTCAAACACTATTATTTTTTTCAAAGTAGTCATGAGAAATAATTTTTAAAAGTACTTTTAAAAAATCACTCCAAACACATCATTAAAGGTCTTTTCTATTAAATTGAGGATGTTAATATTAGCTGTTATATTAACTTTAAAGTAAAATTTAAAGTGATCTCAACCGCAAATAACAAAAGTCATTTTATTTATCTTTTAAAATTTAAATTGTAAGTTATTTTATTATATAAATATTAAAGAATCTGACTGATTTAAGTGATAAAACTGAGGGCTGAATATAATTTACCCTCTTAAAAAAGGTTGTCTTTAGTCCGCATGCAATTAACTATGAGGTGGAGAAAAAAATATTGGATGTAATAGTGACACTATATAATATTAATGATGTAATATCACTAATAAGTGATAGAATATCAAGTAGATTTAGTGGGCTCCACTATTTTATACGTCACTCGAATGATTATGTGGTGCGTCCGTTACACCCAATATTTTTTCGAGGTGGAGAGATTGACTTGTCCATTTCATTGGGGATTTTGGGAGATTATAAAAATTATGAAACAATCAATTTTCTATTTTATTAATTTTGATCAATTGTAATCATCGATTATAAAGTTTGACCCCACCCCACAAATATTTATTTCCAGCCTATTTAATTTTTTATAATCAAACTATTAAGTTCACATTTTCTATACCCATTTTATATTATACACACCTTTTTAATAAATAAGTCTATTTTATATTCTCTCGTAATTAAAGTATCATTCACTATCTAATCTCATATCTACCCAATTCATATATTTCAATCCAAACTATCACTCTCTGTATCTGAACTACCCCTTTAGATGTCCCAATTCTTCTTTAAGGTTTCGGGCACGCTAGGATATTGCCTTACGCCATTGATGGTGAAGTTTGCTGGAGAGTTTTGGTGATAGATTAGAGAGAGAGAGAAGAGGGCAAGAGTTTATTGGGTGACTTGGTGTTATTTGTTGGATGTCCGTATCTGTACTCATATGTGTATCCTTCAGAAGGGACAAAATTTTTTATTTCTGGTTCTTTGAAGGAAAATATCTTTGACGTGTCTAACCTAGATCTGACTCAGTTCGTAGGCATTGTCTAAAATTACAAATTAGATCCACCTCAAACATACGAGTCGAGTCTACCATGGGTTGGAGGAAGTTAGGTCAAGTTAGTCGCGCTATCTTGAGAGAGTTAGGTCAGTCGTGCCACATAAAAAACTCAATCCACAACTAACATGCGAAGAGATCTCTTTGGGATACACATGTCTCCACCTCACGGAATTGTCTCGCTTATTACGAGAAGGGCGCTACCTCTATCGAACTACCTCACTTGATACAAGAAAAACACTTTAATCTATTAAGAGACGCTTATAAATTGTGAACTCTACCTAAACAAAAAGGACATCTCACTCACATGTGAGCATTCTACAACCCTTAAGCAATAAAGTAATCAGGTCATCCTAACCCTCCACCGTGGAATAAGTCACCTTAACCGAATCACTTAAAGTTCTCATCATTTATTATTACATTTAATACTTGTCAGGTGATGCAAAAACACGTTTTGTGCATCATAATATCTCATCTTCTTCTTAGAATGGTTTCATTTTAAAGTTGTTATGTGTCATTTAGTGTAGAAGTCCAGCTATAGATAGAGAATGTTGAACACAACGGTAATATTATATCATAATTGATATAATGACACATTTTATCACACATTACTTATGGAATAGTCACATTACTAAATAAGTAACGAAAACTAATAGAACAGTCATATTATAACACTTTAAACACTTTTAATACATCGATGGTGTAATATGAAAAATTTAATATTTGAGGGTGTAAAATAAAGAGGATGGCTGTAAGATTGAGAAAGAACAAGCAGGAGCAAGTCGCACGGGTAATTTTATAATATAGCAGTCAGTTTACCTCTCCTACCTTCATCTTATCCAACGAGAAAGATTAGTTGTTGGTCAAGCAATTCAGGCTAAGCAGTTCTATCAAGAAGATAGTCACTTGATTGCACTGCTTACTAATCGATGCCTTGGGCAAAACGATCACAAGTCTATCAAAAAATGAACATCAAAGTGCAATTCATCTTATTATCATCAGCCAAACAATAATAAAAAACAAATAACCGTCCCTTAAAACAAAATAAAAAAAAAAGTGCTAACAAGAATCGAAGTAATAATTTCAATTTACCAAATCAAACTAAATTAAGACTTAAGTTCCAATCATTTGGATCGGCTAAAGTAATAACTTCAATATCCTCCCACCCAAATCACTAATCAAGTGAGCCTCGAATTGAGATGGTAGTAACTTTAGGATTTATGATTTAAGCATATATACAACTCCAATATCAAGGCAGGATATGATTGTGCTCGGCTGCACTAGTTGGCTATTCAATATTCATGGAAAACTCTTATCAAACAATTCAAGTTCTAGATGTGGAAATAAAGATTCATTTTTGAAAAGTAGATCCGCAAATGGGAAGTCAGGTGTGTTGTCCCTTAGCCAGGAGGATTTTGCCTCGGTGGTTCAAAACCATGGTCATAATAGTATACAACTCTCATCACCTGTGGAGCCATTCTTTGTCCAAGGCCACAACAAATCCCACAAATGTTGGAGATACTTTCTAGTAAAGCCCACCTAGGCTCATACCATTATGGAGAACATGTGGTTACATTCCCTGGTGAATAGCTGGAGGAGGCATACCGAAAGGAAAAACAATTATTTCTCCATTCTGCACTTGTGTACATGAAAACCACTAACATTCACAAGGTAGGTCAGTTTGGCCAAGACCAAGAAGAACATATCTATCGCCTCAGCAGACTGGTGACTTGAGACTGCAAACCTCAAAGGTCATAGCAAACAAATCAAACATGTGTCCTTTTCCCTCCAGATTGGCGTTTAACCAAATTGAAGAACACGTCCTCTAACGATTTGGAGGGATTTCAATGTGAAATCAGTAAGTGCCAAATCTTTAGATTTTTCTTATGGAATCCACATATGCTCCCGAGATAACCAATTTCAACTTCGCGAAAAAAGAAGTCTCACAGACACTAGATTCACTCGCAATTGGTGATGCGGCAGCAATAAGAACAATATTCTCCCCGTTTCCAACATCTATTTCATACAACTCATGGAAAACCTCCTGAAACTCATGTATCAATGTCTCGTGGAACGACTTACTAGGAGGAATCACATTAATCACAAGTATACCAAGCTCATGAAGAACCAATCTAGCTTCCATAAGAGTTGACTTCCTGACAAACTCCAATGGGGGAGCACTAATGCCCATTGTAGCATCACAAGAATCCAGATCAACCATTATCACATCAAACTTAGCATCAAACACATCAACAGTATCCAAACAACCAACATTCTCTACTTTACAAGTACTAAAAGCATCAGCATTTTGATTTTTCACTTGACAAGCAAGTTTCTCTATCAATTCTATTGCATCTCCAACACACACACTTAAACATTCACCATCTTGCAAGCCAAAATACTGCCTGGCAAGCCTCAAAACAACATCGTCCGCCTCCACAGCCAAAACCTCAAACCCCAATTGAGAATTCAAAAAACTAGGCAAAGCCCCACCGCCAACACCTAAACACAACGCTTTCGGTTTAATCCTATATCGAATTTTTTCATCAATATACGAACTGATCACAGATAAACCTGCAACCATTGGAATAAAATAAGGATGAACCAGAATCCCTTTATCTATCATAAACCCTGCACCCACTAAATCCACAAAACCAAATCCCACATTCCCATTTTCAATCGAATACGGGTAAATTCTTACCTGGGTTTGAATCAAATTGGGCGTTCTTTTGAACCTTAATCTCCTTCGAAACTCTCTACTACACTTAGACTCACCAGTGCCATTACTTTCCAATTCAACATCTTCAACCAATAATTCACCAACACAAGGCCCACAACACCTCTCTACAACTACACTACGAATCACATCATCTTCGTAAATCAAAAAGGGTACCTCGGGCAGACCCTTTTCTGGAAATGCCGATTTGGGCAGTACAGCAAACACTAGGGGGGTTAAATTTTCTTCAAGCTTTGCCCGACTTACCGGGTCGATAAGTATCGGTGGGTCTGGATTATAAATAGTAGGGTGAGGAGAATTTGGAAGGTTTCCGATGAGGATGAGGCGGGAGAGCTGGGTGGAGGAGGAGAGAAGGAGTTGGAGGTGGCCGGGTTGAGTGGAAAAGGTCCAGTCAGACTCGCGGTGGGGAGGTACGAGCATGGCGGCGATTTGGGAGGGGTTTGACGTGGTCGGAGAGTCGTGTACGGCGATGCGGAGTAGGGCATTGTGGAGGTGGGGGTTGGGAAGAGTTGGGTTTGGGAATGTGAAGGTGATGAAGCGGGAGGACACTATAGTTCCGAAGGTGGATGGGTCGAGGGACATTGTGAGTTTGAGGAAGGTGAGGGAAATGGAACGAAAGAAAGACTTTCGATATGCGCAGATCGGAAAAACAATTCGAGGGAGAATTATTCGCAGCCCTGATATTTTGAAATATTACATATTTGTACTGGCGTAAGACCAACTCTTATGGTTAATGTGCGTTTCTATATTTATTAGTAAATTATACTTAAATTTTTAAAATTTATTAACGTGTAATACTTAAATATCTTAAATTTAAAATATTATACTTACACTAAAAATATTTTAATCAAAGATAAAATGTCAAATATTTTAAATTTTATAATCAAAATTCATACGCTACTTTTTCTTAAAAAATTATAATTAATATACAATTATATTATCAATTAGAATTTAATTTGGTGGTTTAAATGACCAAATTAAACTACAAAATTACCAAAATTAAAACAAAAAAATATTATGTCCATTACAGTTTGATCCCTTGTTTATTTTTTAGTTTTATTCTAGTAAATAGTATAATTGTATACTAAGTACTATTTTTTAAGAAAAAATTAAAATTTTATTTTAGATTTTATTTAAATAAATAATACAATAGAACATAATTTTTGTTGTAAAATTTAAAATATTTGATATTCTATCTTTAATTAGATTATTTTTTTACCTAAATATAATATTTTCAATTTGAAGAGTTTAAGTATTATACGTCAATAAACTTTTAAAAATTTAGATGTAATNTTTACCTAAGTATAATATTTTAAATTTGAAGAGTTTAAGTATTATACGTCAATAAACTTTTAAAAATTTAGATGTAATTTACTAACACTGTGAACATTGACGACAATGTCTAAGGGTTACGTGTATACAAACTTTAGGAGGTCTGTATATAATATTTTAAATATTAAGGGGTCAGAGTAATTAAGTAACAACTTTTAAGAGAACCGAGTGAAATTCTCTCAAAATTCATAGGAAAGAAAAATACAGGTAAATTACATTTTCTCCCATAGAACTATTATTTTTGTTTCACTTTATACTATTAACTATAAAAATTTTCACATTGTGCCATAAAATATCNATAAACTTTAGGAGGTCTGTGTATAATATTTTAAATATTAAGGGGTCAGAGTGATTAAGTAACAACTTTTAAGAGAACCGAGTGAAATTCTCTCAAAATTCATTGGAAAGAAAAATACAGGTAAATTACATTTTCTCCCATAGAACTATTATTATTGTTTCACTTTATACTATTAACTATAAAAATTTTCACATTGTGCCATAAAATATCAATTTTATTTCATATCATTATAATAGATAATAATTGTTAATTTTTGGACGAATTAGAATGACAAATTTAAAAATATATCAAAGGAGGGCAGGAAACCCTAAAGAGCTTTTTGCTAAGTGTCTAGTATCACTTTTTTTTTTTTTTTACCTTTTTTGTAACCAAATAGTAGCTAGGAAGGAAAAGAAGGTTGGCCAGATGAAGAAATTTTAGAGTTTAAGAAGGGGAAAGTGATGGATAGGTATTTTTTTTTTTACTTGAACATGTGTAATAGACAGTTATTTATTGGCAATATAGACCACTTACATGTGTAGTTACCGTCCAAAAAATTGATAGTCATTATCTATTGGAGTGACAGAAAATAAAATTGATACTTTATGGTGTAATGTAATAAATTNCCACTTACATGTGTAGTTACCATCAAAAAAATTGATAGTCATTATCTATTGGAGTGACAGAAAATAAAATTGATACTTTATGGTGTAATGTAATAAATTTTGTAATTTAGGGTGTATAGTAAAATAAAGGTAATAGTTCAAATAGATAAAGTGTAATTTATTGCAACTGTGGTTAATATCAAAACAAATAAGCAAATGGACTCCATAAAAATTGATAACTCACTCTTGCTCCATGTAAACAAATAACTACCTACTTGCCCACTTGATATTTTTCTTTTATAATTAGTTGGTCATATTATGTCAGTATTGTTAACATCATATCACCGTTGCATTGAATATTTTCTCATGTTCAAAAATACTTTTTATATTGTTTGAAATTTTTTTTTGGGTTAATTACAAAACGCCTTCTTCAACTTTGGGTACTTTGCAACTCACTTATTTAGGTTTTTATTTTAACAAATAGTCCCCTTTAAGTTTGAATATTTTGTAATTAACTCCAATAATTATTTTTAGACAATAAAAACTAACTAAAGTTAGACATGTCAAATTTACGTGATCTATACTTTATTGAACAGAGATAATTATTCTTACACCTATTTTTTCCTAGTATGAAATATCTATACTTCCTTTTTTACTCTTATATTTTTCCATCCTCTCCTACCTCTAATGGTTAACTCTCATTCATTTCTCCCCTTTCGGTAAAAACCCTCCCTTCCCTATGATGAGGTGGAGGCGAAGGTTTCTTTATTTTTTATTCTTAGTTTTTTCGTTTATTTATTTTTTAAGGACAAAATTGATATCTCAAGAAAAATATATGAGAAATAATGTACAAGACGGATGGTGTAATGATTCTTTCAGGTGTTCAACCTCTATTGTTAGTCAATTTAATCCTCTTGAAATTTGGAAGGGGTAAATTACGAGATTTTAAATGATGGGGAGCTGATTATAACAAGGGACATAGTTAGAGGGTGCATATTATAATTAATCCATTTTTTGCTACATGTCTTCTAAAATTACTAGCCAATGTCTTCACGATGTGCAACATACAATTTGAGCATTTAAAAAATCAATCTCTATATATTAAATAGTAATTTGTTTCCATCCTTTTCCTTTTATTACATAATTTGAAATTCATTTCTATCCACTATTTTTATAAAAAAATTAATAATTTTTTTTCAAAAATCATGACTTTAAAAAATATCGAATATGAACAATATTTGAAATAAAAATTATATTAAGTCACAAATTAATACGAAATTAAATAATTCAACTTGTGATATAAATAAGTAAAATGATAAAAAGAAAGAGAAAAATATATGAAAATAAAATTCAAGGTACTAATTATTTTATTAGATAGATTAATATTTTAATTTTATCCTTTTCCTCCATCAACCCACCTACAGCACTAGTAGATCTCACCAACACCACCACTTACCATCATTCACCACAAGCACCAACATTGCCACCATTATTGCCTCCATTACTACAAGCACCACATCACTCTCACCACTACATCTACCACCACCACTATCTCGACCATCGTACTATACCATTTTCCAAACTCCCACTACCATAGGCATTATTACCCTTCACCAGCTTACCTACGGCATTGTTGTTGCTGCCATTGAGGTCGAGATGATAGTGGTGGGAGCAACCCTAGTAGGATGGTGGGGTGTGTGTCTACTAATGATGGTGATAGTGATGAGGTGGTATTGGGATGCTTGTAACAACGGTTGGGTGGAAATGGTGGAAAGGATGATGGTGGCGTGTGACAATAATGGTGGTGAGATGACGGTAGAGTGGTAGCAAGCGTAAAAAAGTAGGTGATGGTTTTGAATGTATTTTGAAAAGGTAATTAAAGTTTTTAGTGTGGTGAATTTTGGCTTTAAATGGCACTTAATTGAATTTTTGTGAAACGTTTTTCATTTTTAAATATTGAATTGGAACAACTCAATTCTATCATTGGATTAAATTTTATCTTATTTAAATTTAACTTAAAAACTTTGGTTGTCCAATATTTTTTTATCACCCTTGTGAGAATCCCTTGAAAATCAGGAGTCAAATCCCAAAAATCCAATCTAATACTCAATTGAGTTGAATTTTAGAGAATTATATCTGAGTGGCAACTCAATTTCATCAATAAGTCATGTGGATTATTCATATGTATATTACGTTTGATTCAAATTGAATCATAATCAGATCGGATAGTGTCATGTCTGAATTTGATTTTATAAAACATTGATCTAATTTATTTGAATGATTGATCAAAAACATTGATTTATATTCGACTAATCAATTTTGGATCAAAGTATGATCCATTGTCATGCATACTGATGGGTCAAGCCCAAATAGCTCAATTTATGTGAGAAGTCCAACCCCAATTGAGGAGCCCAACCTTATGAAAAATCCACCAAGCCCAATATAGTTCAAGACCAGTTAAACTCTTTGCTTAACCACGTCATCAAGGGGGAGAGCATGAGAAGTTTTATCTGCACTACCGAAGGAAACGGTCCATCTTTGACCGTTTTTCATGGAGAGCTCCTCAACCACCTCGCTCGTTGAGAAGAGATCGGGAGCTCCACCGAAATAGTTGCTTAGTCGCTGGAAAGCAGCCCCAACCTGTTAGGGGGCCACTATAAATTGCACGCTCCATCAACACTTGGAAGGACACTGATTGCTTGGCACCACACCTTCCTTGATTCTCTATTCTCCCTCGAAACTTGTATTCTCTATCTACATATCCTTAAATTAATAAAGTACTCGACAACGAAAGTCATTCAAGAGTGGACGTAAGTCGAGTTGACCGAACCACTATAAATCTTGTCTCCTCCAATTCTCTCTTTATTTTTACTGTATTTATTATTTACACTTGACAGGTAGTGTGCAAAATCATTTTTGTGCATCATCAGTTTAGCGCCGTCTGTGGGAAAAAGACAAAATTCTCACTCTTGAACATTCCATCTACTGAACCAATGACGATCACTACCCAATCCATGAACCAACACGAAGACAATCCACCACGAGAGGAGGAGGTTGCTTCTCCACCAGCCAACCCTGTCCCAAATGCTCCAACTTCGAATCCCCAACAAATGTTGGAGACCATGCAGCAGCTGGTGGCCCAAAACCAACAGCTACTGCAACTCATGCTTGCTGGACAAGGAGGAGCACAACTTGGAGGTGCANTATTTTTTTATCACCCTTGTGAGAATCCCTTGAAAATCAGGAGTCAAATCCCAAAAATCCAATCTAATACTCAATTGAGTTGAATTTTAGAGAATTATATCTGAGTGGCAACTCAATTTCATCAATAAGTCATGTGGATTATTCATATGTATATTACGTTTGATTCAAATTGAATCATAATCAGATCGGATAGTGTCATGTCTGAATTTGATTTTATAAAACATTGATCTAATTTATTTGAATGATCGATCAAAAACATTGATTTATATTCGACTAATCAATTTTGGATCAAAGTACGATCCATTGTCATGCATATTGATGGGTCAAGCCCAAATAGCCCAATTTATGTGAGAAGTCCAACCCCAATTGAAGAGCCCAACCTTATGAAAAATCCACCAAGCCCAATATAGTTCAAGACCAGTTAGACTCTTTGCTTAGCCACGTCGTCAAGGGGGAGAGCATGAGAAGTTTTATCTGCACTACCGAAGGAAACGGTCCATCTTTGACCGTTTCTCATGGAGAGCTCCTCAACCACCTCGTTCGTTGAGAAGAGATCGGGAGCTCCACCGAAATAGTTGCTTAGTCGCTGAAAAGCAGCCCCAACCTGTTACGGGGCCACTATAAATTGCACGCTCCATCAACACTTGGAAGGACACTGATTGTTTGGCACCACACCTTCCTTGATTCTCTATTCTCCCTCGAAACTTGTATTCTCTATCTCCATATCCTTAAATTAATAAAGTACTCGACAACGAAAGTCATTCAAGAGTGGACGTAAGTCGAGTTGACCGAACCACTATAAATCTTGTCTCCTCCAATTCTCTCTTTATTTTTACTGTATTTATTATTTACACTTGACAGGTAGTGTGCAAAATCATTTTTGTGCATCATCAGTTTAGCGCCGTCTGTGGGAAAAAGACAAAATTCTCACTCTTGAACATTCCATCTACTGAACCAATGACGATCACTACCCAATCCATGAACCAACACGNAAGACAAAATTCTCACTCTCGAACATTCCATCTACTGAACCAATGACGATCACTACCCAATCCATGAACCAACACGAAGACAATCCACCACGAGAGGAGGAGGTTGCTTCTCCACCAGCCAACCCTGTCCCAAATGCTCCAACTTCGAATCCCCAACAAATGTTGGAGACCATGCAGCAGTTGGTGGCCCAAAACCAACAGCTACTGCAACTCATGCTTGCTGNAACTTCGAATCCCCAACAAATGTTGGAGACCATGCAGCAGCTGGTGGCCCAAAACCAACAGCTACTGCAACTCATGCTTGCTGGACAAGGAGGAGCACAACTTGGAGGTGCATAACATGGAGGACTCCAAGGAGGAACACAATTCGAAGGTGCACAACATGGAGGACCCCAAGGAGGAGCACAACTTGGAGGTGCACAACATGGAGGACCCCAAGGAGGAGCACAACTCGAAGGTGCACAACATGAAGGACCCCANAGGTGCACAACATGGAGGACCCCAAGGAGGAGCACAACTTGGAGGTGCACAACATGGAGGACTCCAAGGAGGAACACAACTCGAAGGTGCACAACATGGAGGACCCCAAGGAGGAGCACAACTTGGAGGTGCACAGCATGAAGGACCCCAAGGAGGAGCACAACTCGAAGGTGCACAACATGAAGGACCCCAAGGAANATAACATGGAGGACTCCAAGGAGGAACACAATTCGAAGGTGCACAACATGGAGGACCCCAAGGAGGAGCACAACTTGGAGGTGCACAACATGGAGGACCCCAAGGAGGAGCACAACTCGAAGGTGCACAACATGAAGGACCCCAAGGAACTCCACGCCCTGCTGCTCCACACCTAGGCGCCCCATTGGGAGTCCCCTTGGGCGCCCCACTCAGGGGAGCCCAACATAAGGGAGTTCCACCTCCCCCTCCTCTTGCTTCCCATGGAGAGGACCTTCATCTCCAGGAGGATGAGGGTTAGAACCAGAGCATCAAGCATGGAAGTCATTTTCATGATTATTCCAGAGGAGCCCCCAATCATTGGGACGAAAAAATCAAGGAAGTACANCCAGGAGGATGAGGGCTAGAACCAAAGCATCGAGCATGGAAGTCATTTTCATGATTATTCCAGAGGAGCCCCCAATCATTGGGACGAAAAAAATCAAGGAAGTACAAAATCAACTAGGTGATGTCTTCAATGCCATGAAGGCACAGGAACCCGAGACTATAGACCACTTGGTAAGGCGTACGAATACGCCTTTCAAGCCTGATGTAGCGAACTACCCTCTCCCTCAAAAGTTTAAAATGCCATCTGTGGAGACCTTTAATGGAACAAAGGATCCACTAGACCACCTCGACCCTTACAAGACTTTGATGCAGCTGCACAACGTACCAAACGAAATCATGTGCAGGGCATTCCCAACCACATTGAAGGGGTCTGCCCGACAGTGGTTTGCTAAGCTTTCCCCCGCCTCCATTGCCTCATTCGCTGAGCTTAACAGATCATTCGTTTCACATTTCATTGGAGGGCGTCACCACCAGAAGCATGTTACGCACCTGCTTAGTATAAAACAGGACCGTGAGGAGAGCCTGAGGAGTTATCNTCATTCGCTGAGCTTAACAGATCATTCGTTTCACATTTCATTGGAGGGCGTCACCACCAGAAGCCTGTTACGCACCTGCTTAGTATAAAACAGGACCGTGAGGAGAGCCTGAGGAGTTATCTCACTCGTTTTAACGAGGAGGTACTCCAAGTTGATGAACCTAACGACAAGGTGACGATGACCGTCTTCTTGGGTGGCCTCCGTTCATCAAGCTTCCTTTTTTCTGTAATGAAGCAACTACCAAAGAGCATGCCAGAACTATTGGCAAAAGCTCAAAGATATATGAATGCTGAGGAAATCAACAGGTTTAGGCAAGGTGAATCATCTCGCAGATCACCAGAAGCTTAACCAGCCTCTGCACTGTTCTTAAACAGACAGCTTATCTCCAGCTTAGCGACTCTCTCAAGGGTCGCCAAAAAAGCTTGGCCTCTACATTGTTTTCAAACAGACAGCTTATCTTCAGCTTAGCGGCTCTCTCACGGGTCGCCAAAAAAGCTTGACCCCTGCACTGTTCTCAAATAGACAACTTATCTCCAACTTAGCGGCTCTTTCACGGGTCGCCAAAAAAGCTTGGCCCCTGCACTGTTCTCAAACAGACAGTCTATCTCCAGTTTAGTGGCTCTCTCACGGGTCGCCAAAAAAGCTTGACCTCTACACTGTTCTCAAACAAACAACCTATCTCCAGCTTAGTGACTCTCTCATGGGTCACCCAAAAAAAAAAAAAACTTGGTCTCTGCACTATTCTCAAATAGGCAGTCTATCTCCAACTTAGCGGCTCTCTTAGGGGTCGCCAAAAAAGCTTGGCTTTTGCACTGTTCTCAAATAGGCAACTTATACCTCAAGCTTAAAAACTCCCTCATGGGTCGCCAAAAGTTAGGTCTCAACAGGTGTAGCTCTCTCACGAGTAGTTCTCTAACTATGTCTTTGCTCTTGCGCAAACAACCTACCTCTTTCTCTCCAGGTAATTATGTGAGATGTTTTAATGTTTAGAAAAATATTGTTTTTGTCATCACAAGTAAGCTCGCCCAACTCAGCCCGACGACACAGCACGGTCGGAGGAATGCGAAAAGTAAAAACAAGCCTCGAGATATCTTCATCTAAACGGAACAGACTGGAAAAGGTACTCATCTTAGACCCATCGTCATCAAGTCCCAATTTGCTTTTTTGCTTCTTCTTTCGAGGCGGCAAGGAGTGGCCTAGGTCATCCTCTTGAGAGGTTTGGATTTGAAAAGTCACATTTGAAGGAGTCGTATCGTGATGACCAAAAGTGGCGCCTAAAGCTCCCTCGTCGCCCTCGTCGCTTGCAGTGTCTAGCCCAACACTTGGAGGGGTGTCTGACTGTCTTTGCTCGCCAAAACGGAGCTGCCCAATAGCTGGAGAGGTGCCTGACCCTTCAAAATTGCACAAAACAGCATTTTCGGCACACAAAATAGCATTTTCGGCACCAAAATCAGCACCTACGACGCCCAAATCAGTGCCTATAACAGCGCTCAGATATGCCCCTATACCCAGGCTGCTGCCCAGCTCTCCCTGCTGCACCTTGGACTAATTTCCTACACTTTCTGTTGAAAAATACTGTTGCCCATCGCTCGTGAGCTGCCCAGGACAGCAGAATCTACACTGCCCAGCGCGTCTGAGCTGTCCAGGACAACAGAAATAGCCCCCAGGCTGCTGCCCAGCCTCCCTGCTCGCCCATTGTGCACGCCTACTGTGTGCCTGATGGTCTAGACAGCCCCATTTTTTGTCTGTACGCGGCTGTCCAGCTCCTTACTCTGCGCACCCAAGCTGTCCAACTCCCTATTTTGCGCTCCAAGGCTGTCCAGCACTCCACCCAAGCTGTCCAACTCATTGTGCTGCACGTTCAAGCTGTCCAGACCCCTTTTCTGCGCACTCAAGCTGTCCAGGACAGCATTTTCAGCGCCTAAGCTATCCCGGATAGCTCCTTTAGCTCCCAAGCTGTCCAGGACAGCCCTTCCAATGCCTGGGCAGCCCCCTGCACTCCAAGAAAATTCCTTAAATTCGCCCAAACCAGCGCCTATCTCCTCCTTTCCTTCGATCTCCACCACTCCCTTTTCAATCAACATTGCCCACTTGAAAACTCCACTCGAAATGGGTAGGACTTGAGTTTTCAAGGTTTTCAAGAGGTGGGTGCTCAATCTCAAAGTGAATGAAATGGGAAGGATGAAGGAGATGATTATATTTATAGCTTAAGGTTTTTAAAGAGGGAAAAATCCAAATTGAAGGTTATGGGCTCTTTTAAAAATCCTAGCAAAAGTGGAAAAAACTTGAGGCATGCAAAACAAAAATACATTGTGGAGGGAAAGAGTCATCTAGCAGAGGAAGTTTCCACCACATGAAACTCAAGATATAAGTTAATGCACCCTTCTCCAAGTCTCATTGAATACAGGGCATTGAGGTGCAAATGATGAGTCAAGCCCAAATAGCCCAATTTATGTGAGAAGTCCAACCTCAATTGAGGAGCCCAACCTCATGAAAAATCCACCAAGTCCAATATAGTCCAAGACCAGTTAGACTCTTTGCTTAGCCACGTCATCAAGGGNAACAGAAATAGCCCCCAGGCTGCTGCCCAGCCTCCCTGCTCGTCCACTGTGCACGCCTACTGTGTGCCTGATGGTCTAGACAGCCCCATTTTTTGTCTGTACGCGGCTGTCCAGCTCCTTACTCTGCGCACCCAAGCTGTCCAACTCCCTATTTTGCGCTCCAAGGCTGTCCAGCACTCCACCCAAGCTGTCCAACTCATTGTGCTGCACGTTCAAGCTGTCCAGACCCCTTTTCTGCGCACTCAAGCTGTCCAGGACAGCATTTTCAGCGCCTAAGCTATCCCGGATAGCTCCTTTAGCTCCCAAGCTGTCCAGGACAGCCCTTCCAATGCCTGGGCAGCCCCCTGCACTCCAAGAAAATTCCTTAAATTCGCCCAAACCAGCGCCTATCTCCTCCTTTCCTTCGATCTCCACCACTCCCTTTTCAATCAACATTGCCCACTTGAAAACTCCACTCGAAATGGGTAGGACTTGAGTTTTCAAGGTTTTCAAGAGGTGGGTGCTCAATCTCAAAGTGAATGAAATGGGAAGGATGAAGGAGATGATTATATTTATAGCTTAAGGTTTTTAAAGAGGGAAAAATCCAAATTGAAGGTTATGGGCTCTTTTAAAAATCCTAGCAAAAGTGGAAAAAACTTGAGGCATGCAAAACAAAAATACATTGTGGAGGGAAAGAGTCATCTAGCAGAGGAAGTTTCCACCACATGAAACTCAAGATATAAGTTAATGCACCCTTCTCCAAGTCTCATTGAATACAGGGCATTGAGGTGCAAATGATGAGTCAAGCCCAAATAGCCCAATTTATGTGAGAAGTCCAACCTCAATTGAGGAGCCCAACCTCATGAAAAATCCACCAAGTCCAATATAGTCCAAGACCAGTTAGACTCTTTGCTTAGCCACGTCATCAAGGGGGAGAGCATGGGAAGTTTTATCTGCACCACCGAAGGAAACGGTCCATCTTTGACCATTTTTCATGGAGAGCTCCTCAACCACCTCGCTCGTTGAGAAGAGATCTGGAGCTCCACTGAAATAGTTGCTTAGTCGCTGGAAAATAGCCCCAACCTGTTTGGGGGCCACTATAANCACGTTCAAGCTGTCCAGACCCCTTTTCTGCGCACTCAAGCTGTCCAGGACAGCATTTTCAGCGCCTAAGCTATCCCGGATAGCTCCTTTAGCTCCCAAGCTGTCCAGGACAGCCCTTCCAATGCCTGGGCAGCCCCCTGCACTCCAAGAAAATTCCTTAAATTCGCCCAAACCAGCGCCTATCTCCTCCTTTCCTTCGATCTCCACCACTCCCTTTTCAATCAACATTGCCCACTTGAAAACTCCACTCGAAATGGGTAGGACTTGAGTTTTCAAGGTTTTCAAGAGGTGGGTGCTCAATCTCAAAGTGAATGAAATGGGAAGGATGAAGGAGATGATTATATTTATAGCTTAAGGTTTTTAAAGAGGGAAAAATCCAAATTGAAGGTTATGGGCTCTTTTAAAAATCCTAGCAAAAGTGGAAAAAACTTGAGGCATGCAAAACAAAAATACATTGTGGAGGGAAAGAGTCATCTAGCAGAGGAAGTTTCCACCACATGAAACTCAAGATATAAGTTAATGCACCCTTCTCCAAGTCTCATTGAATACAGGGCATTGAGGTGCAAATGATGAGTCAAGCCCAAATAGCCCAATTTATGTGAGAAGTCCAACCTCAATTGAGGAGCCCAACCTCATGAAAAATCCACCAAGTCCAATATAGTCCAAGACCAGTTAGACTCTTTGCTTAGCCACGTCATCAAGGGGGAGAGCATGGGAAGTTTTATCTGCACCACCGAAGGAAACGGTCCATCTTTGACCATTTTTCATGGAGAGCTCCTCAACCACCTCGCTCGTTGAGAAGAGATCTGGAGCTCCACTGAAATAGTTGCTTAGTCGCTGGAAAATAGCCCCAACCTGTTTGGGGGCCACTATAAATTGCACGCTCCATCAACACTTGGAAGGACACTGATTGCTTGGCACCACACCTTCCTTGATTCTCTATTCTCCCTCGAAACTTGTATTCTCTATCTACATACCTTTAAATTAATAAAGTACTCGACAACGAAAGTCATGCAAGAGTGGACGTAAGTCGAGTTGACCGAACCACTATAAATCTTGTCTCCTCCAATTCTCTCTTTACTTTTACTGCATTTATTATTTACACTTGACAGATGGTGTGCAAAACCATTTTTGTGCTTCATCACATACCATAAGCAATCAACAGCTAATTGTGGTAACAACGTAGCAAGGGAGAGGGTATTAATTTGAGTTGGAAAAATAAAAGTCAATTTAAGTTTAGTTCATGCAATTTATGTTTTATTTTTGGGCGAAATGTTCTGGTGGTCCTTTGAAATATATATTCAGCCTCACTTTGGTCTCAACTTTTAAGTGTTACTTTCATTTTTTAAGGTTTTTTCAATTCTCTTGTTTAATGGTCCAATTACTAGCTCCTGTCTAAATAATTAATGAAAATGGACACATATAACACTTTATGTTGATTATTTTTGTGGAGATTAAAAATTGAATCATTAAAAAATAAATTATAAATTTTAATGACTAAAATGACATAATTGGGAGTTAAGAGATCAAAATGAGATTGAATTAATGTTACCAGAACCGGACTGGTTATCGAACCAGCAAGGAGACTGGGTCAATGGTTCATTGATTCAGTCATTGGGTTAACTGGTCGAACCGATTGTGTAAAAAAAATAATAATTTAGCTAAAAAAATATAAAATATATCCATCATACATAAATTTAGTATAAATTAACACCATTAACACATAATCCTATCTAACAAAAAAAAAGTAAAATAATAACAAGAGCAATCTATATTACTTAAAAAGTGAGGAGACATGAAAAAGATTTATATTTTGTTTTTACCCTTAATCTATATCTATATCTATACTACTTAAAAAGTGAGGATACATGAAAAACATTTATATTTCATTTTTACCCTTAACTATTGGTATAAAGTCAATCATATCCACTATGTCTTTTGATCTTCCTTTAGCATCAAATTGATTAGTTGCATTGTTCAACAAGTAATGACAGTGCACGATCATCGGATTATATTTAATTTCCTTAAATTAATATATTGATTATATTTAATTTTCTTAAATTAACCCTAAAACGTTTACAACTCATTATCTCCTACAACATATAAATTTTTCTCAGTTGATACAAAGAGTGTTGTTCTCGATCATCTTATTTGTTTTCCATTCTCTCGTTTATCTGCTTTGTTATATTTAAAAATTTTGGCTCTTTATTGTATCAATTTGTGGGCATCTGTCCACAATCTTATCGATCCTCCAATTACTTTCAACTCACCAAAAATTTGGACTATGTGTGAATAGAATGAAAAGAAAGAGAAGAAGAAGAGAATACAATGGTCAAGGACTC